>CM029531.1:11874149-11989320 GCA_017141395.1 Laodelphax striatellus | reverse complement strand
CATACACATACAAAACTTCATAATTCCATAATATAGTTTGAAGTTGATATTTGAATTGGAACGGAAATTTATTGGAGCGAGCACAAACGAACAGGCAGCCAATTATAGTGATTTGTTGGGGTGACAAGTGGGGTGGAGTCCATGTCTCACTGACGCATCATCGCGTCGGGTCAGCTCACGTTTGACCTCGCCTGACTGCACAGCACAGCATCCTCACAGCCAGCCGATAGGCCTAGGCCCAATTAGGCCGCTGCTAGACGAACGAACTCATTCGTCGGTTAATTCAATTGAGCAATTAGCAACGCGCTACGTGATGCACCCTTAACGCTCGCCGCCCAGGTGCTAACTACGAGTACACGTTTGGCTCTACTCCATTTGACAGGCTAACAAAAGGTACACCGATGGTATACACACACACACACCCAACGACACTTGGTCAACTTTGACATTAACTATAAACCGTACATACATGTTTTCACCAACCATCGAGGAAAGGTGGAAATTGACCATGAAATGAATTCATAAAACTATGGATGAGATTTATTATGTTTCTCAATTTATCAACTTTACCCACATTATATTGATATTTGCTGAATACTATAGGGGTGTAACCACTTTAGGAGAAGTTTGAATAATCAGAGTAGAGTATTACAGGAGAAGGAGTACTCTGGAGGATTAGTATTTCAATTCTACAGGTGAAATTTGAATTAATAGGATTATTATAATCTCTGGACGAACGAAATTACCAAATTATTACTTCATGAGATAATCGGCAAATAACTAATGAAAATGGAGTAATTTTTTGTCCTCATTCATTTGAAATTTAGAGTTTTAAAGTTATTATTATAGCAACAATGTGTTATTGAAAATAATACTTTACAAACAATTGTTTTTCAATACTAACAGCAGGCTGCAAACACATTAGAAATGATATAAAATTAGATATCCGATTTTACCTACTATTCTTGATAAAAAAAAAAACTCCATTCACAGAAAAGGTTGTAGTTTTGTTTAATTCACACATAATATCACTTAGCAATAACTTGAATTTACAATATGAGGGTCAAATGTTAAATATAATATAGAGATTTCAATTTTATCTCTTTCTATCTAACTTGATGATGCTTGATAAGCAATGACAGTGGGCAACTCATAGTATTCATCAATTCCTCTGATCCAAACTGACTGACGGGCATTCCATTGTGAATCGACACATATATTTTGCATAGTGGTAATCCAGTCGCACCGTCCATCGGCTTTCATTCCAGCACAGCTGAGAGCACTCATCCGAGAAAGATGTTCGAAACAAGCCGGTATATTAATCATGCATTCGATGCTAGGCTGAAGGCCACAATGGAAGCTGCCTGGAAGGAAAGAAGTGGAAGCTGGCAAGACGCGAGAAGCAGCAGCAGCTGACGAATAGAGAAGACTTGATTAAGTGCCAACAATGGATAGCTCAGAATAATCCCGCCAACATGTTCGCGTTCGATGAAAGGACAGGAAGAAGAAGAAGAAGAAGAAGAAGAAGAAGAAGAAGAAGAAGAAGAAGAAGAAGAAGAAGAAGAAGAAGAAGAAGAAGAAAAAGAAGAAGAGGTGGAGGAGGAGAGAGGAGAGAGGAAAAATGAAACGCGAATGAAAGGTGGCAATGACGACGGTTCACCTCTGCAGCTTTCTTCTTCATTCACACCTTACTTTTTTTACCCCTTTTTTGCAGGCTGAATATTTATTAAAAGCCGCAGCCAGCAAAGACTAGCCGCTAAGTACGTCGACTAAAGGCTTCAATAACCGAGCGCTAGATGAAGACTCTATACTACTCATGAATTCACCAAGGACAAACTTCAAACTCTAGACTTAAATACCTTGGGAGGTTAATCTTTTAATAAATGAAGTTATAAGAATATCAGGTAGCTATATTCACATTTTTATTTTGCTGCAAGAAAAGATTGAGTTAATGACAATTATCAGGGCACGATAAAAATCTGAGAATCAAGTGGTTTCACAAAGAAATTTATTTTACTTAGTCCACTTTGTCAATTTTCTTCATAATACAATAATATACATCATGAAACTGATAGTTGATGTTGTTTGTGTTCAACGGTTTTAATCATTGGTCGAATTGTTTGATTATTGATTTGCCAATTTTCTTTAGCATATTGTACATATATTTCCAAATATAATGTCAATAAGGTTCATTTGATTCTAACATAGCAAAAAAATAAAGAGTTTAAATTTTGTTATAATAATTATAATAATAATAGTTAATCGTGTACCTCTATCAACAAACATGATCATGAGACTACTGAATACTATAGAAAATAATTTAACCTATTTAACTTTATGGTATTGATGGAAGTTCAATTTCATTGCATTCGTGAAGATTTAAACTATTATCTAGGTTTTTTGTTCCATTTCTGTAAGGATTTATGAGGATTCCTGTATAGACCTAGTAAAAATTGAATTGGAAAAAATTCATAATGAGATAAAAAATACAAGGGTACTGTTCATGGTTCTTTCGTTTCAATATAACTATTGTAAACATACTTTCAAAAATAATATCAATTATCTCAACGGGAACTTCTGCATTTCCACTAAGCTACAGGAAAATACCATCACGTCAAGTTCTATCCAATCACATTCATTCGCTTGAAAATTGTGATTAAGTTTTCAATTTCACGATACGACTTTCCTCGTTCTGAAAACAAGTGAGAAAACATTGATCAAAAGCAATGCGTAGGAGCATTCGTGGAAACTAAGTGCGAGCAGCCATAGTGGATTATTGGAATGTGGAGGAGAGATCATCAACAAGAGTGCTGCCAATAGGAAACGGAAGAGGAGGGGAGCATGTAAACAACAAAAACTAATCGAGTTAATTTGTGTTCCGGCCACAAGAGTCGTTAGTTTAAATGTCCGGCAAAACGACATTCCACTGCGTGAAACGCCATCACACACACAGCTCGTGTCCTCCTTCTCCTGCACCTCCTCCTCCTCCTCCTCCTCCTCCTCCTCCCTCCTCCTCCTTTCCTCCTCCTCCTCTTCTTCTACTTTTCTCACTATTCGTTCTCCTCCTTTACATCAACTTTCTTCTTATTTTTTCTCTTCCTTCTTCTCTCACTCCTCACTTCCAAACATAATATCCTTCTTCAAAGTTACAAGTAGAAAATACAAGACCTGACGACAGTGAAATTGTAGCGAATGTTGTAGTTTAACATGAACTAATGCTTCGAATCTCTTTATGACTAATTTCTGGATTAAGTTAACCGTTAGCATTAAGTCCGGTTTGCATTCTAGGGGTGATAGTGATCCAAGATTGGAGTTGATGACAGTTAAAGAACAACTAATATTATATAGTGTTGGAAGCATTAGTTCACAGCTAGGACACATAGGACTCTCTACTCTGAGAACTAAGATTTTATGAACTTGTAGGGAATATTTTTGAAAGAAGATCAACTTTGTGATTTAAGATTACAAAAAGTATTTTATCTTGGATCATTTGATCTTTGAAAAAATAATGGAAGAAAATCAAATGAACCCATATAAGTGCCCATCATATTTGTACGACTTCATCATACAAACATAATACGAGTATATTATTATATGCATTTATGTACTTCGTCATGAATCTTCTTGTTCAAAATCTTTCGAATTTGCCATTGAAATATGTATATTTAATCAATGCATTATCTCAAAACAAAGACACAAGAGACAAAAACATGGGTGTTTTATAGAGAATCTTCACAATTATTAGACTTTTACAGCATGTTGCTACTTTTCACCAGCGTCACCATGACTGTAATAAAAGAACCTCAGCCCTTTCGAAAACTTTCGTCGGAAACACCAACACTTCAAGAAGAACTTGACAAGATATTTTCGTAATACGGCACACCAGAATTCTCCCACTCCTACGACATTGCGATAAATATAACAGAGTGTATTCTCAGCGTTTTGGGTTCTGATTTTACACCACGGAAGAACGTGCGACGCGTCAACGCGTAGGCCGTAGTAAGGCAGCGGAAGGGTTGTGTTCTGCAATTTGTAGAGTTGTTATAAGCGATGACAGTAATGGAAGAATGAAAGAGGGTGGAAAATTGTGAAAAGCGAAAGGTGAAGAAACTTGATTAAAAACTTTATTCAACCTGTTGTTGGATTTATTGCGGATTTCACAGTCTCGCGTTGACAGCCGTCCGGCACCGGAAACTTTTCATTCTGCTGTCAGTTCTGCTGCGAACCTCGCTTCGGGCCGGGCGACCATCACATGCTCTCTCTGCTCCTCTGAGACAATTTCGTTCAGCACAGTTTCTCTGTCTCGCGTTAACATTCAAATACCACCCTCCGAGAAACTGGTTCTTTCAACTCATTACATTCGAACTGTAAATCAAAGTTTGTTTGACAAGGGATCCAGTTTCACAAGTATTCTTCTTCAATGAAAAAAGGCAACTCCTTACATTAAAAAAACCTTGGCTTGTCTAAAACGGTAATTATATTTTAATAAAATTATCCTTCAAAAACGATAGGAAGATAAACTGTTGCCTCATGTTCAAATTCCAGACTAAACGTTACTCGCAAAGAATAAAATAATTTTATCAGAAATTCTCCCAGGCGAGAGAGGAGCAGAAGTTTCAGGAATACCATTTTCAAAAGAATTTAGTTTGAGAAGAAAAACTGTTTAAAATTGAAGATGTTGAAGAGATAGGAATTTGAAAGCTTGACATTGGAAGCGATCGTCTATTATGCTGTACAATTTCACGATGTAAAATCGGACGAGGGCAGAAATAGAATTAATCCGGGTTTCCTTTTGCTTCGAAGAGTCGACAGAGCACGTTCAAGCACTAGGACGCACAGACGACTTAGCGCGCAATTTTCTTTTCCAAGTGGAATTTATCAAATCGCTCTCGCCTGCTCTTTCTCTTCCCCGTCGTTCTCTTTTCGCTCTCCTTCCTCAGAATCTAATCACGAGTACACGTTTCTCTGCTGTTTCATTTGATTACGGCCGGCGCTACACAAGATTCAATACCTGCCTAGACCAATCAAGCAATGGTTTCTGCTGCAGGCCTGCCAATACGTGATCCGATGCCCGGCTACGGAAAGAGTTGCGTGCGAGATGAGCAAATTCAACAACGATTCGCTATTGATTAGTGAAAGAAATATAGCTCTAACAGTGATTGGTATTTCAATTCGATTTCCTTTCTCCGTTAACCGCTATGATAACAGGATAACGTTGAAGTATCAGAGAATATAATTCCGAGAAGCTCCCTTTTTCATCAATAAGGCAATAATTTGATGTCACAGTGCAAATATAAGAATTCATGGAATAATGTTTCATGGAGAACTGACAAATAGATTTGTAATGAAGGAGATAATCAACTATGTAAATAGCTTCAAATCCATAGAAAAATTGTATTACGAGATACTTTTTTTATTGGTTGAGAATTCACAAATTAGATGATTTTGTTTGAGAGACAATTGAATTAATAAATACGGAGCTTGCAGAACTTAGTTTGGTACTTTGTTTAGTAATTATTTCCAAGGAACATATTATAATTTGTTCTTATGATAGGAGAAAAGGAGGAGAAATGATAAAAGGTTTATCCTAATTTCAAATGTATGATAATTTCAGTCAACATTACTTGTGAGTGGTGTGAATTGGATATTTCCAGAGAAACTGATTAATCAGACTCTGTTCGTTCATTGTTAATTATTGATAGTACAGTGAATCGGAATTTGAAATTATTCTGTTTATTGATTCCCTATTAAGATTTACAGCTTAACCTAACAATCAAGTGTATTGAAATTATAAATTGATCAGTAAATGCATTTGGAATACTCTATGAACTTTCACTGACAATATGATAGAGTGATAAGCGAGTATCTCTCATCTCTGAGATATCCCCAACGCAGACCCTGTTATAATCTTGGATTGAATCAGCCTTGTTTGGCCCGCGAACTTGCAAAACTAATCAGTACAAATGAACGGAACGAAACTTTGATGGAATGGAAAGCAATTGAGAGGTTTGTTTACTACAAATCCATTAAGTTCGAACCTGCCGATATTATCTCTTGATAACTGATTTATTCGTGCTTCGTACACGACGAGTTCAGGCATACAAATAACAAGTTTTGATCATCAATCAATCGGACGAGCTATTCCCCATCAATTTCGATATTCAATTTCTCATATTTTCAACAACTGTTTTTAATTAAACCATTCCTAATGGGGATGAAGTGGAGTAGATGTCCCGAGTAGGTAGAAAACAAAATGTCGATAGTTTTCTATCCAGTAGTGATTATACTACTGGGAAAACGTTATAAGAGATAAATAGCCCTATAAATGTATTTGGCGATTCACACTATTTTTATTAATTGTGACTAATGTTGTTTTGATGAAATATTTATTACTATCCAATTATATATGCAACTCGAGCTTCAAGGCGCCGTCAATGTTTTTTATACACAATTTCTACACAATTAGAGATCGAATGAAAAATTTGTGTATAGTGAAATTCATTCATTATAAAATGAGTGAAAAGATATTTTTTCCACGCCAATTTATTGAAAAAACAAATTATAATATACAGGATTTTGTCTGTAGTGGTAATTTACAGCTTGAGTAATTTTACTGCGAATATTGTAATATTCAGGTAATTGAAAACACGATTTTATTTTCTAATCGATAACAGGAATTTGAAGTCAGTAGAATTCGGTTTATCATTATAAGCAGTAACTTTTTATAACTTGAGCAATTTTAATAATTTTTCAAGGATTGGGAACTTGTCTGAGACCTTGTTAAAAACGTTGCAATAAATTTATACAAAAGTAGAACGTTCTAGGGCACTTTCTTCTCATTTAAATAATGTGTAGTTTCCACCTCTACTTGGCATCTAGAGCCATTGCTGAGTGTGGGAATGAGTTATGTGTGACAATGTGGTACAAGGGTAAAGTGGAAAATTTCGTCTATGATAGATCGACTGCTATTGCTGTAGCCGTTAACAACACTCCAAGTGGAGTTATAATAATAAATTGGAAAGACAAAAGGCGCCAGGAGATCAGAAAAGGATGTGTAGAAACTCTGCAAAGCAATTATTGTCACCTGCAGGATTTCAACATACATGTTTCAATGGAGGAGACATTTTTGGTGAGGGGGTCGCCATAAAGTAGAGCACCTGGGATGGCGTGCGGGTTGCCTACCCAGCGCCGGTGCAGGCTAGAAGGAGGCAGTTAGGCACCTCTGTGGACCTCGCTCATATTTCATTCGGCTATAGCTAAGCGAGAGGCGTGCCAAGAAACGCAAACCACAACGAAAGCCGCCCTCTCGAACCCCATGCTTCATTTTTTATTATTCTACGTCTTGTGCCACCGCCGCCTTCTCTTTTCGCTCTTGCACTCCTTGAGAGAATCTTTTGGCACAAATTCATTTCCATTCCTCGAGGGAATCATCTCAGTTCCCCACAAATTGATGGTGCTGCGCGCCTCCTCTCACCTTCCATTACACTCGCTCTCCTGAATTATCATTGAGATCGTTTCCCCCTCCCCTCCGACCACCAACACCCTATTCGCTATTCACCGCACTCACTCACTATATATACCCCCTTAACTTTGTTTTTCCTACTTTACATCTCATCTGACCTCATCAACTCTACAAAAATAGATCGTTGCTCCACTCTATTCTTCAGCCATCTCATCTTGCGCGGCTGTCTGTTGTTGTTAACGTCAATTCACGAGAGCAGGAAACACATTCGGCCGAGTTGAATGCTTGCTGTTCGCCTCTCGCTTTTCTGTCCTTTTCATCCCAAAAATAAATAGGCGAATCGTGAAGAATTCGTTATGTAAAGGAAGGCAACTCGTCTTTATAGTAATCATTATAAAAAATATTGAAAATTCGATTATGTGAACTCAATCTGTGTTACGTTATGTTTAGTATATCAATCTCTTGTTTCAACTGTTATTTATTTGCGTATTCAATCACCCGTCCAATAAATCCCATGAAAAAATTCAACGCTTTACGAAAATACAACGTTGAATTAGTTTAATATAGCAGATAACGATAACATTATTGTAAAATAATTTTTAAAAATGTATAATAATTGAGGTAATTCCAATACAATCAAGAAACCTGTCTAGCTACATTCAGGCATTTTAATATAATTCAAGTATAGTATACAAAATATACTATCCATCATAGTGGACTGTACGAAGTATTCGTAAAATTATTTATAAATGAATGCAGTATAATACTTTTCATGCATACAGTTTCAAAATGCCATTATTATCATCTAATCGTATTAGTCCTTTATGATCTTGATAGTCATTTATCTGAGTTACATTTATCTGTATTGAACTTCGGCCATCATTAACTCATATTATTTATTCATTAGTGGTGGTCCTAATCAACCTATCATATTTCCCAAATCATTGGGGAACACTGGATACTTCGGCGACGCGGAATACCCGAGTGGGTTTCTCAGCCAAAAATAAAGCCATAAGCAAAAATAAATAAGGAATTATACTGAATTTTTTATTTCCTATCAGCTCCAATATTTTTTCACAATTTGGGAGTAAAAGAGACACATTTTTTGATACATCATCAAATATATGACAGTGTTTTTGTGATTTCTGTTGCTGTTGGTGGAAGATGGTGATGATGTTGTTAGCGCTAATGTAACAGTGACTTATTGAGCTGTATCCCACATCTTGTTCAATGAAATGCGAAGAGCAGCATTATTCAGACTTGTAAAGTGTTTGGTGGCTTCTAAGTGTTGACAACAGCACGTGTTTGCTTGAAAGCGTTCGGGCGCTTTGAATTTGTGTGAGCAAGCAACAGCTTTGTCAGATCATATCTCCAACATGTTTACGCCAAGACGACAGACGATATGCGTCTACAGAAAACACAATCAGTGGAAATCTCGGGTGATGAATGTTTACATCAAGTGGAATTTTCCAAGAAGTCAACAAATACAGCTAAGAACCAATATTGTTGAATTCGACTCATGATAAATTGAAGTTCTTATGTTGATATTTCTGATAGCTTGCAAATTGAACAAGACTGATAAATTGCAAGTAATATGAGTTTTAAATTCATCATGGGTTTAACCGCATAGTTTTCAAATAATAAAAACTTATCAAATAATTCTAAATATAACGGGAAAATCTCAAATATGATAACAATACACATAACAAATAGTTTCTTGTGGAATACGGACATCAAGAACATTAGATAATGCTCCTAAGTCTTATTTTGTAACTAATACTCTTTCAGATTTTAGCATCGTCCTTCCCTTGTGGATTCCAGTAGAACAAATTTTCTGTCGTGAAAATATAACGTAATATCATTGCTTCTAGTTTGAGTGAATTTAAAGCTCATGTTAGTCACTCTAATTTGGAACTATGGGCTCAATTTTTACGACAAAGAATCGTGTGACTGAAAATCGTAAGTAAAATGTAAAGCCGGGTCTTGAGTTAAATAGTCCACTATTCTTAAGAAATACGATCAATCCCTTTTTCATGAAATACGCACTACGATAGAAATGGATGCTTTGGTAAATTTTCATAAAATATTGAATCTTATACTAAGCTGTTGCTGATTGGATAAGTGCGAGGTTGGTTGCTTCTTTATAATAGTGTGTACATGACTGTTGCTTTCAGACGAATCAGTGTTTGAAGCGAAGCAGGCCAAGAGTGATGATGACTAGCAGAACGCTGCACTGTATTCTGATTACAGCGATGGCTGTAGAATTTCGAGTTTGCTGGGTAATATATTTTCGTGAAAATAAACGAGCTCGACTCATGTATAAGAGATGAGGATTCATAACTTTGGCAACTTTATCTGAGCCCTTCTGTCACCCCTCCTCCTCCCACTACCACCCCGCTTTGCGTTGTCTGAAGAAAGTGTAAATAACAAGGCGAAAAAAGAGATAATGAGATTTACAATCCGGCTACCCTTTCATATTCTTCTATAAGAAGCCACCGGATTCTTTTATGAGTTTTTTAACAAGCTCTCTCGCTACAACACACCGATAATCAATAATTTTAAGTGCTTCTCTCTCAAGTTTACTATCGCTGTCTCTCATTCTCCGTCTTTCACTGCACTTTAAATTAATCTGAGATATTTTATTGATAATGCTTCCCTTCATCTTGAAATCTCTATTCTTCTTAGAATCTTGATAAAACGAGTAATCATGTTTTTCATTGGAGAAGCACACCAATAATTTACTTTTCATGATTTTTCTAGTAGCTCCGAATAGATTTTCCTATAGCTCCTCAGTACTCATTCATAGCTCTTATTATTGATACTACTATCATTTGAATCTACTTCATCTCTCTTATTAAGAAACTGAATATTGAGTGTATTACTTTCTTTCAGGTAAGATTGTATTGGAAATTGCTGAACTGAATTGAGTCCTCTCAATTAAGAGGATATGAATTCTCTATTTGGTGGAAGACATTAGATGGGTAATTTTTCGAATACTCAAGTTGAATTGTTTCAAGGACATTTTGGAAAATACCTCACGAAGCAATAGAGAAATAATTGTGAGAAGTAGAGTGAAACATGAGCGATTTGCTTCTCAATGCAGATGAAAAAAATCAACGGTTTGCTCTTCAAATCATCCGATTTGCTGTAGTGGTTCGTGTTGTTTGTCAATCTCAGTTCAACGACTTGGCCTCATCTACCCTCGCCACACTCTTTCTCTCTCTCCTCACTCTCTCAATCACTCACTCTCTCTCTCTCTGGTTAGACGCAACGAAATGGAAACTAACCTCATTTTTTTCTCTCCTGTTATTCGCCGGATTCCGTTGGAAAACAATTTATGAAACGATGAATGTTATTTCGAGTGAACAGAAATCTCTGCTCTTGAGTTTTCGTTCTGTTGAATAACAAATCAATTCCACAAACTTCTCCACTCATCTATTCAACACGAATTGACAAAGTAGTTTAATGACATGAACGAAGCTGGAGATTGAAAGAGTTCACTATATAATGTAGATAATGGATGATAGTTTAAAAAACATCTCATAATGTGATTTATATTGAGGAGTAAAGGTAAGAGAAGTAAAGGAGTGAAAGGTATTGTATCAATTTTAAAATGAGATTCTACGATAATTTCAATATTAAATGATATCGAAATAAGTTGCTACTTACCATATTATTGGAATTCCACAATGTCGACTATCATTCGTCACAAATACGATAATGAGTTTCAAACCAAGAAACAAGAACCCCATCATCTTAAATATCTTGTTTTCATACAGTTAGGTTTTGTGTATATACATTTCTATTTGAATTTTGTAAAGATTACTAGCGTACTAAAGGATATTTCAATAATTGATAAAGTATTATACAGTGGCAGATTGGATGATTTAATTTGAGATACCAAAGGTAAGAATATTCATTGGAGATGATATCGCAGTAATCCAAGCAGAATCCAACAGGATGAGATAAGCTAGTATAAGTTCAACAAATCATTAAAGATGATATCGCAGTAATCCATGTTAAAGCCAACAGTATGAGATAAGCTACTGTTAGTTCATTGAGGATGATATTGCAGATTTTCAGACTAAAGCCAAATATGATCTTGGTTCAAGAATAAAACTTCACCATGGAAACACCGTAAGGCCTACAGTAATACTTCAGAAGTTTCGGAAAGTGATATTGTAAGCGAGATGCAGGTTTTATTAGCAAGTAAGTACGTCACTCAGCTGCATTTCTATAAGAAAAGGTTGACAAAGTCGGATCTGCTTAAACACACACGACTGACTTTGCAAGAGCTAAACTTTTAGTTGAAGATCGAAGCCGTGTAATACGTCATAGTGTAAGTCAGGACTAAAGGCATACGCTTCCTATGCTTTTGAAAATATCGCATTTTCCGCTTGTCTGGTCAGACCTACGTCTCAAACCTTATTTCGCAAACTGGAAAAAGCACTTGTAGCCGAGCAACTGATTCACTTAGGTCGGCTTAGCCTACGTCAAACGTTCCAATGAAAGTCATGATCTACGTTGCCTATATTGTGTCTATTGTGTGGGCAATTTCCCAACCTGTATTCGATGTAATAAAAGCAGTCTCTTATTCAAATATATATTAAATACTGTATTATCGAAGGCAAAAGCATTGTTAGATGATAAAAAGAAGAATAATACGTTTTCAATACTCATCCAAATTATTACTAAGCCACAAAGTTAGCAAACAGAAAGTTTTAGGTTTATTGCTAGTTAGGCCCATACTATAAGGGCAGAAAAATCGCGATCGAATATCGGCATCAAACACGGCCGAATTTCAAGTGACTATACATTCAAGCTAATTTTTTCGGCGACGAGCTCTCTGCAAATACAGTCTGCAGCATAACGAGAAGTGTGTTCTATTACGATAGAAAAGAACTGACATACATTCGGTCCCGATTTTTCTGCCCGTATAGTATAGCCACTGCCACTGCAGTCCCAAACTCACATGCCGGCTTGTAGAGGGAAGAATAGTAGGTTGAAAAGCACATTCAAAAAGGTGCTTGATAAGGTTCTTGATATTCTTCGAGAACATTGTCAAGAAAGGTATGAATGATTATCTCCACCGCAACTGCTCTTGTGTTATGGCTCACAAAAGACATTTTTGAGCCTACTTTCTCAAGTTTATGCGATTATGGAAGTTTCCGTGATCATTCGAGTTTGGGACTGCAGTGACTTCATTATGTCTACTTTCTTAGCAAACAGCTGCACTCCGACCCACCTCTTTTATTCTATACACGTTGGGTTTGTAGCACAGTCTAATAAATAAATGAATAGTTAGGGCCGGTTCATGAGCTCGAAATTTAGCCAAGTCCTAGACTAAAACGGGTGACCACCGTAGTATCGACAAACGTTAGCCTCGACACAATGTACTCAGGGCTCTCTATGCTGCTAACCCACTAACCTGTCGAGACAAACGTTTGTCGATGCTACGGTAGCCACCCGTTTAAGTCTAGGACTTGGCTAAATCCCGAGCTCATGAACCGGCCCTTAGTCTTCACATAGTTATTAGACTGTGGTTTGCAGATTGAGGCAAACTTCTGACTGGCAGTCAATCAAATACAGCACACATTTATTCATTTAATATTGAGTGAGGAGTGAAATTTAAATGATTTGAAAAGTACAAGGGGACGTCTTACAGAGATGTTTCATCCAAGTTCTAGCAATATTATTTCGGAAGACCATTTTGTTTAATAACACTCATTATTTTAACCCAGTCAATTACTAATTTTACTAATAAACTAATTTTACTAATAAACTAACCCCCCGTCATTTAACCCAGGAGAAGAAAAAGCCATTTTGTTATTTTCTCCCCAGCTCGGTTTGACAGAGTTTTTGTTTATTTTTCTTGCTTTTAGGAGCTTCAACGATCCCTTTCAAAGAAAAACTCTTTCTCTTCCTTTGTAACCAAAGACAATCAACGACTTTCTATCGACGAATTTTGAAAAAAATATATGTCTCGTTGATTAGTTCTGTACGATTTCGCTGTTCAGTGTACAACATTTCTATTTCTTCTATGTCGTCGACTGAACATTTAATTGATCTGAATTAAATGAATAAACTCTTCATTTTTAATTATCAGGCAGCTGTAGGATATTATATAATACCAAATATGTTAATTCAAAATTAAGTTACTACTGCTATAATATTGTAATTGAATTACCAACTCTTTCCTGCAACTTTTGTACAGAGCGTGCCATCCAAATTGGCCTCTCACTGGAGCATGCGCGTTGATCGCTTTCTCCCACTACAGTGCCTGCTGACTCGCGGTACAGTAAATTTCAATAGTTCATTCAGCTGGCAAACTCAGCTTTATAAAAATATATATTCGCTCTGGGTTACCCAGCAGCTGTACTTCTGATTTCCTGATGTTATCTTCAATGAGAAGAGGTGACTGTACAACCCAGTGGCTGGGTCCAGCAGACCTTAATATTGATCTTCAAAACCAAACTCTATAATACTTATCTCAAAACTTCACTGTGGAGGAATTTAAAAATTTCCTTAAAAGAAAGCTACAGCAAGTTAGTTACTTTTCAACCCATGCAAAGTATTGGAAAGTCCATTTTATTCAACTTTTGAACTATTAATCATTTATTCATTCCTTAAAAATGCACATTACAATATTGGAAGAATTAACAGGCATCCGTCCAGAAATGCTACCATCTCAACATTAGATCAAACATTGACAACATAGCAAGATGGGAATATTCAAAATTTCTTTTTATTGAGTTTTTCAACATTTAATTAGTTTTCAAAGCTTCTAAGATCAAACTTTAATTATTGTTCGATTCAATTTTTTCATCCACTGAATAGATGGTGAATCGAGATGGTTTTCAACCACTGGATTGAGTAGGTGGGATGAAGTTGAAGTGAGTGCTGAAGAAACCAGTCCTACCGGAAGAAGTGTGTGGGCCAGAGAGTATTCATCAGACTGCGTTTGGCCGGGTTCCCAATCCTGAATGATTGTGACGTGTCGCACCGGTCCCGGCCTCAGATAATTCCAAGGCTTCGACGGCCTTAGCCGGCTGATTACAACCGTGCATGCTGCTCCTATATCCCATAATCCGCCCCCATCTACCACGACCACGGCTTAATTAGCTTTTATTAGTTACCCCCTCCCCCTCACCAACCGTTTGTTACTTCTGTCGAACCAAAAAGCTAAGGGATTTCCTTTTAATGGACTAGTGGAGACCAATGTTAAATTATAAGTCCCTGATAAAGCTAGTCGTAAAATTTCGGCCCTTGTTCTAACATCTAGCTCGATATCTTTATCGCAAGAATTACATCCAATGAAATTTGAAAAGCTGTTTTATTTTAAAGGCGACTGAATAATTGGCTTATTATACCATCATATGATTGGTATGTATTAGTTTGATAATTATTGTAGTACTGCTATTCTATTTCATGTATTTCATTTCATCAGCTAATTATTATGATTATATGCTTATTATATTTTCTAATTATATTATGATTACTCAGCTACCATTATATATTGGTATGTATTATTTTGACAATAAACTTATTTGTTCGTACTGCTAATTTCTATTTTATGTATCTTCAATTCAGCCAATTATAAAAATTCTTTCAAGAAAGAGAGAAGACAACTTATTTTTCAATTTTATTTATAACAATTCAACCACGCAAATTGTTATTCCGTGAGAAATGAGTTATAAATAGTTCATGTTCATGATCAAAATATGATAAGCACAAGCTCAGATGGTTAATGATATTAAAGCTTTTAAATCCTGCTTGAAGACGGTTTAAATTTTTCAAACGAGCTTCCTCAGTCAATTAAGAAGAGCTGCTATGAAGTTGAAGTTTAAGCTCAGGAAAGTTTGCAGTTATTCTGAGATTAACACAGCATCAACTCGGCTGAAGTTCATGAGTAAAACATTTCCAAACTCAGTAAATACTTCTGAAATGCTCGGCAGGTTGCCTGATACTTGAAATAAATATTGCAGTGCTGGTATGGAATTACTTTTTTATGATTCGGCTTCTATTCGTTGTTGATTTCGGTTGTTGGTGCTAGATGACGACAGAAGGTGCTTTGTTCGCTGAGAAGGTGGCGGCTGCATTCTTGTTTTATGAAGAAAATCGTTCCGTAGCAGTAATTAAAATCTCATTATAGACTTGTTTTTAATGAAAAGCACTACCTTGGAAGACCATAAAAGGGAGCCGAGCCGCGATTTCAGTCAAGCAGAGGGAGAAGCACCTATAATTTGGCAGCAGATAACATTTTCTGCTCTGTAATTTCCGTGCAGGCTTATTGCCGCCGAATGCATTAACATCGATGCTAATTTTCACTTTGAAAACAACAGTTTGGCGCGCTCTTTCTCGCTCATTTTCTTCTGGCATCACGCTTCAACCCTTTGTGTCTCAAATTTTGTCTTTGACATCTTCTGGTGTCTGCGGTGCGCGGTCTAGTTCTCAACAGGCAGGCGATGATTTCAATCAATCAATATCAATCAATCAATCAATATTTTTATTGCCAAAAAAGTAAATTATACAATAACAACATTGGTTAACAATACAAAGTAAAATTGGTACACATTAGCATAACATACAAAAAAAAAAAAATAATAATAATTACCTTGAGAATAAATTTTGTAAAACATCAGCAGTATTGTTAACAATATTATGGCACTACCGGCAAAAGATAATCTTGTGCGCCGGTAGTGAGGTCAGAAGTAACAAAAATTTCAAACTAAATATGGCACTACCGGCAAAAGATAATCTTGTGCGCCGGTAGTGAGGTCAGAAGTAACAAAAATTTTAAACTAAATGCATTAGGCTTCTGCAGCATTAAAAAGAATTTGAAAAGCAAATAATGAATTGATAATTCATTAGAAGCCAAATGAATTAAATCAATCCTTAAATTCAATTCTAAATTAAATTTAAATATTAAAACTTTAAAAACAATGAAATAAAAAACTAAAATCAAAATTAAATTGAATTAAGAAGTGTTTTAAGATTTGTAATTTTGTGAAACTCATCAACCAAAGGAAAAAAGAAACATTGAACAATGAACTTATCAATTAAAGAAAACATTACATTATAGATACAGATAATTTGAAATAAATATTACTCCTAATCCATTCCAGTATAACATTAATTGCGTATTTAGTCATTTTATTTACAATAAACTGTATTGGAACTATATTAAGAAACAAATGGCACTGGTATTTAAACTGACGTCTACAAACCATTAAACTAGTAAAATCAATATCAAACTGTACTGTACGTAAATTGTATGGGAATGCATTATTTCTTATTTCAAATGTATGACTATTTTTATTAATATATAATATGATTTTTTTAACATATGTTTGTCTTATTGTAAGTACCTGAAATTCCTGAAAGAGGAGCCTACTGGGATACAATCTACGTCTGCATAAGGCAGCTCTAATGAGATGTTTTTGTAATGTGAATACTTTGTTCAAATGGATATCAAAAGCACCCCCCCATACTTCAATGCCGTACTGAAAAAAAGAATGAGCATAAGCATAGTATATCATTCTCATCGTTTCCAGATCAGCTATTTGGTTTATTTTGTAAAACTTATAAATAAGATACTTAAGCCGTTTGCACATATATTCTATGTGTACATCCCATTTGATGTGATCATCCATCATTATACCCAAATATTTTATGGATTTCACCTTCTCAATATGGGGACAATCACAATTACCCATATTATCAAACAAAGAATGAGTATGAGTCTGTAGAGTAAAATTTTGCTGTGGTTGACCAATTTCAGTTGGAGAAAACGCCATAAATTTAGTTTTACTCAAGTTCATGGTGAGAACATGACTATCAAACCAGCATTTTACAGTCCTTAAACCTTTGTTAGCATTGGTATATACATCATTCCATGACGTCCCAGAGAAAACAAGAGCAGTGTCATCTGCAAATGAAATTATTTTGCAATTTGGTACGTTCAACTTTAAAAGGTCATTAACATAAATCAAAAAAAGCAATGGTGAAAGGACTGTGCCTTGGGGAAGACCAAATGCAGAAAGATTTTTCAAGCTAGTTTTACCGTTTATTGTTAAATATTGGGAACGATCTGTCAGATAACTTGCTAGTAGGTCATTTGATATGCCTCTTACCCCACAATTATATAATTTATGCAAAAGAATTTTGTGAGGTATGGAATCAAAAGCCTTAGCTAGATCTAAAAAAACTGATAAGGTTTTATGCTTGGATTTGAAATTATTGTCTATGATGTTAGTTAAATGGAGGACAGCGTCAGTGGTAGATTTACCCGATTGAAACCCATACTGGTTGTTATCAATGAAATCTAATTTATCTAAAAAGCTAACTAATCTAACTTTAATCAATTTTTCAAATATTTTAGAAAAACTACTCAAAAGACTTATAGGTCTATAGTTGCCAGGCTGTGCATGATCACCAGACTTGTATAGAGCTATCACCTTTGCAACTTTAAACTTCTTTGGAAAGTAGCCTGAAAGAAAACATTTATTTATTATATATTCCAATGGCTTGATTATGAACTGAGAAATTTTTTTCAAGAACTCCCCAGACAAACCATCAACACCAGGTGTTGAGTTATTTTTTAAAGTTTTTATTATGTCATGTATTTCCGAACTGTTTGTTGGGTTGAAAAAAATACTGTTATTAGGGTTTGTGGATAATGAGTTGGGAATTCTAATATTATGAACATCATCCATGATTTGGGTAGCATATCTTTCGCCGATTCCTGTGAAATGGTCATTCAAAAGATCTGGATCAATATTTGGCTGAACTATTTTTTTATCTATATCCAGCATTTCATTTATGCAATCCCAAGTCTTTCTAGAATTATTCTTACTATTTTCCAATTTAAGCTTAAAATAGTCCGTCTTGGCCTTTTTTATTATGTTATTTAATACATTCCGATACAATATATAATCCTCCTTCAATTTGTTATTAAAAGGTTGTTTACTCAGTTTTCTATACATATTATCTCTTTTTCTTATAGATTCGACTAAACCCCCAGTAATCCATTTTTTTAACGGTTTCCTTTTATGAGGAATTTTGACAGTGAAAGAATGTTTCTCAACATAATTAGTCAACTTATTAATGAAGATATCAACCAGGGAATCAATATCATCAGTACCGTTGTAAATATCTTCCCATGTCTCATTACCCAGATCCAACATGATACTGGACATATTCCTTTTTGTCACATTACTTATAGGACTGGGTTTACTTCTGTTATTAGTTTTACTTATATGTAGGGTAGTAGTATTATGATCAGTAATGGCTGTTTTCAGTACTGCGCCAATTACTTCACCATTCTTGACAGTATCTTGCTTAAAAAACATGTGATCAATACAGTTTTGCAATCTTGTGGGTTTATTAATATAGGATTTAAACCCATTTAAATGCATAATACTTAAATATTCATTAGTGAGATTGCTATTATCCAAAATATTTAAATTCATATCTCCGACGATAACAACATTATGTTTTTTTAAATTTTGTAAATAGTTATCCAAACTCGATATGAAGTTATTTATATTTAATGAGGGAGAACGGTATAACGCAATTACTGTGAGGTCATATCCATGAACGTTGCAGCTAATACTTAAAGGATTCACATGATCAATTATTAGATCATTCACATCGAAAACTATAGATTCATGTACAAAAATACACAGGCCATCACTTTTCGAGAATTTGCCTATCTTATTAACACTATTATAACCAGGCAAGTTAAAGTCAAATTCTAAACTGTCACATATCCAAGTTTCTGTTAAAACTACTATATCAAATTTAATTTTATTATTACTTAGACAGTATATGAACTGATCGAAATTTTTTTTAATACTCCGAATGTTCATGTGTATTATATTTATAAAATCATTATTTCCTTGTAATGAAAAACTAAAAAAATCGTTTATCTCAAGAGTTTCATAGAAATCATCGAACAAATTTTGATCCTGATCATCATTATTCATAATAATTGTGGAAAATTTGCTGTACTTATAATAAAATACCTATAACTAGCTTATAGCTTTTGTAGATCAGACATATCCTCAATCACAATTGTCTTGCTACCCTTATCTTCATCTCTTTTCACCAGAATCTTGCCGTCGTTCACCCAAACAAAACGATACTGCTTGCCTGTTGCCACCTTCCTTGTTTCTCTCAGCAGGTTCATGACAGACGGGGACAAATGATGAAAAACGTTCACTCTCCCTTCAGCCAACGACTTATTCACAGCTTTAGTAGAGATTCCAGGTTTACCAGGATCCAAGGCAGAACTCTCTTTGAAATTCGACATCCACGAAAATTTGTCTTGCCTCCGTACGAATTTGAAAACAATCGGCTTCATCTTTCCTTTTTCCCTAACCGGTAATCTGTGGCCTGTACTTAAATCATTAGAAGTCAGATTGCTATTGATGGTTTTCGATAACGAATTAAAAATTTCACCGATTGATTCATTAGCAGTTTCTGGGAGACCAGTGACGATAACATTATCGCGACGAGTGTACATCTCGAGATCGGACATCTGTTTTTTTAAAGAGCACATGTCCGTCTTCAAGGCGACATTTTCACTTTCCACTTTTTTTAATTCATTTTTGCAATCAGTAAGTTCCTTCCTAAGAAGATCAAATTCATCAGACATGAAAGTAATTGATTCTTTTATTTCCTTGAAATCATTTCGAAATGTAGGAGGCAATTCGGATTGAATTATCTGCTTTACGATGATCGAAATAGCATCAAGGTCCGCCCGAGACAATGAAACACCAGTTGGATGGGTCACTGTAGCTCTCCTCCGTTCACTGTCGTGCCCGGGTTGTGAGCAGTCTTGTTCTGCCGACGTTTTGCATGGAATGCATCTCCACTTGGCCTTGTAGTCAGATGACATCTTTCTGAAACTTTTATCACTGATGGATTGACACACGTAATGTAGACTCGACTTACAGACATTGCACGTAATTAGATCCTCATTGACTACATCAGAGTTACACTTTTTGCACCGTATAATTATTAATATATTATAAGAATGATATAGGAATGATATAGGAAAGAAAAGAGAGGATAGAGGGAGTATGCCTAGAGAGCGATCAAGGCGGATGAATAGGAAGCTCCTGAATGTGGATGTGTAAAGGATTAGTTGGATTCAAGTTACCCGCTTTATTAGTGTCCTATTGAGAGTGAGAGATTATTGGTTGATAAGAGAGACGAAGTCAACTGGCACTGTTTTCATGGCAACCAAAGGTCGTCACTATTAGGTTAGGTTAGGTTAGACGCTAGGAGTAGATAACCTCTCTTAACGCCGTCCGGCTAATCTTATGAGAGTTTGAAAAAGATAAGGCAACAACAAACAATTTAGGCCAACGGCGATCGTTCTGAAAGTAGTCAACTTGAAACCGGACCGATAAACAGAATTGTTTTCTTCAACAGCTGATGCCGATTCACAGGAACAAACGGTCAAACACTGAACGGTCTAACGATGATTTGTCTGATCGTTAGATGCATAAAACGTCTAGACAATTTCGTATTGACAGCGTTCAGTTAGTATATAATATATCAGATTCCTTGAATGGAGCACATTCACTAATTAAGTTTCTTTCGAAATGAAATAATTTCTGCAAATGGTGCACAGTTTTTGCACTACTTCTGCAAATGGTGCCCATTTTTTGCACTATTTCTGCAAACGGAGTATCACGTTTTCAGTACTGTATGACAAAGAACAAAACTTTGTTGAAATTTATACTACGAGTAACATTCTCACTAAAGAGATTTACCCCAAGTGCAACATGCTTTCTGAAATCTGATTCAATGTGTAAAGGTACAGTTACACCAGAGTGAACAGGAGCGAACCGAACGTTCACTGGTGTTCGCTGTGGCTCGGCAGCATTCGCGAACACCTGCGAATGGGGGTAGTCACACCAAAGTTAACACACATGAATCGTCTTGTTTGTCGCTTCGTTCTCTTGTGCTCCGGCCACCACAAGAAGTCCAGTTTATAATCAGTAACATTTTATAACCAGCAGCACTAGGGTCTCATAACAATGGCCTGATTTGTATTCTTCAATCAGCTCCAACTCTTTTTCATCAGTCCACTCCATACTTGAACAATTATAGGGAATAATTTTTTTTTTGCTTATTTGGCCACATAGGACCACTTAAAGTCAATCATATCCGTGTTCTCCTGTTTAGTCTTCTGTTTGCATTCTCTCTTATATTCCTCCAGTAGAGCTTCATTCTCTCCGATCTTCTTAGTCGCTCCTCCACTGAATACACCGCTGGCGCTCTGTGGGAAATTGCAATGGAAAATCTAAAATCTGATTTCAGTTTATTATTGATTTCATCCTTCCTCTCCGCATCCTCAGTCGTCAGACCAATCTCCTGCAAATCCTTTCTCACCTCTCCCACATATTTGCCTCTCTTCTTTCTCTCCAAATTTCACCGAACTAGCTGATTAAGCAGGCGACTTTCGGGCATTCTCATTATGTGGAAGAAGTATGCAAGTCTTCTTTTTTTCATAACACTGATCACCGGTTCTACTTCGCTGTACACTGTTTCATTGGTAGCAATTCGCCACGATCCATTCTTAACATAACTTTTATTCAAGCACGTTCTAATAATTCGTCGTTCAACTCTTTTTCATCAGTCCACTCCATACTTGAACAATTATAGGGAATAATATTGTAGCACAACTAAACAAACAACTCTATTGATAACAGTTGATACAGGTAAATAACAAAGCTGATAATGTTGAGATGTGGTCACACCGAAGCGAGCATCGAACTAGAGCGAACGCGAATTTCCTTTGATCGTTCGCTTCAAAACCGACAATGGATGGAGCAAGCGCGAACGCGAACGTGCCGCTACCGAACACTTGAGAACACGGCCGATTGTTGTTCGCTGCCGCTCGTGTTGCTGGTCACACCAAAGCGAATTTAGCATTCGTTACTGCTCGTTCGCTCCTGTTCGCTTTGGTGTAACTGCACCTTAACTTATAGTGTATTCATTTATTGAAATTACACAGATTTGGACCTTACTAAACTTGAACAATTCTGTAGAACAAAATGTTGATGTTGTAGAACATCTCCATAATTATTATTGAGAAGACTACTGGAAAATTGTTAATTTCACTATATTGGTGTGATATTCCACAATATAAGATAATTTAAATTCTCCCAATTTCTAAAAGTTTCCTCAAACAATTTTTTTTGGAAATGAAGGGAGAATATGAATAACTAGTAGTCTAATTGAAGAATTGAAATTAGAAACTAACAACTAAATTCAAGTAGATTTCAATAATTATATTTCAAAGACTAACACTGTATCAATGAGCATAAAAAAATAAGTTTAATGAAAATAGATGATGTTTTATAAATTTTATTTTAAAAAAGAAGCTTGATGAAAATACTGTAGGTAATAATTTATAAATTAAGTCCTTGATAAAAGAAACCTCAAATCCAACAACACAATCTAATCAATAATTCAACACTATTATACTATTACATGATGGTGATTCCATTTTTCAATAACTATTGATTTTAATGGTGATTGCATTTTCAATAATTTGTCGGATCATTTCTACGAAAAATATCAACTATAATGAATTTTCCATTTCGATCCAATTCTTGTGATTCTTTCCTCGTTTTACACTTTTTCTCTGTTTCTTGAATAGCCTCTTGAAAGATTGAGTCGACAATAAATTCTTGGTGCTAGTAGTCAACTCCTCTGTTTCTATTATTTGATTAACGTGCGTATGTTTCTTCCTAGTTGCATTAGATTTCTTGATTTCTTTCAAGTGTGTCTTCCTTCTTTTAGCTGTAGATCTACAACTTTCCGCTACAGTGAAACATGGATAAGTAGTGATTTCTTCAGTGTCACAATCATCATTTTCTAATTCAAAATTTCTCACTTCATAATCATCAATTTCCCCCTTTGGTCTATTCATTGTGGAGTTAGAATAGGTTTGCTCAGTGAAGTTTCCATTGTTTTTCATAACAGTTATAACGACCTGTCCTATAGATAGATCAAGAGGTTGAGACTGATTCATATTGTCTGTCACTAACTCATCACTTTCTGTACTGCAGGTTTCTGCTATTCTTTCTGTACTGCATATTTCTGCTACTCTTTCTGTGTAATTTCCCTCAACCCAATCTAGTTTACAGCAATCTTTTCCAGTTGAAAACTCAATAGTTGAATCAAAAAGGTCATCTTCTTTCAACTCGTTAAATAACTTATGCTGGTTGAAATAAAAGTTTTGAGGATTTTCATCATCAAACCATTTTTTAGGAATATCAATCCCATTTACCTTCGAATTTTCAACTATAGAGTACTCCATTTCCATTTTCCTAGCTTTGGAGAAGTCTGGAAGAATGATGTTGAAAATTTCTGGCGAGACACCACCTCTATTGTAGAAGAACTCATTGAAATGCTCTTTTTCCATACCTATTTCGTATGGGTTTTTCTTCTCACAGTTCACGTCTTTAGCTTTAGTATCTGTTAAAATAAGTGCATCATTTCCATACAAATCGTCAATTGTATTAGTTGTTTTCAATTTTCTATCGATGAAAACGACGAAAGGTTGCCGATAGACAAACAAAAATATAATAAGCAATATCAGTATTATACAAACAAATCGTGTGAAACTTATTGTAATATTGATCCCCATTTGAAATTTTACCACGAAAAGAGGTTATCTCACGATAAGATGTTATTATTTTCACTGCCGTATGATTTTGATATAAAAGGTTAGGCTGTTTGATGAGACTCACTGATTGGCTACAGAAACAGTTGTTTATAACTTTGAGTGAAAAGTTTTTAATCAGCTGATCCCATTTAATTAGCATTGTGTTGATCCTGGATCAAAATTGGTGCAACCCAACATAAGTTTCTCAAAATATCAACTTTTTAAAAAGTTGATTTTTTATGGGATAACTGAATTTCCAATTTGAATGGAGAATGCGTCAACTTAATGTGTATTTCACACATTGAGAAAATCCGGAAAATCTCATCTTGTTCTTGAGAAAGTATAGAACTTCAAATCAATTCACTCGAGAAATAATCTGCGCCGAGACTTTCACGGACTCATCGGCTGTTTGATCAGTCAGTGTGAAACGCTACTTTCAATATCAAACGATTATTATAATCGATCAACGATATTCATGTTTTGATTTATCAATATATAAGCTAGTATCTAATATAGAGCTTTTATAATTAAAGTCTCTTTATATTATAGTCTCTGTAGTATCTAAGATGAATAAATTTTGGTTATTAATGGTAGTGTTGGGAATATCTAAATATTGCAAATATCGATACATCGATAAAAATTGTTCGATATTACAAAGTTTGCGTTAACAGGAAAGTCTATGTTATTATGGACTATGTTAATTGTTATAGAATAGTCTATAGTATAGTTATAGTCTATGTTAATTCCCATAGAATTTATATTATGATACAGTATTTTGATATTCTGTAGAGAGGAATCTTGTAATGGTTACAGCTAACGATTCACATTCGGCGATTGAAAATCCCAAGACGGTTCTAACTACATACGCAGATAGCAGTATTCCCTAAAGAGCAATCTCACCTCCAGAAGGCAATACCATCTAATGCTTTGAGCACGTAGCTTTTAATATTTGGTGAGAGCGTCACCTGCATGGAAACAACACTCATCCGCAACATAAATAGCTGTGGGAGAGTGAGACAACGTCCAGTTTTCATAGACAATAATAATATTTCTGATAAGGCAATGATATTTCTCATAAATTTTAGGTGAAAATGTGAATAATACTGAAGATCAATTGTAGTGATGTTCGTGCTTAATCTTTGATAATTTCAATTTTTCTAATTAATAGTATCTGAAGACAGATAATGAGGAATACATTTTTACATGTATGGAGTGGAACACCAGCAATGTTTAGATTTTTTGGAAAGCAATACTTTCCTTGATTATGGAAGTGTACGGTGGTGCACAATAAAAGAAACTGTTGTAAAAAATACAATCATTCACAAGAAAACATGTTTTTGATCTGTTTATCATCAAGCTTAAATGAATTTCAAATTAAAAATAAACAGCAAAAGTTCAGCAAAAACTGTTGTAAAAAATACAATCATTCACAAGAAAACATGTTTTTGATCTGTTTATTATCGAGCATAAATTGACTTCAAATTAAAAATGAACAGCAAAAGTTCAGTAAAAACTGTTGTAAAAATTACAATCCTTTAAAAAAAATGTATTTTTGATCTGTTTATTATCAAGCATGAATGGACTTCAAATTAACAATAAACAGCAAAAGTTCATTACTGTTTTTTTGAACGCTACAGGTTTTATCCATTTGAGGAAAAGGTAATGTGGTGGGAAAAGTCGGGAAATTGTAGCTAGACTATAAAAGAGTTTAAGTTTCATTTTTCAACGTTGAAATCCAACTGGCGAATCACTGTTTCGTTTCATAACAATTTTATTCATCAGACCTGAGTGCCTGAATTAGCTAGTATAGTGCAAATGATTGATGACTCCATCAGGCTATCACGATATTTCTATGAGAAACAGGTGCCCTTATATATGTGGCCCTTCTCGATCGCATTAAGGTGTATTATTGAGTTGAAAATAACGCAATGTATTAGATGGGGAACGATGGTTATTATAAATAATCAACACTCCAATTCAAACATTATCTGACACAAGATTCAGTTTTTTAGTGTGTTTATAGCAGAGCTGTATCACATTACGTGTATTGTAAATGGGTCAAAAATAACGCAATACATTGGTTGGCGGGTGGTGAGGGGGGGGGGGTTGGTTTAAGAAGGGTGGTTTGGCAGGTTATTTGATACGATAAAATGACGTAATGCAATCGAACCGCAGGCTAGAGCGAGCTCGGTGGCAGTGGCGGCGGCGGCGGCGAAGCTGTGATTACATTCTGGCAATTAGCCGGGCATAGAAGGCCGCTTATCAACTGTCAAAATGTGACATAGTGCTTATTGCAGCCAATTCCCAATACTGTGACCATCCTATGCTGTGTTGTGTGACTGCTGGGCCCCCCTCCCCCACCCACGAGTGCGGCCATCATCTGTTACACGCATCAACATGCAACAACCTACTACCAGCCCCCCCCCCCCATCCCACCACCATCATTGCTGCCAAGAGCCGTTGTACCGTACTGACACGACAAGTTTCAATGCACGATTCTGCTCGAATAACTTCCCAGTACCGGTTACAAAAACAAAATTGTACCCCGTATTTTCAATTTACCGAAATTGCTATCGGTATTCAGCTATCAGCTCTTTACCAAACTTTTATTCGATTAGTTTTTAATCAAAGTAGCCAATTTCAACCATTTTCAGATTTTAAGCCAAAGTAATTGGATATGCCCCTACAGTTATATGTGAACAAGTAATTGGATACTCCAATGACGATAAAATTACAGTATAAATGTGAAAAGAGTGTTTAATGTTAATGTGATAAACTGAGAAGATACAGAAGGTGCTACACTTTAAACACAGGTGCTGTATTTTTTTTAAATAAAATTATGAAATTTGACCAAGTGATGGATGACCTGAGAAAGATGGGGGTGAGAGGATGGAAAGAAAGATCTATGAACAGAGAAGAATGGAGGCGTGTTGTGAAGGAGGCCAGAGCTCACCTAGGGCTGTAGCGCCGGATAAAAAAAAATGAAGTTCCATCTCCATGAACTTTACTAGTAGATGTGATTGGGAGCGAGTGCCCTCTAGGCAGAAACTAATTGATGATTGAACCACCAATTTACTTAATGCAACAAAGCCAATTACAATACTCCAGTAAATCAATCAGAATAATAGCTTCTCGAGCACAATAATTAATTATAGAGTTGGAGTTTGTCAGATAGGAAGAGATTCAGAAAATTCTACCACTTATTTCAAACTCATTCATGTTTCTCAACTCAAGTAGAATTTCACGTATGGCACATTAGTAATGATTCAATAAATCTTCTATACATCAAGAGTGAACTAGCTTTCAAATATCAACACGTTGTAAAATAGTAGCTGGAATAAAAAAATAATAATTGTTTCCTCCTTGAAAATAATACACAAACGTGTAAATTACATTGTGTAAGTACATTTATTTATACACACCTTCATAAGGTTGACTGGAATTTAACGTACTAAAAATGTTTTTCAAAAGGATATAAATATATTATTCTAGGTCCTAGAATCTAGAGTTTTTGAGTTTATTTGTTTGTAAACGCTGACGCTAACGTGTATCTGCGACAGTAAAGATTCTAACATGTTCCAATAATTGAACAGTTTTATTTTTTCTGTCTTTTAATACTCATCACCCACCCTGTCGTTCATCGCTCCCTATCACCCACCACAAATTTATCGTCCACCTTGGAACCCAAATCGCCCACCTGGGGGCGATCGCCCATACGTTTGGAACCTAGAGTCGTCATCTATAGTGTATAGAATACAAAAAATCCTATTCTATAAAACATAGATTACTTCCTCAACATCAAATCTCCAAACACCAAACAAGAAAACCTCCAATATCATTCCACATTCAATAAAACATTTGCAGTTTTTTCTAGCTTGGAAAAGACTTGGAGATTCGCTCTTTCAACCGTACCTTACCATCATCATCATTAACCACTTTAATCCGCTGTTCACATAGATGCTACAAAAACCGTACATATCGAGTGTATTGGTATTCGAGCAGTTGGTTTTCACGGCTGCTGATTATTATTGTTCGGACAGCCTGAGACGAATTACCAGCACTGTGAAACGGCATTGTTCGCGCGTAATTGACCGTCAATCAGTGCAGCGACAGCAATGGAACAGCGGGGGGCGCATATTGAGACCTTCTGCCATTCAACTGATATTCGTTCTGCTTGGATACCGGCTGCTTCTCTGGTTTTGTAGCTTTTTAGATATTTATTCCATTTCCTATCCTTGACAACTCTTTTCCTACTCATGTTACCAAACATTTCTTATTCGTACCAATTTTTCTATTCCTAACAACTGAACATTTTCGAACAGCGAAATGGAAAAATAAGTTCTTTGTTTTGCTTTTCTCATTGAGGGAACAATGCATACAAAAATCAATAATAGTTTATTATAGAGATTTTTAGCGTACTTGAAACTAATACAATATGAAACGAATATATTACAACTCTAATCAACACGGAATTTGCGCTGATTGTGGGAAAAAATTGATGTTGCCTCATCTGTGAATAATAAACATGTTAAGTCAAGGAATAAGGAACAATGTTTCTTATTAGATGCACGGAATCTTGGAAGTTGATTACCCAAAATTATTATCATTGCCCATGACATGTTATTCATGTCTTGTATATAATATGAGTTGAGGTTATATTGAAAGCGAGTAGTAATTGTATTATACAGTGTTTCACAACTTGATAACTTATTTCTCCTAAGATAAAACCAAATCACCAAGAAAAGGCAGTAAAAGTTAAATTTCCAATTCAATTTGGTTGCTTTGTTACAATGGAGATAGCAACAATAACAATACAAACGTAGAAAAATCAAGAAAACAGTGCAGTTATTCGACATGTCTTTGAAAAACACTAGTAGGCCTACCTACTGCAGTTATTTCCAGTTCATAAACAGTAATGTGTGTTTCTCCTACAAGAAGACGTGCGTTGTTACATTTACCAGTAATAGGACTTGAGAAAAGAATTGTAATAGGACTGATTATTTGGAGAAATGCGGCTGAGGCAATAGACAGCAGAAGCGAGAAGTAAGAAGTTTGCAAGTAATGAATTGAAAGGAAGAGTCATGGACGGGTGAGCAGAGGCGAGCGATCGGATCATGACAGGGAAATGCACTTGGCAGCATAGCAGTAGGCGCTTTATGGAGAGACCAAGCCGATCGCCATTCCATTCAGGGCAGCCGATGTTACCCAAAAAGCCCTGGCCACTGCTCTCTCAAGGTACCTGAACACTTTCACCCTATTCTCCTCCCCCCTAACCCCTTAACATCCCCCCCACTCACAACAATCACACCTCACGTGACACCTTATCCGACGCACTTGTACAGCTGGAGCTGGAGAGTAGCACCACTATAAAATTCGTTCCATTCCATCCGGCAAGATTGGCTCCATTCTTCCCATACTGGCAACCAAATTGATTTTTCTTCCAATGGAAACGTGGAATAGCGATTTGGAGGATTGCTAGTACTTGTATTTGGAGGGATCTTATTGGAGATTGAACTGCAATACTAAAGACTTTTATGAAGTTGTGTTGCTTTTGTTTGGAGAGATTCACTTTTAAAAGTGTTACGTATATGGTATAACACATGAAAAGACATTATTAGAAAACCAGTTATCTTCATCACGCCTCACTAAGAGCCATTATAGCACTGTAATGCTCTTTGGTTGGCAGAAAAATTGAAATTGCGTCAATGCCGCCTTGTATATAAGCCCAAACAATCAATTTTCTCCTACCGTCTCTACCTTCATTGTTATTTTTTCACACTTCTTCATTCTAATTTTATCCAATTTTCATTGATTGTTTCCTCTCGGTTTCACAAATTCAATCTGATTCAATAACCTACAACTCATCCTCCTTTCCTTCAATGTTCTACTTCTCCAACATTTAATGTTGTCTGTTTCTTCCCCTTCTTTCTCTCAAAGAAAAACGTTTCTTCCATCTTATTTCACACAATCACATCTAGCTTCTTCTTCTCCTCACCTTCTAGGAAAACTCAACATTACATCTAATATACAAATAGAAATGGTTAATTCAATACACGAACACAATTTGTGAAAGGAAAAAATGAATATTGGGGGAGGGGAGTCGTTAAACCCTGTAAAATGTCGCTTTGTAATATTTGAGAAATCTCAGAGAATTGTTTCAGTGGGACATCACCTCCTACCTATTCTGTTCTTCTTCATTATCGATTTCCTTTTCTTTTTAATTTCTCTTTTTGTACCTCAATCTCGTTGTACCAAATCTATTTCTACCTCAATCTTTCATTTTTTCAATTCAATCTTTAGGATATTGATTTCAAACCTATCTGGTCTAATTGCTGGAATCTAATTATTGTTTGAATGGCTGTTCGATGCTATTACTACCGTGTCCTATGTAGCGTGAACGCCCAGACAGGTGCTTTTCGAATAGGGTAGTTACGTTGTAATGGCTCTAGTTTCCGCCGACACTAGGACTAACTTTGCTCATTACCAAGTCCTCTAAGTCACCACCAAATCCTGTGCATTAAGAAGTGAGATCACTGAATATTATAGACTCCGCAATCACTTTCTGTATCGTTTTATTTGATGATCTATCCACGCTAGTCATTTAGAAATTTTAAGTTCATACCTTATCATATTGGAAAGCATATTGATCTTACTGGAAATATTCTTGAATAAGAAAATAGGACACATGAATTGAGAATGGCTAATTTGAGTGAATTGAGTGGCTAATTTGTTGTACACCACAAAATGCTATTACTATGGTTGTACACCAAAAAATATATAAAGAATTTATGGAAAATATAGAACGCTTCTACCCACACCATATGATGATTAATGAATGTTTCAGTGAACTTTAATTTATCGCTTGAGGAAAACGCATGCAGGCAAGCCGACTGTAACAACGGCATGGTGTCATCGTACACCGCAGTGGAAGAACAATTCAGAATTAGTTCTGGCACAAATTTCGTGAATGCCTCTGAAAACGTTCATAAGTGGGAAATGAATTTTTCCATGGGGAAAACTGAGGTGAGAAAGCACTTTTGTTGGATGGATGGTGGTTGAGCGGGAGTCGTGAGGGGGAAGGGGTAGGAGGAGGCAAGTGCTGCACTCTGGGAGGCCATTTTCACAAAGATAGCGTAGCAGACAGGACAGAACAGGACAGGACAGTTGGCCTCCTCCGTAGTAATATAAATCTCTGATTCTTCTACTGCTAACTCGAATTTATTTCCCTACCAGCAAACCGAATAGAATAAAGTAACGCTCTAAAGGACGTTCTCCTTTCAGGCCACCGTTCTATTTATTTCCTTCCCTTTTGTTAACCTTACATTTTTATCCTCTTATTCTCGCATTTTATTTTCGCGTTCTCTTTCTGCTTTCCGGGCATTGAACTGTAAATCTCTGTCTTCTCGCCGATTAATAGTAACTTTCTCTCGCTCTCACATGAACAATAGCGTAGAAAAATAAGAGACGACGCTCGTATCTTTTTCTATTTGCGACAAAGTTTTGTATTTCGGTTCGCAACCACCACAATATGTCGTGATATATTTCATACACACTCTCCTTGTTTTCCGACACTGGAACTCACTCAAGAGTGAACGGAAGAAACGAGAACACCACAGATAAAACGCATTGCGAAGAAACAACAAGATGAGAGGAAAAGCTATCTTAGTTCATAGTTGTCACTATAGAACTATGTAGTGGATGTGCTTGATGTACATCTAATCCAATAAACCAAATTATACTTTATCGGAGAGATCTGGATTTTCAGCATATTGAGAGAATTATGGGGAGAAGATTGATTTTCAAACATTTGTGACTGAAAAAATGGGAAAATATTGAGTTTGAAATATTTAAAAATAGGACAGCAATTTGTGTTGGACATAAACTAATAGCCTATTCTTTTCCATAGCGCATTATTAAAATGTTTTTTCCCTTAGTGCAATTTGATAGAAAACTTTCATGAAAGTTGGAAGAAGATGTACCAGAATGAGAATGATCTTAACAAACTCTATTCCGCTTTAATACTGATTTTCAAATCACCATCTATTATAGGATGAATTTAAAGAATTATTTAATCTAAATTCAAGCCTAGGAGCTTGAAATAAGGGTTCATTCAACCTTCTGCTGAGTTCTATCTATTCAATACGCCTACAGAGGATATTGAAACTGCCATGCCACTTGAATAGCTCCACCCTATGTGGGTATCAAGGTATCAAAGTTAAGTTGAAGTTCCCAGTGAAATCAAGTTGCGGCGAAACTTTGCTAATTCCTCTGTGTGGCCTACAATGGGCTTCTCAGTGTTTATTGAAGTACCATAGATAGGCCTTATTCTCATATGGGTTCAACAAACATTGAATGATGGGGTTTTCAGAAAAAAGCTCGATAGTTAAATTAGAAAAATTATCTTAGTTACTTTTTTCTGAAATAGGAACTTGGAATTGGTTAGAAACAAAAAAATAGATTGATTCAAGAGATTGGAGGATTTCTCGAACTAAAGGGGAATGTTATTACGAGAAAATGAGAGAGGCCAAGCTTTGAATTGTTTCAGGTGAAATTGCGAGCAATTAGAATGTCTACATTATAAAATCACTTACAGAATATGACTTAATCAACATTTAACAAAATCTTATAACACGTAACTAGGAACTAATCTAGGAACTTCAGAAGAAAAACGGGCTAGAAAGTGTTCTCAACTGTGAAATGACTAGGCTCTTATGAATTTATTGAGGTTCATAAAAGGTCTGTAACTGTATCGTGTCTATGCTAGGAATGAACAGGGTTGCAGAATGTCTATGCAGAATGATCGTGTTGGGTTTTGTAAAATGAACAGAAACTGTTAGATTCCTGATATGATGATTTTTTCCTGAAGATACACACGAGTTTGAATGATTTTACAAAACTCCTAGGCGAGGCGAGATGAGAACCTAGCACAGGATGCACCAACCACAGTAGGACGGATTTGGCCGCCAATTTCAATTTCAAATTCACTTGACATTTTTTGTTCGGAAAATGATTTAAATTTGACTTTTCAGTTCAATTATTGATAGGCCTACTTTATAATATTGGTGCTGACTGGACCCAAAATATTTTTGTATGATTACTAAGCTTAGTTGCAAACTAGCAACATTTCCTGGATGTAAAAGCTATTTCATTTTCAAGATTGTTTTGAGAATTGATATTGTTTTCTGTGGTTGGAAATAGAATGCACCATTCATTATTCACATAATAACCGCTTTCTATTCTTCCTGCAATAATTATTATCTAAAATGATAGAGGAAGATGATTTTTGAATATTTCTGGATACGAAGTAATAAAGTATAATTATAGTTGTTGAACTTCTGCAACTTCTCCAGGAGTGTGAGATTAGTAGAAACGGCAATGAGTAGAAACCCCGAAATGGCTGAACAACAATTTAGAGAAGGCACTATGGTGGAATGAATACGCGGCGGTACCTGACGCTATTTTCCACGAGGGGAGGGGGTAAATTACCGGGAGAGGGGAGTAGGGTTTATTTCCCAGCGACCTCAAGACACAAAGCGAATGCGCTTTATCCGGGGGTCTCAAACTATACGGATAATTGTGCATGTTAGTATAAAGCACGATTAGCGAGCACCGAAGTTTGGCCAATGTTGGCTTCCTCGCCACACACAACTGCCTTGCTTACTGCTTACTGCTCCAAAAACTAATCCTAATGTAGCCAACGCGCCGCTCTCTGCGAAACTTGGTGATCACGAGTTCTGGCTCCTTCTCACTCTCACTCTCTTTCTCTCTTCGACCGCACCCGGCGTCAACACCGCCACTAATATAATAATATATTCAGCCAGCGTTTTGTGGTCACCAAAGAGAATTTTAATAACGATGGCATCACACAACCACACATGCCGATGAATCGAAGTATGCCTCCACCCACCAACCCCACCCAGCTTTGTAGATGCGCTGATAAAATCTGGACAATGCTATCTATTTTCACAACAATTTCCCACTCTTTCGAACCGCACAAAAACACCCTTGATTGATTGCAATCAAGATTACTGTTCCGGTTTGCTGGGCTACAACAACAAATTATTACACAGCTACAAGCTTTTCAAAAACAAATAACAAATTCGGCGTGAATTACGCATTGCTGATGGTGACATCAAAGGTTTGTGTATTAACAAACGTTGAGCAAAATAACTGGCATTGGAAGCTTTCTAAATGGTATTATCAGTAGGTCTGTTAACGAAAGTATCGTTATCCACGAATTTACCCCTATTGAAAAAGGATGATTAGATGTCTGTAAATATCATGCAAAATTCAACTGTGATGAACGATGATATAATAAAAAAAAATTGTATTTGTAATAATTGAGAGATATTATCAAAACATTGAAATCCTTGAAAAGATAAGGCCACGTTTAGAATGTGTAAGAAGTTGTCTCATGGGTTAAGCCTCAAGAATCAAAACATCTTGTGAGTCAACGGAATGATCAAGATACACGACTTACCACAAAACAATCTTTACAAAATATTTATTATAATTGCTTATGAGCAAGATTTGTTTGTTAATAAGAACAAGTTTGTACATAATTGTTTGTACATGAACAAGTCTTATTCACGGAATATGAATATACATTAAAGATTAAAGTATATTTTCTGAGAGTATATTTTTAAAGACCTCGAATTGGTAAGAGATCACAATCATCAGTCAAATAAGAGAAGGTGGTAAATATATCTATTCGAACTGAAATCTACTTCATAGCCAGCAGGCGACATGTGAAATACTGAAGATCATTGAAACTCATACCAATATTTCCATGTTTGTTAAAAATGTGATTCAATAACAAGAGAAATTCAAATTCACGCCAACTAGCAGTGAGCACACGAGTATTCAGCTTTAGAAAAAAACTCGTATAGAAATGATATTATTACTAGTACTGTTTGTGAGTTTAGCAGACTTGATATTTCAACAAGCACTTGTAGAAAAAAGAGAAGAGTTGTGCACTATCCAGGTTTTTGAAAGAGTAGAAAAGATTCGTTGCCGGGAATAAGTTTAGTACAGTGCAGCGTGAGTGGGGCAATTCCAATAACGAAGCACAATAACTGAGTGGCTCGCAAAAGCCATTATATCAGCTTGAGGTAGACGTAGGCAGCCGTAAATAGGGACCAACCAGCATCCCTATGAAAAGCCCTTTTATACTCTTCGGCTTTTATCCATCTGTAATGAGCATTCCTGTATTGATAATAAATATTCGTGCCCGCCTGAAAACACTCCATGTCAAACAGTTGAAAAAAAGTGGAAAAGCCCTGTAGCCTGCCAACAGAAACCGCTTTCCCGTCCCGCATTCGCCAACATATTTTATCCGCTAGCAACATATCAACAGCCCTGTATGACTGCAAAAAGAAAATCGCTGGATGTTCATGAAAATTCCACAGCACGGTTTTCCAGCGGAAATGAGTTTTTTTCAGACAACTCACGTGTGTGCACGATGTAATTATTGAAATAATATTATCCATTAGTGTTTTTTTTTTGTGAGAATGGATGTTTGTATGTTTTCCATTTTCAGATGTTAGAAGAATCTGTAGATGTGTTTGCGATACACGTTATCACTGTAATATACATGAAATATCCGTTACATTATTATGATGATGACATAATTTTATATATACTGCTCTATAATTGCACAAATATAAGAACTTACTGTGCTCTTCTTGGGAATCACTAGTTCACTTTGAGTTCACTAGAGTAGCGGCCACGAAATTGGGCGGGTGAGAAATTTTGTGCTGTTGTCAGATATGGTACCGGTAAAGCGAGGGAATGTCGAGAATTGCTTGCTCTTGATCGCAAAAATTGACAAAGCTGTGCTTCCAGCGTTGCCTATGAGCATCGATTCCTCTGCATGATTAGAGTAGTCAGCTAGAAAGACTTGACAACAGCTCAGAATGTCTCTGCCGCCTTATTTTGTGGCCGCCAGTATACTTAGGAAGCAAGTTGATATACAGTAATATTGATATCAGGTATACATTGATATATTTTCAACACTTCATCATTTAAATGTAATATTTATTACTAGAATCCTATCATTTCATGATCATTAATGTACTTTTTCACTGCAATTTTTTTTTATCACTTCAGCCAATTGATTCTTATTCCTTTTTTAAAAATTTTGGTGATTATGATATTACCCGTTATTACTGTTACAGTATTTATAATTACACAGCATGTGAGATTACTGAGACACCTCTCTCTTCCCTTTTATGCTTATTATAGGCTATTTATCGAATCCACAGTTCAATATACCGAATTTTGAAAGTGAGAAAAGCTGGTTCTCTAAAAGCCATTATATCAGCTTGAGGTAGACGTAGGCAGCCGTAAATAGGGACCAACCAGCATCCCTATGAAAAGCCCTTTTATACTCTTCGGCTTTTATCCATCTGTAATGAGCATTCCTGTATTGATAATAAATATTCGTGCCCGCCTGAAAACACTCCATGTCAAACAGTTGAAAAAAAGTGGAAAAGCCCTGTAGCCTGCCAACAGAAACCGCTTCCCTGTCCCGCATTCGCCAACATATTTTATCCGCTAGCAACATATCAACAGCCCTGTATGACTGCAAAAAGAAAATCGCTGGATGTTCATGAAAATTCCACAGCACGGTTTTCCAGCGGAAATGAGTTTTTTTCCAGACAACTCACGTGTGTGCACGATGTAATTATTGAAATAATATTATCCATTAGTGTTTTTTTGTGAGAATGGATGTTTGTATGTTTTCCATTTTCAGATGTTAGAAGAATCTGTAGATGTATTTGCGATACACGTTATCACTGTAATATACATGTGATATCCGTTACATCATTATGATGATGACATAATTTTATATTATACTGCTCTATAATTTCAAAAATATAAGAACTTACTGTGCTCTCCTTTAGAATCACTAGTTCACTTCGAGTTCACTAGAGTAGCGGCCACGAAATTGGGCGGGTGAGAAATTTTGTGCTGTTGTCAGATATGGTACCGGTAAAGCGAGGGAATGTCGAAAATTGCTTGCTCTTGATCGCAAAAATTGACAAAGCTGTGCTTCCAGCGATGCCTATGAGCATCGATTCCCCTGCAAATGATTAGAGTAGTCAGCTAGAAAGACTTGACAACAGCTCAGAATGTCTCTACCGCCTTATTTTGTGGCCGCCAGTATAGTTAGGAAGCAAGTAGATACATTGATATCAATTATAAATTGATATATTTTCAACACTTCATCATTTAAATGTAATATTTATTACTAGAATCCTATCATTTCATGATCATTAACGTACTTTTTTCCCTGCAATTTTTTTATCACTTCAGCCAATTGATTCTTAATCATTTTTGAAAAATTTTGGTGATTATGATATTACCCGTTATTACTGTTACAGTATCTATAATTATACAGCATGTGAGATTACTGAGACACCTCTCTCTTCCCTTTCATGCTTATTATATTTATCGAATCCATAGTTCAATATACCGTATTTTGAAAGTGAGAAAATGATGTAAAACGTCACTCACCAATTTCTGATAAGTTCAATTTTAGTGCAGAGAGGAGTTGCAGACACTTACCTGGAAAATATAAGATGTTAATCAAAAATAAGAACAAAAAAATATTAAGGAAAATAGGTCTATAAGTCTTAAATACTTTCATCAAAGATTGAGCTAGAAGAAATTCAAGAAAAATGAGAAAATAAATAATTAAGAAATAATTATATGTGTTTCAAGACTTCAGAGCAGACTGCAGAGTAGAATACTCTCCATTGATTCATTTATGCAATCTATATAATTGACTGTATCCTCAAAAGCTATTAAAACAGTTATCTGTTTAGTGGATAATAGGAAGATTTCCAGGTATCAACTATGATTATTCCGCTGGTGAATTTCGACTTGAATAGAATACCCTTTTCAGAATCGAGTGTAGATGATACGATAAGTCAGAATAGAGAGCGAGAAGGCTTCTTGTAAATATTCATCGTCTCACTCACGCACATGTGCGCGCACGAAGAAAGCACGCAATTATACTGTAAACACGCACCAGTGTCTTCTCAACGTCATTTGCACACTGAAACTTTCCATGTTTGCAAAGCGAGAAGAGAGTTAATTTCTCCGCAGATGTACCAAACTGACTCACGAATTCTCTCTGAATTTAATTATATAGGCTCTACAGTACTGAAACCACTCCAATGCAGAGTACAACCTTTCAGGGGGAAAAACGAATGAATAAAGTAAATAAATAGAGTACATAATATAGTGAAAATGAGAAGATATAAAACAAAAAATCCCCCAGACGAGGTTTCATTCAGCTGAAAGGTTGTCCAATATGGGGTATTGTGATCTATCGCCTAAAACTTTTTCAATTCACAAAAAAATTATAAAATAAAGTTTGATCAATTGAAGATTCTAAGATCCTACTGCAGAGACTATCCTTATTTCGATTATCCTTATCTTCATGCACTTCGAAACAATTGTGAAGGTTGGAGCATTATTGTTAAACAGTACAACAACTGAAAGATACTCCAAAAGTTATTATGAACAAATAGCTAGGAGTTAGAGTCGTAGAGGATAGTATCATGCTTCGTAACGTGCAGAGCTGCCACTTTACTAGTTCCAGCACGAATGAGCTTCAAGTGAAGACTCTCTTTTTCAAAGGAAAATTACTAAACTAGGATACATCTATAAAACTCAGTAATAGCTTTATATATGACTTTCAGCAGGAAACGTGAGGCAACCTGTTAGATGGCGCAGGGTGGTATCAACACTGCAGAACGGAAATGCTCCAGATTACAGGTCATAAACCAGTTCATACTACGCGCACAACCAACCCATTCTGAGCTGTTCTCAAAGATAAGTCTCAACTACTGGAATTTAGTCACGTCAAGTGCAAAATTCTTACTGCAACATGAGACCATCACGTGCCTTTATCAATTCAATGTAAATTTCAGCCCATTTGCATATGAGCTGAATCTGTTTGGTATCCTCCAGCCATATGAGTATTCGTTTTGAAGCTTCTTTTTACTTGTTATCTAAACAACCGATTCAGAGTGTATGGTACACTCATGCTATACAGAAACAATTTTTATTCACTTCAACAAACGATAAAGTGAGTGACACAGAAGGTAGCAGTTTGTACTGAGTGCTCACAACTTCTGAACTTGAAAAAAATTATTGAAGATGTGTTTCACGGGGTTTCAAATGCTTTTTTCATCCAAAAACAAAATTTCAAGCGTTATAACCACATTTTCAAAATCAAGAAATAATCCATTAGTAATAATGGTATTTAAAAAAAAGATAATAACATGATTATCAGCATTGCAGCAACAATTTCATTTGTTTTGGCAGTCAAGTTATTCTAATTGAAGTCACTTTAAATTACTGTAAATTCTCTTATTAAATCCATCTTGAAGCCAGTAGGAGAGTTTTATTCAGTGAACTTCCATTAATTTGGTAATAGCATATCAATAGGGTCAGAAACCCAATTTTCTTCATTCAATTTATAAAAAAATATTAATTTTGATAGAATTTCGAAATGTATTATAATAGCCTACCGCTATTACTTTCGATGATTTAAGGCAACTATGATTGAGAGATTGTTTTGAATTTTATTACCAAAAATGTATTAAAATGAATACAATGGAATTTATAGAAATTGATAACATTCATCGAAGCAAATAAGTGTCTTGATATTAAAAAAATAATATTATCATTGATATTAGAAATTGGATGGATGAAACAGTGGAACACAATTACATACGGGACCCTTCAATTGATCTATAACCAAGAGGGAATGATGCATTTGTACCACTGACACACATTTGAAATGCAGGGCAATCGAGGTGGCTAGTGCAGTGGAGGTGTCCTTCAAGGATGGTATTTGGGCCGGATAACTATTATCTCCATTACCGTATCGTAGTGTTGATGATGTGCAACTATATCTCCATTACCGTATCGTAGTGTTGATGATGTGCAACGGATTGATCAGTTGTACGTCATTCATTCTGATCACCGCGCACGCTACCTTGTGAGCAAAGTCGACAACTGCTTGTTAGTGCTGGAGCAAGCAGGTGGTGAGGGGGGGGGGTCTGATCGGCGCGCCATGAATAAAACATTCGCGTCCAGGTTGTTCGGCAAGGGTCTATTATTTTTATTGCTGGCGGTTGCTTGGCCAGGCCCCATGGGGGCACGTTCCGCCCTGCCGGGGGGGCCAAGCCCTGGTCAAACCCACCGACATCATCATCTGACGTTTAATTTATTCCACCAGTAACATACAGACAAAGACAGCGCACTGGAATGCAGATGAAGGCAGACAGAGATGCACAATGGCTGGACGGCAACCAATCATCAGGATAGACAGCCAGCTACCGCCCAACTACTGTACACTGTACTGTCAATAGTACTGTACACTGTACTGTCTATAGCCGACAACGCCGTAGTAGACCGCGCTGCAACACGCCTCCCACTCAACTCACTCTCATCATTCGGGCAAAAGAGTTACATAGCGAATAATACACTGAAAACACAACATTCATGAAAACGACAAATTACACTGCCTTCACCGATGAGAGCTCTGGTGAAAAGAATGTTGTACCAATATTTCAAATGGAAAATCTCACTGATATCTAGGAGCTGAATACGGATGAACAGCCACTATGAAATCAGTTCCGAACCATTTGTTTTTATAGCTTTATGAAAAGTATTGATCAAGTAACGTGTATAAAAGAGAAAGATTTTTGTTCTGAAACTGGTAGAGAAGACTCTTGAAAAATGCATACATGCTAACTCTTATCAAGTACCAATGCTAGAGTACAACAAAAGTATAGGTAGAGCACTCACAATATTACTATTGCTTCTTGTCGAGGAACAAAAAGTTGAATTCTAATACTCTACATAATTATTACAGATGCTATTCAGTTCATCGATAAACCAATAATTTCATAGCTACACTACGACAGAGGACATGAATTATGATATGATTAGGACATAAATTAGGACAAACTAAGACATATTATGACATAAATTAGGTCATAAATTATGAGGACATAGATAGAACATTTGCCGTAAAATCACATGATTTCAGCAAACAATAAACGAAGTAACTGTAGATTTAATAGTAATGGAAAATCTGAGCGAAAAATTGATCATTCAACAATGATAAAATTTATGAGAATAAAAAAATTCAATTATTGAAATTAATTTTAATTGATTTCACATTCTTTCATTTTCCATTACTTAGCTTTCATTTATATGAACGATAGCTCAAAAAATTATTCAGGACAACAGTTTTTCTGAAACCAAAGCTCACTGAAATCGATTGTAAGGAGAAGGATTAAAACAAGGACTGAGTATTTTGTAATAGAAGGCATTCAACGTCAGTTAGAAGAGAAGAACTAAACGGGAAATGAGAATTGGAGTCTTGGGCTTGGGGTGACCAGCCGGCAGACAGCGAATGATTGACCAGAGTCGGTTAATAAATGTCCGCTATACATTCGTTTCGGATCTGCGACTTGTTCCAGCACATGGACCACAGAACAGAACAAATTACGGAAGGCAATAGCTTGCCTTATTGATCGCCTTTCAATTGAACCCATAACTTATCCCCTCCACCAGCGCACCAGCAGACCAACCCCCTCCCCCCTCATCACTTCCCACCCCCTGCTGGGGAGTTCATCTCTCCAGTGTCTTGAGGCGAGCTCAAATCGTGACTGAAGCGCTCCTAACTCAAACTTCATAATTGATTTGCATTCCTATGCTGAAACCTCGGCTACGCATCAGGGACTCATCGCCACGTTGTCAGGCCACCACGCAACTATCCCAAGTTAATGCATCGCTCTCACACTGTTTCAATATTAGCTTTCAGCCAAGCTAGATTAAATACAGCATTATCGCGTATACTATTAGCTAGCTGTAATGATGTTGGATTATTCGAGAGAATCGATCAAATAACTCTGTACAACTATTGGAGCTGGAGATAATTAACACGGTTTTTGTCAATTTAGTACTCTTTAATTGAACTGGGAACTAAATATTAGTGTAAAGGATTCTGAACGAATTAAAGGACGAATCCAACTGTATTAGGGGTTGATGTCAATAAACAATTTTTTTTACAATTTAGTTTTCTTGAATTGTAATGGGAACTGGATATTGGATTAGGATCATCCTCAAAGAATCACTGTATTGGAGATAGATTGTTGTGCTTTTATTTCTGGGAGCTCCTTTATAATGGGTAAGTATATGTTAGGGTATTTTCCCCCTCCAATTATTTAAAATTTACAAAAGGAATTTTCAGCTAGCATGATTATTTAAGAACATTTGTATCAAATGTTTAAAGTTTAATGTATACCATTAGAAAGTACTTTGAGCAGATAAGAAACAAAGAAGTAAATAATATTATATGCTTCCGTATAGATTGGATTAAAACCTATGTTTGATTGCAAAACATACATGTAAATGAAGACATAGGAGTTAGAGGAATTTGCATTTGTAGTTTGTAAAAAATAGAAATCACAATCTAATGTCCAAGAGAAATCTCTTTCAGTTAGTAGTAGATTATTAAACATGAATTTACTACCCTTGGAACAACAGTATACGAATAAGAGCTGTTGAATCTGTAATAATTGATCAGATCAATTTCAATAATAGTCTAGCAACCACATAAATTTGGAATTTATTTGCATAAAGACATTACAATGAAAATAAACAGTGGAAACCGATTCTCGAAATAGAATTTGCTAACGAGTTGACAGCGATGAATAGAAGTGTCACCGAGCATCACTCAATCCATAATAGGATAGGCGATCAAATAATTCTGTTTACATTTGCAATTCATTATTTCAAGTGGCTGCGACGAGCTGAGTTCAACGTTAGTAATTTGTCATTTCTCAATAACAGACGACAATGGAAACGAGACCAGAATAAATTGATACGCTGTACAAAGATTTGACAAAGTAGGGTATTTTTTGGAGGAGGAAAGGGCTGCTGATTTCCATTGACGAATAAAAGCGATGAAATTAAACGTCTGTCCCCGAGCTTTTGAGGAAGGCCCGTCACGTTTGGGACTATTTGTATAACAACGCAGAGAAATTCGTCTTTTTTTAATTCGGAAAAATCAAGAGAAGAGATTGAAGAGTGGCGGAGTGTGGGGAGGGGGGAGGGAAGGGGTAGGTTGGCAGCCCTCGGGTAAGGCAATTTGGGCCGCATAAGGACGTGACCAGGTCGCAGCGAGGAGGAGGGGGGACGAGTTTATCCTCCCCCCCCCTTACCAACTACAACAGCCCAACTACCCATTCATTTCCTTAGCACACATTTCATTTCTACCTGCAGGCGGACGACAGTGCACACTCCACTTTTCCATGCGCAATTTCCAACGCCTATTCACGCCGCCACATCGCCCGCCATCGACAATCATACAGCGCTCTCTTCAGGTCTGCTGCTGCATCTTCTCCGATTTGACCTTCGTCTTCGTATTCACCACTCTCTACTCTAGTTCTACTATAACCTATATCAATAAGAAATACGAATCCTTCTCTTGGGATTGATTTTTTTTTTGGAGGCGTGGTGAAAATGCCTACTGCGTTACTTCTTAACAATTTAAAGGTACGTATACGTTTTATACATAATTTAAAACAGAATGACAGCCGCCTCTATATTTTGCGTGGGATGACGAAGTTAGGGCGCATTCATTTATTTTTTTGGATAAAGTTTGAATACATAAGTACAACAGTAATACACAATTACTCATGTGATTGAAACATTCGCCCGGACATAGAAGCATATAGATTGGTAAATTTATAACTGGAACTGAAAATTTTCACAATTCCATACTTAGATGAAATGGAAAATGTGATTGAAGGATGGAATCTATGAAAAAGAAGAAATATAAAAATACATGGAAAATTTTTCTTCTAATGACATCAAGGTGAGAGAAATTTTCAATAATCTCCTACTCATAAAACCTTTTTTCATTTTTCACATCAAATTACCTTCGGATTTGTTTAAAAAAGTTATGGAAAATAAGTTGAAGAATGATAACTGAATACTCCATCGTTCTTTAACCTGGAGATTTCCATGACCATTAATACATCAGCTTGACTTTAGAATTCAAACATCAATATCAAATCACATCAAAAACTTTTATTTAGATCTTCACAGAATAAATGTTCAAAATATTACAAAATCTATTTACCTGCAAGGAAATATCCTGTACTCAGGTAATATATTTTGTACTATTTCATACATACTAAATTATTATAGGCATACATTATGATTGTGTTTTACTAAACAGTAATCAAAAATACAATTATACATCACCAATCGTTACAGTTCAATAGATGTTGACAGCTAATTTCATGACACAAAAGCTACTTCTTGATTGAACAACATTCCAATGTAACAACAAAGATGATAAGGGCAAGATAGAAAAAGCGCAAAGGGGAGAATAGAAAATGGAGACGATAAACTGATCAGATCAAGTAAGGGGTTTAAAACCATGGCAGCAATAGGCAGGCAAGGAAATAAGAGGGAGCTAAGAAGATGATGGAGGAGCGGGAGAAACAAAAGTGGTGGGGAAAACAGAGAGAAATAAGATCATCAACATGGTGGGATGGCAGTCATATCAAGCAGAAGCCGAGCTCGGTCACCAACATATCTGGAAAAGTATAGTGGTAGCCTGTGCAGTGTGCAGGTGGCAGGGCAGTAGGCCTTTTCTTCCATTTTCTGGCCGTCTGGCGTGTATTCTTTGCACGCACATAGTTCATTAGTCAGCATTCTCAGGCTGTTTGGCTTTCTCGGCACAGCACAATCCTCACTCTTTGCCCAACAACTTGCTCTCTCACTCTTACTTCAACATACACCCTCTATTTCACTCTCTCACTTCATCATAAACCCTCTGATCCTCTCTCTTACTCCATAATATCCCTCCATTTTTGTTTCTCTCCCACTGCCACACCCTCCCCGGAAAACCGACCCCAGTTCCGGCCCGGGCCGGGCTGAGCACCCTGATCACGGTCCAGTTTTGTACACTTTTCGAAAATGAGGTTCTCCCCCTACATCTATCTGATACAGCACTTGAACAAAAAGCGTTCGATAATATGAAGATTGGGTAGCAAATCGTGGATCAAACTTTGGTTTTCATCACAATTTTATGTTTTCTCTACATGAACTCAAACAACACGCTGAAATAAAGGGCTCTCTATAAAAAAATAATATCTATAAGGTTATAGGTTAATGAGTGAGTTTTGTTTAAAAAATATTATCCGGAGTTGCTGGAAGTGAAATTCATCAGAGAAAACCTATGAACAATTGAATAGTTATGATACACACGAAAAAGCCAGATATTTTTTATTGATGTCTATGAATATATATCATATTGAATATCATTGAAAATTAAACTAAAAGTTTATTTTAGAATTAAACAATTGGATTGTTTTTGTTGAAATGAATTTCATTAAAATCTTATGCATTAAAATTTGAATTAAAACTAATAAAAATGTATTCACATCATTATTGATTGTGTTTCTGTAATAGCCGAAAATACAATTAGTGATATATACATTTTGTATTATTGATTACTAATTCTAACACTGATTATAATAATGGGAATGATTATTTCTGAGAGAGGTACCGTCCTACTACAGCCAATAGTTACGTTTATCCACCACTGCAGACGAGAAAGGAAATAAGAAGAGAGCCAGCTACTAAATCGTGTGGATCCAAGTTACTGGGATTCTTGACACTGAATAACTTGAATTGTGCGACCGTTGAACATCTTGCAAGGAACAGGATGTGGAGAATGTGAAGTGGGGAATAATAGGAGACGCCTGGACGATTGAGCAGAGCGAGCAGTGACGGAATCCGGCGCTCGCAGAATAATAATCTGACAATTTTTCGCGTGCCTATTCTAGGGCGTCGGAAAGCCAATCTGATGGTTGTTATTTACTCAGGCGCGCGCGGTAGAACGCCGGCGATAAATCAAAGGGAAAGAGGGCAGCTGAGGGGTGGAGCCGAAGCTGCTGTTGTGTTTGGCTTATCTGCTTGTGCTTGTGCCTTCGCCCAGTTCAGCACAAGGCTCTGCTCTTGCACGGCTAGGTTATTTAATATCACCAAGTAGGGCATTAAATCCTTCCAATATCGTTCTACGGAAGGACAATAACTCACGACGCGCCTTCTGCTGGTGTGAGGAAATTGATCAGAATTCCTCGAACGCCGTCGAGCGCCTAACGCTCACCATAACCCTCCCCCTCCCCGTGACCCACCCGAAACTCTTCTGCTACCGGCATCAATCACAGTTCGCCTCGAAGTCGAGTCTCTTGGCCATAATCACCACTGCATGCAGCGCAGCGCAGAGCGGTAGCGTCCTTGCTTCACTTGCCCTACTGGGCTGAACTTCTTCTCACCTCTCATCATCTGCCGCTCAACATCCAAAACCACCCGATAACTGTTCGCAACTCTCATTGACAAATTCGCTTTCATCGCGCAAGTTGCTTTCAAAGTTTTGAGTTCACTTCGAAGGTAGACTGTAGAGACTAATGACGTTGAATTGAAAGGACTTTTGTCTAGATCAAAACGGTTAAGAGAGCAATCATTGATCAAAATTGCAATACATGCAATTGAAAAAAATATTAATAAATAAATTTATAAAAATGCAAAATTGACAATGATGTATCTGAAAATCTAGATTGCAATTCTCAAGTTATTTGTTATTTCCAATATTGACAGATAGAGTTTGCTTGATTGATTTGTTTGATTTCCTATTCCAGATCGTCAGAGATCTTTGGCAAACAACAGAATTTTATGAAGTACCACAGAGAAGGAAGAACAGAGGTAACATCCATACGGGACATTGTTACGCCTAAATACCGGTAGCCATGAATTGCGTCTGCAAATGTTGATTTCTGTCAAAGCTCTGTTACAACTACAGTAGTTGTCGTGGTAGAGGGGAGAGGCATTCCACAATTCCCTCTCCTTAGCCGTAAAACAAAGAACTAGGGACCCAACTTTCAATGAAGGGGACCCATTTAGCGTAACACTAGATGCGTCCTCTGTTCTTCCTTCTCTGTGGAAGTACGTACATGCATGGAATTACATGCTAGGAGGAGAGAAAATAAATATAATTTTTTAAATAAAAAATAATGATACTCGAAACCCACATTACATTGAATGTTTCGTTATTGAGTTCAACTCGATTTATGTCATTTCCTTCGCATGAAATAAACGAAAAATATTATCATTGTATTTAATTGAACTTCAATATTATGAAATTATTAATATAACAACAATTATTATAGAATTGAATGATCCATGATGCAGCGACAAATTCTGTAAATGTTAATGCCAAAACAAAACAGTAGGCTTATTTTCTTATTTTTCAATATTTGTCCTGTTAAAAACTATACTCGTATATATTTACATTTGGTGGAGAGACCCAAACTTTCATCAAAGTACAACACGAGTATAGAAGAGAATAATTGCAAAAATAGAAAATGATAGGAGAAGGGTAGAAGAAGTAACTTTAACATAAGTTATAAGGAGTAACTTTAACATATAAGTAGAAGAAAGCATACAAGAACTACGAGCTAGGTAGAATAAGTTGACAAAGTTGATTGAGGTTAAGAATGACAAATAGAATTAAGCGTAAATGTGACAGTAAAGTAGCAGGAGACAGATGTAATGAGAATAAATCCAGATACAGTTTTCAGATGAGAAGGCATTCATTAGCAAGGAAAGAGAAACTAGTAGGAATCTGGCTGGCAGACGTCAAATGCAATTGAATACCGTAGACCTGAAGAAAAGAGAAAAAGTCGCTAGCGTCGCGACGGCACACAGACGACGCCCACGTCGCTAAATGAGCTGGAAATCATTAGTGGATGTCAACAGCAGCAAGCAGCATCACAAGCAACAGCTGCAGGGACACAAAAGCGACTTGTCGTGCCTAGATTTGCTCACACCTTCATCAGGCAATATTCTGCTTGTCACAATTTGGCCTCAATACACTATTCTCATAGAGCCAGCCGCAGCTTGTAAAGTAAATGCATGATTAACTCATTGCAGCTAGAAATGTGAGTTTAGACATGCCTTTATTTTGTAGTTTATCATTGAAGTAATGTCTGATAATTATAATAATTTTATTTATGTTATTTTGAAGCCTTGTAGACAAGGAATTGCTTTGTAGCAAGAAATATCACTTCAAAGATCCTGTATTTCGTAGCACATTATTTCAATAATGGGTAATCATCATTGTGATTCATCTGTCTCTTATTTCAATGCCTGGTGGCCACGTACATCAGCAGAAGCTCACTCTGTACATCAATCGGATAAAGTAACTCGAATAAGATAGTGGAAATATAGAATGACACCAAAATCAATCAAACAATCAAGTTTTATTGTTCACATCAGTAGAACATAGATTCACATTACATTTAAACAAAAAACATCATATCAGATAAGGCCTGACAAAGGAAAACCATTTTAATAGATACAACTTCAATAATAATGTACTATATATATTTAATATAATTAGATATATAATATTTAATAGATAATATTTTTTATGATAGATAATATTTAATGGATTTTATATTTAATGTACTTGAATAAAAAATTACTTTCAAATGGCAATCAAAAACAAGCTTCCTGTTCACATGATTTTTTCTCAAATTATAATGTACCTTTTGATTGTTTGAGATGGATTTATTACAATTATTCACCTAGTATTTGGTAGATTAATGAATTGTGGATAATTTGACTCATTCTGTCAACTTTCCACTCAAATTTGATAGAAGAAAATGTCGAATAATGGAAGTAATTGGAATTTCTCAAAATGAATTCCAATACTTTGGTAGGAAGAAAGCAGAATCTTTTCAATTAATATGTAGCACAAGAGCAGATAGTATTGATAGAGAAACACTGTACAACAATTAAGTTCCACTCATTTGCATGAATTTCCTCGACTACAAGGTGATTTGTTAATATTGATGAAGAGGATTGAAGACGTTGCTGGGGGATTCTTTATTTTGATGCTGCTTATTTGGAGGCGAGTGGTGGCGTTGTGAGGATTGGGGAGGAGAGGGGAGGTGGAACAACTAATTGTGTTAGGCTGAAGAGGGGGTCTTGGGTTGAGGCCATAGTTAGCTGGGTTACTTTGAGTTATGGCCATGGATAGGTAACCTGATTAGACCGACAGCTCTGTTCTGGCGTCGTTAACACAAACTGATCCAGTTTCCGAGGCCTATGAATAACGTCGGATAATCCTGGGGCCGCAAAGCTGTTTCCCCGGACAAGCGAAACTCGAAATTCCCATTATTACAAGGCAAAAGGAGGCAAGAAGTCAAACACTCTCCCATCTTCCTCTTTCTTTTCATCCCGCTTTATATTATTTCATCCGCTCGTTGAGGGCCTAGTAGCTCACAAGTGGGCACTTGTTATCCTCCGTCAGACGTTATTGTTTGCTCTTCAGCTTCCGGATTTCAATCTTTCTCAAGAGCCATTAAGTCGTAATTTTTCTTATGATGCGTGCTGTTCATTGATCTTGACTTCACTCCAACAACAATCGATTGGAGCCACTGACTTTTGGTGCAATTTGGTCGGAATTATCACACCAACTGTTTTGTACAAACGACTCTCAATAATCGTGATTAAGCCAGCTATGGTTCCTTGATTCAATACAGGATAAATAGAAAGAGGAGTTTTTCTCTACATAGAAAATCCACGAGATTGATGCCCGGTTTTTCAGTCGCTCAATAGCCAGTTTATGGATTCAATAGCACTATTGAATCAATAACCAAGTGTTTTCAAATGCAAAAAAAAAGTTATTGATCGATCGAACGACTGAAAAACCGGGCAATACTCAAAGAAAGTTGTTTATTTATTCATCAATACTATCACAAAATCTTAATACAGTATTATAATCAGGAAGACAAAAACTAGGCTGAGCCTATGATTAATGCTGTCCAAAACAAGGATCATACACGATGGAAAAATTAATAGGCAAATAACAAATACTGTAGTTGTAATGATACAGACGGATAAAAATCGATTAAAAGGCGGAAAAGTTGGTGAATACATGAATACCAATTACATTGGAACATTTCACGTAGTATCAAGTTTCTAATTTTTTTTTAATAATTCGTTCACCAACACCTATTATCCTGCATTGATCGAAGTTAGCCAATTGAAATAATCGATGACAAAATGCACATAAGAGTGTGAAATAGTTATTTCTGATACAATGAAAACTTTGTATAGTATTTGGATCAGTAATAGTTTATCAATTCATCGATTTGAAAGAGTACTACAATATTTGAATTGAATAATTTTCAAATTTGGAAGACAATCCTTCAGAACCCAATTCTCCGCATGTTTTTGTTCAAAGTGGGGAGATAAGCATAAGGATTAGAGAATGTTAAAACAGCAATCGAAGAGCATTTGCAGGCTGCTTAAAATGCAGAGAATCTTATTTTGACGTTGAAGGTATTCCACCTCGGGGATTGTTGTTTGTAATGCAATGAATAGACGGTTCTAGTCTAGTCTGCGGTAGACACAATACAGAGGCCGAAATTTTCTTAAAAGCTTGTGGAATGAACTTTCGTCTTTGTCAGTTATTGGAATTCTTCAGATGCCTTTGTCCACATCGTGTACTACCGACCGCTGTCTTGTCTGCTGTAAAGCCTCCTTTCGGCTCGTATGTAATTTGGCCCAACGTTATTTAATCTCTCCCTTTGATCTATCTCTGTCGCTCAGCCCGAATGCAGTCATTTCCTTCTTGCTGCAGCATCAAAATGCCTCCTTTTTACCTCAACCCTATTCCATTCTTACAACGCAATAACGTCCTATTCTGACAAGTCATGTTGAACCGAGTACATTTGTCAGTCAAACATAAACAAGCTATTCACAACGAAACCTTGGAGTCATTCTGTCTATTTGTATATTCTGATTACTAATCTAATTCAGATTACTTATATTATTCATAAAAAACAATCGAGTTGAATTGCCACTTGGATATTGTGTCTGTTATCTCTATTGTGACGCTTGTCGGTTGCTTGTGGGTTAAGTGGAAGGGGGGCTCAACTTCGCCCTCAGCACTGATGTAATGTAAAAAGTGAAAAAATAAAGTCATTTATCTATCTATTATATGTTGTTGCCTTAACAGAGCAGTTCACTGTTAACAACAGTCTAACAGCTTCAACTTAGTATGTTACTACGTAGGAACTGAATTTCATGAAGAGGAGCTAGAACAGAACTTATTGAAAGGAGTAAAATTTCTGCAGACTGTATTCTCAAAATTTGGAAATTATGACCAGTTTCGATTGGTTTTGACTGAAGATTATAAACTCTCGGCTAGTGATGCTTGCGGCTGCTGCCCGGAAATTAATAAGGCGCGCATGGTGGTGGCTTCTTGAGGATGATTCACAGCCGCGCATAGATCTTGCCAAGGGAAACTTGTAATATTCAGCCACAGCTTGATCTACAGCCTGACCTTTTCTCTTCTTCTGTCCCACTCCCACCCCCACTCCTCATCATCTGCGCGCTCTTCTTCACACCGAAAATGAAAACCTCTTTCCTACAGATATTTTTACCAGACGCACATATTTTACCTCGAGCAACGGACATTCGATTGCGCGGCCAAGCGAGAGAATTGAAACGCTACTCCATCCCCTCGCCTACTCCCCCTCCCACCCGCCAACCTTGTCATCCTCCTGAGAAAGGCGTCTCCATCTCCGGGGCACCCATCCACTCTTCAAATTGTTCCATCCACCTATCCTGATTTACGGCTCTATTACGAAAATCATTCGCACTGGCCCGGTTCCCTTCGTGCGCTGGCTTAAATTAACTGCCTGCCGGCCAATAAATCCAGCCAATGTTTCACTCAATGCACACACACAATTGTGCAAATCGTGCTGCTCTGATCGGCAACTTTCTTTGAAACAGTGAGTTTATTCGCAAGCAGAATTCCCATCACAATAACAACTGAAAATAACTCGCTCGTTGATTCATCAACAATAAATCATTTAATCACTTTTAACTGTGACAAGTAGGAACAGCTTCAATTTTTGGAGCTTTAAATGAGAAACTGTTTCAAGTCAACGAGCCTTTCCATTAAGTTGGAAGATGGTTTAAATACAGATTTTGGTTAATAGATTAAGGATAAATGGTCTAAATAAAGAGATAAGTTGAAATTACTGAATAATAGATTTCAGTAGTAGTTTTCTCGTAGCTGAGATGTTGAATTGTCATGGACATAATCAAACATCATACATCTATAATTGGAAAGTATTTTGAGATCGCTTTTTGTAATAAAGAAAAAAACAAAAGTGCCTCTCCTTGTAATTTGTAATACAGTAGGGCAAGTGAAATAATTAATTAGTTATGACTTTACTAATCATTGTAAAAAGATAACACTCATTTGAATCGGATTATTGATACAAAATTCATGACACATAATTATAACAACCCCTATAACGTTGAAATTCTCATTAACCTTGATATGCTTTCTTTACAGCCTGAGAGAAATCATTATAAGAGACACCCCTCCCTTTACCTGTCAGCCAACAACAGGCGAGATTAAATTATGCAAATGATACTGTTTTTCGGCGGCAAAGTACTCGAGAACAGTTTTCCCGGATTCCCAGGTTGCCAGGAGCGAGACATAATATATTTTCTCGGGTGCAACGTATGGCGCACCTTCGAAGGGGTTAGCTGAGATGGAATATTCAGATAAGGAGAAGCGAAGAAGCAGAAGATTGCAATTTATTTTTCTCGTTTAACTTAACTCGGGGTAGCGCGTGCGCATGTGTGTGCGTGTGTGTTCACACGTTTCCGTTATCGGCTGGGTCGAGTCTCGAAATACTATTAAGCGCGCGTCAGCCCAGTGACAATCGAACACCATCACTCACCGCTCGCCGCCTCTGACACGCCATCTACACACGCATACTATATCTATACACACACATATCTATATATGTATAGTATGGCAGTGAGGCACATTACACACGGTCGCACTTCTTGGCTCCTGACTCTTCCATCATGTTTGTCTTCCGTCAGTATTTCCTCCCCTTGCACACACACCTTGATTTAGCTATTACGTGCTGTGTCCCGGCTGCAATGTAAGGTTGAAGAACAATGACTTCAACTATAGCCTTAATTTTGTGGATGGTTTGTTGGGGTAATACTATAGATATATTATGATAATGATGAAAATATTGAATATTCGTTCTTTGAAAATCTATGGAATTAGATTACTTGAGATCTAAAAGCCCTGCGGACTTACTACTGGTATACTCACTGCTTCACGTTTGCGAATGGATTGCTTGCGTTAGCGTCATCATAATGACGGCGATATCCGTCATTAGAAAAATTCATTTGTTAATGTAGCTCTGTGCTTTAGATTCGACAAAAGTTTATTCCTATTCGTAGCTGCGTTTATTTTGAGATATCTGGGATTTGTATAATTATGTACGGTATGTCTGTGATTGATTGTTTTAATCCTATATTAGATGAAAACTAAACTTCGCTCCACCGAAGTGAAGATATGATACCTCTATTGAAAGAAGACGGAATGGTAGAAAAATTATAATAAATTACGCTGTCATAATGAATTCTGTAATATGTGGTGATTATGATTACTGTTAATTTCACATCTCAAAATCTGCAAAATATATTGGTAATCAATTTGTATATCTCAGTCACACATCTTTTCCGTGTACATTAAATAGTAGAGTTGTCAATGGTAGACAATATTGGAGGGTCTATCAACCATGAGGATTGAAAAGTCTACCTAACCAACCTAACCTAACAGAAGATAGATAAAGTCGCTTCTCTATTATATCAACACTAACTTGAAGAAATATAAGACTTTTGATATTATTAAATTTTGTAAATCACTCGTATTTACACTATCTATGCACAAACTTACTATGGATCAAGCAAAAAATATTCCTATGAACAGCGTTGAGATTATCAAAAGTTGTAATTATTGTTTTATCATGGGATATTTGTATGGGTTGCCTTCAGGAATTGGCGAATGTGCAGGTTGCTAGGAGCCGGTTGGTGTCTTGGTGAATGTTCCGGCCACGCATCATTACTCTCCCCTCACCCCCTCCCCCTAACAGCCACCCCACCACTTTCACAGCTCGTTTTATTTCCGTGGAAATAGGTGGGCGCTTTTTAAAAGCGTAGGAAATGAGAAGCAACAAAATCCACTCAAACTGTTTCTCGGCTCGAACAAAAAGCGGCCGTACGAGCTGTAAACAGGGCCATATCTCTCTGGCGCTTCTCTCAGAGTGCTTCTTGCTTACTGTCTGCCAGTGCAGTGCCGCCTTTCTATCTCAAGTGAACGCTATCCTATATAGCGCCACACTCTTATATGGCCGGGCTTACATTTGATCCTTTTAGCCAACCAATACTATATACGAGATTTGTACTCTCAGTACTTAACTTACACACACGAACATTAGTTACTAGACTGTGATTATAAACTCCAACATTGCTATTGATGTTGTTTGTGATCATACTGGTAGTGGCACTGTTTGTTCCTCCCACAACAAAGTTTATTTGAATCATAATTTTATCGTCATAGACTAGAATTTAATTGAATTTGGTGAAAAAACAGTCAAAAAAATACTTGAGTTCTAGTAAATAATTTTCAAAATCAATAAGACCACCTTCATCATTCTCTTCAACCTCTCCTCAATATTCAAACCGTACTTTGGTACTTTCTCAATGTGATGGAATAGTTTTACATACAGCTCCATTCCACTCAATCCCTTTTCATCAACTGAGAAATCGTAAGAGTTAGCAAGAGAAAATAAAAGTAACAAATTTGAAAAAATTAGTCTTACCTGGTGGTTCGGAGCCCACCAAAAAAAGTAGGACCATCATGGAACAGACGGCAAATTACCCCACAGGGTCTCCCCACCGATAAACGCTAAACGATTTTTTTATTATTGGTTATGTGGTTGAAAAAATGATTATCCTAATGGATTTATTTTTTGTTTTAAAAGTAGCAGTTCAAATAGATTCAACTCCTATTGATAGTACTGGTGTAACGATCTGTGTAACTGGTAATGTGTAACGAGTACACTCTTAACTAGTACTAGTGTAACAGTGACATGGATTAAAACCAGTAAAACGCTCTTAATTGAAGTGGAAATAACTGTTCGAAGAACGTAGGCCTAACAAAGAAACAACTACAAGAAAGATGTAAGCTGTATGAAAGCAGACAAGTCTGAAGGCTAGTGCCTTTATCCGGGAGAGAGCTGAGGCAAAATAAATCCGATAGAACTGAATATGCGAGGTGAGGCATGAATGGAAAACCTTTCCATATATTGAAGGGGCAAGAGGCATGTGTAAATGTTATCCGAGAGGCAGTACAGCTGGAGGAAGAGTGTTTCTGACAAGGCAGGCATTGAAGACACCCTCCTCAGCCTCGTCACTTGCTGCGCTGCTCCTGTTATAAGGAACTCTGCGAAAAAATTAACGAGCCTTATCAGACAGGTCTTTTCAAAAGCAAACCCACACCTTTAGCCGGCTACTTCCGGTTCCTGTTCTGCTCTGCGCGCCTTTATTCTCCTTTTTTTGCTTGGCGACGCCTCAGCGACGCCTCTTCTCAAAGCCTAACGGCGAAATAATGGAAACTGAGTGAGTTTTGAGCACGCAAACATCACCGATTAGCCACTCACATTGCCGACAACATTTTTGCTTCCCCCAATACCATTTGACAACCAACAATACGTGGAAATAATTGAGGAAACGAACTACGTTACATTGAATTGAACTGTATTTTGAAACGTTTTCCATGGGAAGAAAGGCGAGCGCGCAGGATTATCAATGTAGATTATAATATTTACTTCAACTTTTCTTTAAAAATACATTTCTTTTCGTCAGGATGATCAAATCATCTCCATTAATTTTATTCCATCAAGATAAGCAGCGAAAATGATATAGTTTAGTTTTTCTATAGATAACAAATAAAAATAAACGTGAAAGAATCACTCTCGCAGCTCACCTTGATGGAATCAATGGACAATGAAAAACAACAAATATATTGGAGAGTGAAGATAGTTTCTGGTGAAATAATAAGTTGGGTTCTACATCAGTGTTGGGTTTTAATATTAATAATCATGCTTCCTCAAAATAATAGATCTTGCATTTAACAAATATAAATGTATAATATTGTAAATGGTGTGTGATTTCTTAACCGCATCAGAACTTTAAACGAGTATTTCTGTTGTAAGTTCCCCATCTTCTTTTGCTACAATTAGAATAAGTAGCATCAGAGATAATCTATTCATTATCTGGTTAGGATTCATAATCCTTATCCTAATCCTAATAAACAGGATTGATTATTAACTCATAATCCATATTTGGTTACCCTATGGTAGCATGTAGTAGATATGTGCCAATACATGTATCTTGCTACTTATTCATAATTAATTCATAATTTGCTTAGTCTATGGTAGCATGTAGTAGATAAATGCAAGTACTTGTATCTTGCTACTTGATTTTTTATTACACAGACATAGTATAGTATATAGACTAGTATGCAGTGATAGTACTGTATAGTGAGTATTCAGCAATTTTTCTTTTTTGATCATCAATTATTATTATTATTAAGAAAAAGACACCTGTATTGGATTTTATTGGGGGCTATGATGTTCAAGTTGAGCTCAATGCATTATTCCCTTGTATTGTTTCAAGACTTCACTCTATTATCATTATATCTGTATCTATAGCCATTATATCTTTACCGTCATTCTGCAGTTACGGTTTGAGAATGAAGCAGCAAACCGGCTATTAGACCCTTGCTATTTTAATAATGTAATGGAGAGCATTGATGGCGGACGAGCAGCGAACTTTGCCCCTGCATGTGACTTAACAAGTGCTCGATAAAGCGTTAATCCGGCGTTTAACCGGCGCAATAACTCTCGGTTAACATAGCAGGGCGCCGGCATACGCGACCTGGGCGGGTTGCACCTATCGACGGATCTTTTGCTAATCTTGATAGGGCTTTTAATAGCTGTTGACCAAATCTACTCATCTACCCCCTTCCCCTGTTAACAGCTTTAATGTTATTTCCACAACTCGGCAAGCCACCATTCATTACTCGCACACATCGCGCCTCTATTTACACACTGGCCCGGCCGACCCTAATCCTCCAGCACTAACGTCATAATACTGCTAATGAAACTGTTACAATAAATGGCTTTCTCTAGCGCTACCGGCTGCTCCAAGTGACCCAGCTAAATACTAATTTACCATCTAGCAGCGTAGTAACAACGAATAAGAATGTACAATTCATTCAAGGGAATTTGCTTTTTTAAATTTCAACATTTTAGTTACTTCACCTGGCCTTCTACTGATTACTCATCGCCAGCTTTCAAACTCTTGTTTTGCTGGCAACGGAAAAAGAATTATTTAGATATGAAAGTTTTTAAATTTTTCTGTGAATATTAACTGAATCAATCTGCCTTCTTTAATTTTTGTATATTTTTTTATCGGCAATATATTTTATAGTTCTAGGTGTGAAAATTTGTCTTGTCCATTGTAAGTTAAACGATATTCATACCATTATACGATTGAAAAATAAAATGACTGGCTTCACAATTTCGATTCTATTAGTCGGAATTCAAATAAAATGAATATAATGTTGAGAAGAGACTTGAATGTGTGGACAAATGTATTGAATATATTCTGTCTAATACTAGTTAAATTCGAACATCAACTAATGAGTTGTGATATTGTATTTATTTTCCGGTAATAAATTTTTTTTTATCAATTTCATTGTTACTTTTTATATTTATGAAGATATACATCTAATTAGATCATATTTAATTAAGGTAATCATCTTTAAAAAAAATGATTTGTTAGTAGAAACTCGGCTCAAGTTATATAAATTGTTTTGATCCTATGCATTGTAAAGTTGATTTTATTTTGGCAATAAGTACTGAGAAATGATTCGATTTGAAATAAATGATTCAGAGACAATTCTAAGTAACTTTCCTGATTGATCTATGTTTTACAAAGCGCTGCGGAAAAGTAATCAGTGTTGAGAAATGTGGAAAGCACAATAATAAATGAGAAAGAGATCAACGAAAATGAGTTGGAGACAAATTTGTGATGACTTGATGTTGATCGAATTGCGCACCGGCAAATGATTGCACAGCTGCCTCCCACTCTATTGCACTGCAGCAAGCAAGCAAATGATCATCCCAAATCGCAGCAGACGCGCAGAGCGGAGCGGAGCACAGCACATCCCATTTTCATTTAGTAGCGGTGACGCAAATAAACTTGGAATGAAATATTGCCCCGGAGGAAGGAAGGAAGAATAATGTGCACGAACGACTGGAACACAGCGAAAAGGAAACTGACTTTCCCGGAGAGGAGAGGAAAAGCTAGAAGAAAAGTGGAGCACGACAGACATACAGGTCTCGGAAAAGCCATAGAGCCAACCTAGTGTGAGTGTGTCTTCCTCATTCAACTCTAGCTCCCTTCAAAAAAATGAGCCGTCATTCATTCTCTGTCAAATATTTCTTTCGTAATAGAAAATGACATTAAGATGTTTTTATTGCAGCGTTAAAACCATATATTTGTCTTCGCATCGTAAAACCAGCACAAACCCTGGAGTAAGAACATAAAACTGGCATCAGCTAGTCTTTCCTCTCTGATTATAGACTAATGGAATTCACTCCAAAACTAGCTATATAAATAGAGTGAAGTGTTTTACAACTCTGTGTCACTCTCCAACCCTCCATTACACTTTTCTCGAAATTACTTAAATAATTTATCCTAGATACCCTAGCCCTTGTGACACTTCTAAGAATTCGTGAAATTAATAATCTTCTCAAAGGACGTTGAAAAATCTCTTAAAGTTCATTGAAATACTCTTCATAAAGTTCGTTAAATACTTTTTCCTTGACTTCCCAGACATTATGATACTTTCCTAGAAAATTTCCTAAATAATTTGTCAGTAACTCTTTTGTCTTCAACAAATTTGAAACCCATCTCACACTTTTCTCATAATTCATTCAATAGTTCATCCTTGCCTCTTGTTAATTCCATCTTACACTACTTATTTGAAAGAAAGTATTTTCTTGATCGCTTTTTCCTTAAGCTCTTTTGAACTCCATATCACACTTCGATAAATCATTTGTCCTCTTCCATGACTCCAAATGATAAATACTCATTTATACATTCCCGTTTTTTCATGAATTTGTCTCCAACTTTCACAAGTGTTTGTTCCTAAATACGGGAACTTCAGCACCTAGATTTTCTAGTCTTAATTATCGTCCAATCTATCACAAAGAATAAAGACATTGAACATTGAGAAAAACAAACAGAACTCAGATTTATTCGCGGTGCAAATATTTGCTCCCAAATAAATTTAGCATCTGGGTTTTCTCGTCACTTTCTCAAGAAAAATAAATACATTGAACATAAGAAAAAACTCGAGATTTATTCGCGGTGCAATATTATCTCCTAATATTTAGCATTTGAGTTTTCTCGCTGAAATTCCCTGTAAGCTCTCATATCAGAAGTACAGTACAGTAGGAATTAGAAACTGAACTAACCTTGGATTTCCTCGCAGAGCAGCGTGATGCAGCGCGTTGAATCCGTTGTTGTTGGTGAGCATGATGTCAGCGTTGTGGTCCAGCAGCAAAGTCAGCATGTCGTCACGTTTCTTGGAGATGGCATCATGCAGCGGAGTGTCACCTTCCGAATCCTGTACACAACACAAACGGTATTAATCAACCAGTGAATTCTTTATTTTTATAATGAAATGTTCAAGCAATCAAGGAATAGAATGAAAAATCATTCAATTATTCAATCCATTTTGAAAAAAGGGATTTAGTAATAATACAGTAATAAATTAATAAGAGAAATAAATGATAAATTATTTTTCATTGAACATGCTAGAATATTGAAAAAAGCTAGAATATTATGAACTTTTGGACTTTTATGTATCAAAATGAACTTTTTCAAAATTCGAAATCATTCTGGAAAAATGGATAAAACTTCAACCTAAGTGGAATTAGGTTAAACATGGCGAGGTGGAACAACCTTCGGGTCTCTCCACCAACGAAAGCCATACGCTAAATAAATAAAAATTGTAAAAAAAAAACAATAATTTAATTTTGAAATGACCGGAGGCTCAGGACAACTGTTGTAGGGTAACAGGATGGAAACAGCCTTGACTTGGATGTATTCCCGTTTATTTGCATTAGAGAAGTATTGAAAATCGATCACAATGATAATGTGAAAGGCTTCTTTCACACCAGTGCAGTCCGGGCCCGGATCGAACGGAATAACAGATTTATCTAGATGGGTTTTCATACTAAATCGTCTGATCACAACAATATGATTCATCAGTCAAAACATATTCATCCTACCCGATCCGGTTCTGGACCGCAATTGTGTGAAAACAGCCTGACATGATTGATATCGTTGCAGAATCAATATTATTTTTAATAATGAACTACAAGCTTACAGAAGTAAGCTTTAAAATCAACAGCAGCTACTAAATAAACACACACTTGGTAATAATGAAGATCATTTCATTCCTACATCCATAATAATTGGAATAATATTCAAGTGTCCCCAAATTCGAATCTATGTGTCTTCAATTACTTGCTATCGCTGGATTGCACCAAATGACTGGCAATTTAAATTCTTGATCTTAAGAGAAAAAGTAGGATGAAAATGGGTGTGTAGCTGCCACAAGGATTTACAGACTAAAGAGTTTCCACTATTGCCAGCCGCGCTTAAGCACAGCCAATTTATTGCGGGTCCACACATTCGCGACTACTATTCTAACCCCCCACCCCCTCCCTTGAGGCCTCCTCCTCACCACTTACGAGTACTTTCGCTCGAGGAAACACGCTTTCTCGTTTAAAAGCAATAAATTAGGATGGCACAGACCCTTGAAAACTTGCTGGAGGTTGCTGCTCAACCTAGTAAACGTGCAAGAACATTCCCAGTAACCAGCTAACAGTTCAACTGACTACGATCACAAATCAGCGAAAATGAAAAAGGGGCCTTCAACCTAAAAGTTGAACATTCTGTTTGCAATTTACATTGCCAACTTTCGCTGTATACAATGCTGGCTGAGAGGGCGCAGAAATTTCGTGAACACAGTTGGCAACAATTACCGCGAGAAACGAATTGCTGTGTTTTTGCAAAGTATTTCTTGATAAAAACTGAACAAATAAAATGAATAATAATGTTAAGTAAGGAATAATTAAGCATATCTAAAAGTATACATACAGTTTTTATGTATTGTAATGTTTAATGTAACGACTAATGTATTGTAACAACCCTTGACGTTGTCATTAACACTTGTGAAACTGTGTTCTACGACGATAAAGTATTTATTTATTTATCACTGTACAAGGGGGATTTCATTGAGCTGCTGTCAGCTGCAGATAATCAAAATAGCAACTATTTAAAACTAAAAATTTTAGAAAATTCAAGTGAGCGGCGCTTTGACTTTGTATTTCTGGATTAAGACCTCAAAATGTTTGAGGTCTTTTTTGTAACTAATAACCTTAACGTACTTTGAGTTTATCATGACAGAAAAACCAGGTTTGATAAATTTGATTGACGAATGATTCTTTGAAAGTTGAATTTCGATCAGAGGTATGAGTTTTATCTATTTGAAAGCAAATCCTCTCATCATCTGAAAAGGGAGATTACTGTACACTTTATTGCAGAAAATATAATATTTTCCATGAAAGAAGCAATTCAGAATGCTCTTGGGAGAATTTACACTATTGAAAATAGCGTACTTTATTCATAATTTGCGTCACACGATTCAAAGGAAAACTGGGATACTGAACTGGTACTGATACTGGGTTCATGAATATCGCTTTGCTGATTTTTTCATAAACGCCATGTCATCGTCTGTTCAGCTGACGGCTAATTCATCAAAGATGCAGACAGAGAGGTGAATTCTGAGTATCTCTTTCATCTTCCTCGAAATTTTCTGTTTCAATAATCCTCTTGTACCATCATCTCGTTCGAATAAGCTGCTGAATGGGAACTTTTCTAGAAACTAATCTCATTTACTAGAAACCTTCATTTTCTGACAAATCCTCTATAAAGAAGAGTGCAATATCTCTCTCTACAGTAATATTTATTTCAACACACTACTATTTAGTCAAATTACTATTTAGATAAATTACTATTTAATCAGATACTATTCTAGTCAAACGTTTGCTGTGAATAAACCATTCAAGAAGATCATCAACTAATTGATTCAATTTTTACAGAAATATAATTACTGTTTGAAATAAGATGTAATGTAACTTGATTTATACAAAAACTGAGAAGTTTATTTTAGTTGTTAAATATGAACGGTAAGTACGTACATTGTCTACCACACTAGTTGGATGGAATATTTTCAATGAGCTATATTTGTGGGACATATATTGATAATATACTTAATACAAGCTCTTGAAGTATGAGGGAAAGAGACGATTGAGACATCATTCTGAAAAATACTCTTGTATTCATCATACTCCTGAAAACTAGATTTTTAATTTAATGTTATAGAATCGCCATATTTCAGCCAATAATAGAAAAGTTTAAAAAAGATTTTGTGATTAAATCATTAAAGAATACTAAAATCGTACTGGGAAAGCCAAATTAAGATTTAAAAAAAATAACGTAATAATGAATAAACATAATTTACATTCCAATGAAATTAATATGATGATCATAAAAGCTTGAGGGAGAAGCCCAATTAAAAAAAAAACTGATGCTTTGATCTAACCACGGATTTCTGAAGAAATTACAGTGCTGCTGAACAGAGTGATTTATTAATTTTTTTCTACAACAAATTCGTAATCATATTAAAGAAGCCTAATTAAAACTTGACCAAGACATTAATTCCAACAGCAAGTGAAATATTGCTGCTCGGAGACTCGGAGTGATTTATTAATTATTTTTTAGAAAGTCAAAAGCCTACTGGAGAAGCATAATTGAAACTTGACCAAAACATGAATTTCAACAGCTAGTGTAGTATAGCTTCCGGAGGTGATTTATCAATGAATAGTTGGGTGGGAGGAAGCATACGACAGTTTACTCTTGACTGGTGGTTGGTTTGGTTTGACTGTGCATGCACAGTGTAGCCTGTTCGTACTGGAGAAAGCCATTACCGCTGGTGCTTGATATATATTCATGGCGACAGGCCGTTTAAATGGAGGCCATTAGAATAAATTTCGGGGAAGAAGTGTTTATCGGAGATTCCCCAGCGGGACGCGGATTATTGCAAAATGCTTTAAAAGCTATCATTTACGTTTTTAACGGCAGAGTAAATGGATTCGAACGAAGGATAAAGGACAAGGAACAATGAATTATGTGCAGAGGATTCGAATCTCGCGGTTCTTGGGCTGGCTGCAGTCGTCGTTATCAGTTTCTCGATCGCGGCTCCACTCCAGCCTCCACCCAGGTGCTAAACGATTTCCAATAAAGACAAGCGATCGCTTCCGCTTGGACGGAGCAACAGAACCTCCACACAACATCCTGACAACCCCTAGGGTGCTTACACTCATGTTCGGGAACGGGAAGTGTTATAAGCCTACTCAAACCTTCACCTACATGCTCATGTAGATAACTGACTGCCTTTCCACAGCCTACTCCCTCTACAGCCAGTTAGGCGCACCAGCTTCAAAAAGTGTTCGATCAAACAAAGATTGAGATCTGCCAAAAATTGGTGAATCTTTCTTTCAACAATTTATAGTATAATGTACAGCGATCAACATGAAAATCAAATGAAATGGAAAAAGTTTAGACAAGAAATCACATAAGTTACCATCAATGAACCGGTTCAATGCTTTGATGACCATTTTATTGATTTTAATAAAAATGCTTGATAACTTATTTCAAGAACTCAATTGTTTGAAGTATTACTAATAGTTCAATAGTTTCAATAGTTTGAAGTACCAACTAAAAATTCAAATAAGATCCTGACTGAAATCCTCTCAAATGAGATTGAACACCACTTTTCGCACTCTTGAGGTCTCCCGAAAACTAAATACGGAAGAAATATTACCATGCAACCAATATTGTCATAAAATCTCTCACTATTATAAAAAGATCAAGAATGATCAGGTATATTCTGCCTTTAATCATTTCATTAACAATTGATTGAAATGTGACTGCTATCATGGCTCATTCTACAGCTTCTCTCTGTAATTTGTCTCTCAAACGCCTAACTTCTCATTCTTGTAGCTTCTCACTGTAATTTGTTGGCTTGTAGTAATTTTTTGTAATTTGTGGCTTTATTGATATCAATTTAAAAAGGCTTCTTGACTGAATGAGAAATAGCAATTCTCTTTTTCCAAATGACATCTATCATATGTAACAGTTTAGATGTTTAGGTATCACTTTAACCAAGGTAATTAGAACACAGCTATAGTTATTGTATGGATATAGATAGTAATTTATCTTGACTTCAAAGAAGGTTTGAATGAAAGAAACACAGACTTCTTTAGAAGGATTTGATAGAGCCGACATAATAGAGGTTTGAGAGGAGGCTAACAAGATTAATGCTGGAATAACACGTAGCAAAGTTGGTAGGTGGCTGATGACGAGCATACATGTGAAGTGTAGCTGGAATAGTTACAGTTCGACACTGAACAGTTCGGTTTTAATTGCATATGGCGGCCAAGTCAACGGTGCTAAAGAGTGGGCCAAGGGGCAGCAGAAGCAACCTGCTTTCAGTCACCGCAACTGTGTGGCATCCAAACCACCGCAAGCCAATGGTGACACCTGCTGTTACAACGATCCATTGTTGTTCTGTGTCACACTCTGACGCGCTCAGGCACCAAGACTGTCGAAAGTAGAACAGTCAACTATTGGGCAGAATTGAATTTTTCTACTATGTTACTATTGATACACAAAATGCTGATTGAAAATTTATTGTATTTCAACCAAATCATGAATTTGTGCCACTTGAAGAAGTAATTTTCTATACTATACTGGTTATGATGATCTATTGACACTCATCATCACTAAAATATAGTATTTTCTCCTAGAGATGGAGGAAAATGTTTTTTTTTTTAATAAGGAATATTATGGAAACGGAATCAGAGAATTTCTATCAATAGACATTTCAAAATATATATTTATAACAATTATACAGTAATTAATTAACAAATAGTTATGAAGTAATTAGTAGAGTTATTAGTTATTATAAGAAGCAACAAATAGCACACGTTTTTACTCGTATAACTGTTTCTTATTTCACGCTATGAATAAGCCTTCATATTATTCCATCTTCTCAACACAATTCATCATCAATTGATCAATATCAATTATAATATTTTCAAGGAATATGGTGAACAATTTGATGAGAAACGCACACGTTGCAAGAGGCTTCTAGAGCGCCGTTAATCGCTTCCAGATTTTGCGACAGCGCTGAATAATTGAGGCCGGGTTCATTTTGAAAAGAAGACTGAGAGCTGTCTATTATTCAGGGCATGGCCAGAACATTATGTCGGATGAGAGGAGATTTGCGAGCGGTCGAAACGCGACGCAGATCGTACGGCATTAATAATGTAGGGACGCAACGCAACGCGACGCGACAGAGAGAGTTTCGCCAGTCGTAAGAAAGCGATTACGGATTAGGGGTGACAAGGCGTCTACGTCTTGTATCGGAAGCCGTCTATATTTTATGGTTGCGATATTAATAACACTGCGGCAATGTGCGGTAGGCCCCCTCTCCCCCTAGAAGGGTAACCGTGTTATAATGCAGGTACGAGGTGACAAATGGTTGCCAGGGCTTGTTGTCTTCCCCCACCCTGGCCACTCATGGGGGACACGACATTTCCCCCGCTCTCACAATATCCTAACTGTGATAAATTATTTGACCAGGCGCCTACCATGCTTCACCACGACCTTACATCGGTTATATTAGTCTGCAAGCCACCCCGCCCACTCTAGACACGATGTCAACAATTTTAAAACGACAACAGACAGCGTGAATGACTTCAGCGGCGGGGCGTCGTTCACCTTCCATTCAAGCAGCCATCACCATATTACGGCAACTGCTTCTCTTCAGCCTGCACAATAGTTGACAATACATCACGCGAACTCGGCGAGCAAGAAATATTCGCACGAAAATGTTGTCGCTTATTATGATGAGGAGAACTGTCACCTGCTTTTCAACTCACAGATACTGGAAACCAAGAAAGAGAAAACGTAATTCTTCATGTAATTTATACTGGAAACACCGATAAGATCTTATTGATGCAATGCCCTAATCCACTCTATGATTGATTGAGTAAAAACTTGCTTGAAATTTTATTCAAAAGGAAAAACACGTGAATCTCTCTTACAAACACAAAGTTCAACATAATATTATACTACCATTTCATACACTAAAAATCATGTCTTTATTGTTGTACTGTACTTTCTTAATGATATTGTAATTTTTTCGTAAAATAAAAATTGATCACTCATGAGAACAAAACAAGTTTAAATACCACATCACAAAATTATTGATTCTATACTGTAAAAACATGTCTTCATTGTGTTACTTTAAAGACGCGTGTGCCATAGGCGTGTGATGAAAGATCTTGTTTCATAATCTATCATTTCAGTATACGATTAAGGAATGGTCCCATGACACATTAAATTTATAATTAAAAGATTGCAACATTTCCTCCATATAAATAGTAATCTCCTACATTACTAACATAAAAGAGTATACGAACCAGGATAACCAACTTTATTACGACAAAGTGTATTACCTGTTGTGAGGGGTAGCGAGGGCCGTAAGACATGTAATGGGCTCGTTAGAAAACTCTTTCTGCACTCATCTCATTCGCTCTAATGATTTAATGCTCGAGCCGGAAAATAAAACACAAACAGCAGCAGACACGATGTCATCTTAATCTGGAGGGATGTAGAGGTGGTTGCATTGCCAGCGGCCTTTCAGTAAAAAGAAAATATCGTTTTTATCTGGGTTGTAACAGGGTCGAAAGTGCCAGCCGACTATATAGCTGTGTTGTTAGACGCCCAGTAAAACAAAGCAGTAGCGGCTTCGGTTCATCGCGTTCAAGATTAGGCTGTGTTGGTGAGAAGCGGCGTTCTCACAAAAGAAGAGTTGAATAGAGATTAATATCGAGTTAATAGCCAACATATCACCTTGCAACAGCTTCAGTCTGCTGAACAGCTGACACATTATCTCACTTTACTGGTCCTAAAACAAGCATTCTTACTTAACCTGCGAAAAAGTTTTTGCCGCACTTTTAAGCCTACGACCTTTTTCCACCCCCATTTAATACGCTAATCAACACTTATTTTATCTTAGTTTTACTTTCAGCGAACAATGTGCACGTACTCCCGTGTGTATAATTTGCGGGGTTTATCACCCCAACAAAGAGGTGCAATCAATGAGGGACTGAGTTCTTAGTTCAATTTACCACTTCTATTATCACGTCTCCTAGATAGATAGAGGTTTATTCTCAAGATTGAAAAAAAAAACAATAATTTACCACTTCTATTATCACGTCTTATAGATAGATAGATGTTCATTCTCAAGATTGAAAAAAAAAACAATAATACAGTACAATTTTTACAAGAAACTTGCACAAAAAATAAGAATAAAAATAAACAAGTACAATAGAGAGAATTTAGAATACAAGAAACAAAATAATGCATAAGAAATACTAAATTATACAAAAACATGATAATATAATCATGAGAAAATACAATCCAGCACACAAGATTTACTTGCGGACCGCTGGAGGGAGTCGTGTTGAAAATAAATACAGAGCAAAAACCAACAAGGATGAATTAAAATATTTTGACCAATTTACACATCTATTCAACAACTATCGAATCACAGCTTGCTTTGCCTTCAAAAACTTCAATGTTATATTCAGAAAATTTTATTGATTCTTCAGCCCTGCATTCAAAGATACATCTGAATGTGGCAAGTATGTATAATTTCTTTTTTATAGTATAATTATTATATTTGTTGCTTACCTTCAAATCTTGACAACAAAATTTTGAAACTGTTTAACGATGAATTGTTGGATTTTGTATACATATAAATTTACTGATTGAAAGCAATCCACGATTTTGAACCGATTCGTAAGCAACATGACAAAACTGTCTTGAATTAAAACTCACCAGAATACCTGTAGATTAATTTTATAACTGTATGATATGATTATACTTTTATAATTGATAATGATATGGTAATATTTTATTAAGGACCCTTAAAATACATTCTAAATAAATATTCTATCACAGTCATGAGGCTTCATTCAATCATTTCTACATTTCATTTTTTGGGCCTTCAATGCTCACAACGATCCAACAATGTATTTCTAGTGTACTCATGGATGGTATACATATTTTTTTAATAAAAAATTATGGTCTAAAAAATTATGGTACTCATGATGGTCTACATATTTTTTTAATAAAAAAGTATTTCATCACTTGAACACACTCCCGTCGATTTCTGTCGATGGACAAAAAATGATTATTACAGAATTTCAACAGTCACGCAGTCTATATTATCCTATTGAGAGTGCTGTGAGAGTAAAAACGTGTAACAGGCGGGTGAATGCGCTGCACTGTAGAGTGAGAGCGGGGGGAGAGCAACAGTCAATGCAAATTATGTTGATTTCGAGCGGCGAAATTCGAATCACAGCTACATTGGGATGACGGCCAGCTGGCAAATGAAGGCAATAAATTGTGTAAAGGTGCTAATTGCGCTAATCAAATACTAATGGCCGCCGGCCGGAGCCGCCTGTCGATATTTTCAGATCTGCAATGTCCTGACTTGCTATTGGCTCGCATCCCGGTCGCTATTCTACAGTATAATCCAGCCGGCGTTCGACACGTTATTGCATTCGCTCTGTTTTTCATAATGAAGTGTCCTCGGCTCGGCTTTGTCATGTCACAAATTCAACTTCATGCAAATCCAACTAGTCTACGCAATCGATTCAACTATGAAATTCACCATTTATTCTGCATAATACTATTTAATACGGATTAACTCTATAAAATGATTGCTGGACAGCGTATCAATATTAATCCACAAACAGGACTACATCAAACTCCCTTATTGGTTGGATTAGTCCCCTTTTTAGTATTAGTAGTGTGGTTTCTGGTCCATACAATCCGTAATAGCAGAACCAACTCATCAACTTGATAATTTATGCAGGAAATTCATTTTGTGCGCTGAAACTCATGCTATTTATACAACCGAATATAATTAATATTCATGCTCCAAATTTCAAGGATTTAAGACCGATTGACCTTCAATCCAAACATTTTCCACGTTCTCATACTATCTATTTCTATATTCTCCCCTTTTCTCTTCGTCATCTTTCTACCATCGTCCACTTCTTTGCATTTCATCCATTGACCAAGATTACGATTATTCGAAACCAAGTACATTGAAACTATTTGGAAAAAAATGTTGAAGAAATGCCCAGCATCACAGAAATCAGTCAAGGACTCATGAGAGCTAGTGATTGAATATGAAGAACTAAATGAGAGAAACCTATGTGAGTACAATATTTCAGAATGAAAGGAAACCGTTCCATCAGACATAACACGATTTTCATAAATTTAATTTTTTCATCTTGGTTGGAAAACTTTTTATACAAATATGTGAATTTTCGCAAGTACTTTTACAATAATAACTGAAAGATTGAACATGAAGAGGTCGAAGAGAAAAGTTCAGAATGGAATAAAACAGCTTCACGAGGTATTACAAGTTCTACATATTCACTACTACATCTTGGTTGGAAATCTTTCTTTGCACTCATGTGTGAACCTTCGCAGATACTTGAACAGGTACAATACCTGGTGAAAACTTCAACCCTGAGCGTTAGTTGCAAATGTTGTGCCAAACAAAATACAGCGACATCCTCGCTTTCGACTATCTCAATAATTATTAGAAGAGAAGAACAATCGCAGATCGCGGTGCTGGAGCGGCGGAAACCGAAGTGAATCCCAGTTCAGTCATTAAGGAAGCGCGTTATCCGTAACTCGCTCTATAAAGGGCGCAAATTGTGCGCCGCACCTGCGTTACTGTCGCTTTTATTCGCCCAAATGCAAATAAGTTGCTGCTGCACAGTTTGTGTTGTGCTCTTATAACAACGGCGTGCCATTTACTGTTGCCACTATTATTTCGGTTATTGATGTAATTGCTGGATGATGTTAATTGCAAGCGCTTTAATTGTGCTCGCTTGTGGCCTGCTCTGTGCAACCCTCTTCTCAATTCTCATTTCTTTATTCCCGTTTTGGCTGCTCTTTTATTACTTTCAGTAAATTCGTTGATTTCTGAGAGAACTTACAATGATTATCTATCTATCATCCAAAAAACACTAATCATTCATCAGTACTGAAATTTTATCTTGCAAAGTCATAAAAAAGATGTTTTTCTTTTATTTATTCATTTACTTATTCAAGATAGTACAATAATACATATAGGATGAAAACACAGACACCATGACCATTGATGAATATATTAAAAATGAAGGTTATGTTCACTATCAGGCTAATCACAAATTTCCACTGCCGAAGATAAAAAACAATGAGTTAACAGTGTAGTTAGAATTTAAATGGTTGATATGGAAGTTTAAAAAGCACTTTTCTTGGGTAGTTTCTACAATAACTTTATTTACTAATGGATTTTTTATCGGTAATCGAAACTACTAGTGCAAAAACATGAATAAAAAATTAAAATATCATCTCAATCTGACCTAATTCCTGATTAATACGAACTATGAACAGAATCGTGAAATAAGAATGAAGTATGGATTCTATCAACAATCACTCAGACCAAACATCTCCGCTGGACATTTAATCTGGCCGATTGCGGCGGCGATGTTGAGGGGGGGGGGAAGGGAGTGTGACAGTTGACCAATAAATCAAGGCTGATTGAAATCGGACAGTGTTGAAACGCGACCGCGCATTAAAAATTATACACAACTCGAGACATATATCTGACGCGAGTGTGACAGCGGCCTTGTTTTTCACCGAGAATGTTTGTGGGTGGATGGGGGGTGGGGTGGACGGATTTCCTTTTGCCGCTCATTAATTTGGTCGTAATGTTCATCCGGAGGCGGAGTTTTTCGAGAGGAGCACGGCAGCCCAGTATGGAAATCGTGTAACGATTTTTCCGAGCGACGTCTGGCCGGGCCGAAAAAAGAATGATCATTGGTTCGTTCTTCCGCCGCCGCCTTGGAATCGGAAATTTCTTCGGAAAAGTAACAGGAAGGAAAAACAGACGAATGGAGACGGCGAAATAAACTTGGCCGGGCGCGCGCACTTTCCCCGGTTTTTATATGCAAAGCACAAAACAGTCATATTCTTCTGTGCCGCCGGTCCGTGCTGCCGAAAACTAGTCGAAGCAGCAGAGCCCGCCTTCGCCAATTTCTCCATATTTCACAGTTCGCGGCTGTTGGCACCGCCGCTTTGCTCTTCTTATTTTCTAGCCCACTGCCTCGAAATATCGCCCAACGAAACTTTGAACACCCGCACTATCTGCTTTCAACCATGCAGCGAAAGTATTTCAAATGCCGTTCAACTTTGATGTTGAGAAATTGTAATTCAACAAAGTTTCCAAGGGAGTTTTTGCTTTCTGTATAATCTACCTCAAATATTTAAAAGAAATTAAATCCATTGTAGTTCAAACGAAGAATAGGAATTTAGAATGAAAGTATCGAGATAAATATGAAAAAAATTCTTATACAAAATCAATAGATGAAGGATATTGTTTGTTTTGTGCAGAAATAAGAATGAAAAGCATTGAAGATTATACAATTACTATATTAATTATATAGTAATTGTATAATCTTCAATGCTTTTCATTACTATATTAATAATATAGTAATTGTATAATCTTCAATGCTTTTCATTCTTATTTCTGCACAAAACAAACAACATATTATTCATTGTCCACAAGCTCTATGATCTAATATTCTATGTTCTTTGTTCATATCCTTTGACTGAATATCCATAAAAAGAGCATTTTCATAATTTCAATATTCTATCAAAACTTCATTAATTTCTTTATTGAAGACTTTATTTTGAATATTTTTCTAATATTCATGAAGATCATTCATCAAATCTTCAATAGTGGCTTATGAAGATTTCTCAAAACCAGAATTGCAAATAAGATTTACATAAGACTGACAGTCTGTTATATTTTATTCCAATGCTGCTTCTATTATTCCAACGTCCTGGTAACCACAAACATGTAAAGGCTATTGTAAATTACTAAAATATTTTCCTGGTTACGCATCAGTTTTGATTCATAATTTTAATCTCTTTACATGAGTACTTTTTTAAGAACAAAAGTCAGTTACTAGTCTAGTCTAGATCATTATTAATTAGTTAGTATTAGAGTCCATTCGGAGTGAAGTCCCCAATTGAAAATAACAATAAAAACTTGAATATCATTAGCGGTAGTAATTCTATGCATTAGCTCCTGTTCAGAAGTGCCTCCCAAATGTTTCAGGCACATTTCTTTCTCTAATTTATTGTCTTCCAGTGTAGACGTTAATTACAAGCTGAATTATTCCGCTTATTTCTTCTCTTCCTCCAACTTTTACTCGATCGTTCTCCTTCCTTCTCTAACTGTATATTTTCAACCATTATTTTACATGAAAAAAGAAGGAGCGAGAACCAAATAGAGAAAAACGTGGAAATTCCTGTACAGTTTAACAAAAAGTAGCGTCCAACGCTCCTGTCGACCATTATTTTTCCAAGTTGAATTTTCTAGTTCCTAATTGAAAATGACTTTCAGTCATCCTTGAAAGTTTACCATTGAACTGCAACATTATTTATTTATCTTGTGAAACAATTGGCTTCGACGTTTCGATCTTGTTTTATTTCCGCTTCCATGACTGTGCGTTACTGACAGCTGAAATTCGGAAAGAGCAGCTCAACTGACAATTCAATTATTGGATTTTGTGGTTGTAGTTAATTTCAAGCATTAAAGCTTGTTTCGATGATTTGAAAATAATGTCAGTGGGAACAAATTTGACACTGACATGTGGAAATTTGAATGCATGGCAGTAATCTGTAATACGAGTACATTACTTGATGCATGTAATTCAACCTGTGAAGTCATGACCTGTTAGAAATTCTAGTGTTAGTTGAGATGGTTATTTCAATTATTACTCTACCTACATCAAAAACAAATTAGGATTCAGATAGAATCAAAAGTATATTCATCAGAAGATTGTTCCCACTATTAAACCTATGTCAAGATAATTAACCAACAGAAATATTATAGTGACCAAGATATTTTTTTATGAACTGAAGCATCACTCATTTTTTACCGATTTTCTAGGATAATTTCCTTTGTTGACATTATTGATACCGTAGTTTAGAGAAGTTAACGCATTAGAGTAGTAATATCTTGTTAGAACAACTGTTTATCGGCTGCTCTTAATTTTCATCGCTACCTATTCAATAAAGGATATCAAACACAAGGATGTAAGCAAATACAACTCTATTCTGATAGATTAAATTTAATTGAATTGGATTTATCCTAATTGAAAAATAATTGTCTATAATGTAGGAAATTCTGGAAAATTCGATGATTTAATGAATGAAGTTGAGAAAAGTGGATCAATAGAAGAGAGCAAAGATTTGAAAATGCTCGAGCAAGAACAAGTAAAAAACTTGGTAATCGACAATCGCGATGGGTAATGCAGTTGATGTGGCCGGAAATCGGTTCTATAAGTTATGGCCAGGTCGACAAGCCAGTAGCTAGCTGGCTAAGACCGGGCGACCAAGAATAAACTCTTGTTGGAAAAGTTGAGAATGCTTGCCAAATTTATGGACAAAGTTCAAGTGGCAGGAAGTTGTGAGCGCAAAAAGAAGTTAACGTGAGTTAAAATGTATCATTGAAGTTTTTGGAGAGGGTGTAGGCAAGAAATCTCGACCAGAGCCAAAATAGAGAGAGCGAGAAGTAAGCCGAGTGCCCTCGAGGAATAAGGACAGAAGCAGGCGTGGGGCGTTGGACTTCTCCTTTTCGACTTTTGACTTATCGCGACTTACCTCGAATAAATCTCCAGGCCGAATCGAACGAACAATCAGCACCAATACTGTGTTGCACTTCATTCTTCAACTGAAACTCCCCAGCTTATTCAGCATTTCTGCTCACTGGATCATTGTTGGTCTTGGCCATTACTCTTCTGCCTTCACTTCAATCCCGGAGTGCAAGTCTGTTTCAATAGGGGCTCTTTTGTTCTTAACTTTGCCAAATATCAATCACACAGTATCCCTCTATTTATGAAGTTTCCACAAATTTTCAATCATCCTAAGAGGAATTTGAACGCTGTTGAATCAACCAAATAAAACAAACTTAGCATCCCAGACAGCGCTACTGTCTCTTATTGGGACGTTCTCAGGTTCGATTCCTGACCTAGCTCTGCATTCTAGTATCATCATTAACCTTATCACTCACGTTTGAACCTCAAACTCATGTACGACCTATCTACTCTCCTGCTTGTTTTCGTTTACTATTGTACCACTCCGGTTAATTGTTTTTTCTTTTACATATTTCTAGTTTCTATTCGTTGTAAATATTATTGCAGTCTGTAGTTATTTCTATCATTTTCATTACTGCATGTATATTTTTCTTTTTGTCTTTTCTATTAAGTGATGTGTACCATTAGATTACGAATAAATTGGCAAATTGTTGTACCTTTTGTAACAGCGTGCTGCGCAGGTCACAGAAGTGTACGTACTAATATTGTTCATCTTGCTTCTTGTTCCAGTGACCTTACAGTCCAATTTGAGCCCTGGCCTTCCCCAGTTTTCGGCACACTTTTAGGAGTTGTTGTGCACATCCTTGGTCACTCCATCAACCCATTTAGTCCTTAGTTTCCAGGAATAAGAGGACATATCGTTCATAAGCTACTATTCTTCTTTGTTGCTGGCAAGTGTCATCGAACTCGTTTTTTTTTAACTTTATTTTCTGTAAAAATACACCAGTGAATGAATTTTTTGATAGAAATATGTAGATAAATAAATAAGTCTACTTTTAAGAAGTTTTCCATTTTATCACACATATAATTTGAAAGACTGTAAGATCCCCGATGAATACAATACAACTGAAACATTCTCAGTATAGAATATTCTCTACAAAATCAATTAATTTTTTGAGATTTGAAAAATATAGCACTTCTCGTAAAGTTTCCTGTGCGTGAGCAGTTGATATTGTAGTGGTATATTGCAGAGAGCAAATAACCTGTACAGGAGGGTGAACTGGACAGCTGATGAGAGCAATGAAATTTAATTAAATCCAGATAAGAAGTAGAGGAGAGAGCCGGAAGGGATTGCATAATAAGGAACGCCGTTTAAATGGAGCCGAATATCTTCAAGAGAGGAGAGGAGTTAAGGAAATATGCTACACAAGAGTACGATCAGACTCCTCAAAAGAGCTTGCCAAGATGAACGGGGAAGGGGGGGCGGAGTTAGAGGGGTGAAGTCGACCGTGAAATTGGCCATCATCTTAAATGGACGTCGATAAACTCCCCCCTCCACCCCTAACCAACGTGATATCATGCCCCTCCCCACCTGCCCTTTCTACCCTTCCACCAACAACAAGAGTTCAGGAACGCAGCTTATTTAGTTGGAATTTGGTTTGTCAAATCCTATCTATGCGTTTTTCCAATACTCTTCTGTAATAGAATCGTCGATTTGGATCTCGAGAGTTAACACTCTTTGAAAGCCAAATTCAAAATATATATAACAATCATTTAACAAAAATCTAACAAAATCTTTAAGAAGATCCATGTACTATCTGAACCTGATTTTAATGTTTATGAGATAAATTTCAGTTTCAACCTACAGGAGGCAGGGGCCTGTTTCATAGAAGTTAACTAAAATGAGTCCTGTAATACAGGAATAGGTGGACACACATTAGATATGAATATGACTAAGCCGTATGTACGGTCTACAACGCAATAAATATATACGTCTAGTGTGTCACACCTTTTTCCTAAATTATAGGACTAAATTTTCATAAAAATGGTCCTTGTTCTTCAAATCAGGGAAAAACATGAGAATTTCATTCGATCTCTTCTAGTTAAAACTTTTTAAAAAAGAGATCTTTATAAATCATCAAAAAGAATAATGTAACCGGCAGTTATATTCCAACATACACCAATATTAAACAAAAACGAAGAATGCAGGGAGAATATCATCTCTGAGTTGGAATTGGCTCTACACTACACCGGTAACAAAGGAACTATACTACAACAAATGAATCTCATGAGGTGAACTGGGAACGGAACCGTATTAAGCTGAAATGGGAATGAAAGTTATTAGAATATAACAAGATTATAACAACACGCCTGGATTTTTCTGAGTTTTAATTGCTAAAGCAAGGAAAATAAAGGTTGGAATCTGCATGCAACGCCCATTGGGCAGTGATTGCCAGCACTGCTCTTATGATTTTCAAAACATATGCACACATACGCGCCTGCACCGCCAAACCCCTATAACTGTAATATCGGCTCAGCTATTGCTTTGTTTACCTGTAGGACGGGCATGAATCGGTTATACCGCATTAAACCCGCTACTAGCCAGGACCAGTGTAATTTTCAAGCGCTATTAATATGGGTAACGACAGCCCAAATGAGTTTACTCCATCAACTATTAGCTTTGTTCCAATGTAATTCAGAACAGCCGTGCAAAATTCACACAGATTAATGCTATTGAACGTACGAGACAAAATAGAACTGCTTTAATTGGGAACTGGAAGAGCAATGTTTAATGTTATGATTTAATGGATTCAGGATGGTACTGATAATTTCAATGGATCCACTACTATTACATAATGCAAGAAGCCCGGTCAGTACTATTTTTGAGACTGAAGGAAATGTAGCACTGCTTAATAGTTATGAAATTTCACAGTTGAATAAGACAAGGTAAACACAAAACATAATCTTTCTCCGTTTTTCCGTACCTTTGTCCAAGTTACTTTTCTTGTCGTACCACACACTTGTGAAATATATTCACATAAACTTTGATAGTGTTTAGGCAGGACGAGTAACTTAGAGCATGTAATTACAAGCCGACTATCTGGCTACAACTAAACTAGGCGTTGGTAGTGGTTGAAAGATCAAGTAGAGACAGATTAAAACTCTAGCGATAATAGAAGAATTCAAACAAGAATTTCATAAAATTATAATCTAGGGAAAAATATCACACATTATTATTATCATCATCATTATCACATCATCATCATCATCATCATCATCATCATCATGTATTTATATTGTACATTTGCATCTAATATTATTAAAGTATACCCCATATTTACGAGAATATCGAAGATCCGCCAGAGAAGGCGGAAGTTTCATGTAACAGGTTTCTTTGTCATTCACCACGTCTGGAAGAATGATAGGTGAGTGACCGAAGTATAGAACCTTTTGCCTTGATAATTGAGAAGGATAAGGAGTTGAAAGGAGCGGACAATGGGGTTAGGTGTTGTTGTGAAGAGGGTGTTCGGTAAATAACCTGCCTTATCCGATGTCTATCTTTTATTTATTAGGATACTGGAGAAGTTATGATAGCAACGTCTAATGTACTTTTTCGCGTTGAATGGAGCAACGTGATGGTTTACTATACAATATTATGACCTCATATCGAGAGCGAACGGTATATCATTACTGGAGCGGCGAGGCGACTCGGGTCGATAATTGAAAGTCGTAATTCACGATGCGAACAAGCAGAGGCGAAAAGGCGATTCGATCAGTCGCAAAGTTCTTTGGTTGGGCCGTTTTTATTATTTTAATGGCGAATCTTATCGACCATTACGCCACTGCCGGACCGGATATTGAGGTCGGGCTGAGACAATCCACGGCCCATAACAATAGCAATTGATAAGAAGACTCACTCGGCCATCTCGCTCGCTCATCTCGCTTTTTGGCCATTGCATTGCAACAATCCAGCCTCACTCACACAACGTTCCCGGCCCGTATTTTTACGTTTTCGCCTTTTACAATATTGAGCTTCTTTATTACATCTTTTCCTGTGCGGAAACCATTTTCCCCAACGGCACGATAAATTCAAACCCCTACGGTTATGTTCTAAATATAAAACATATCCCAACGCCAGCTAACTCATCGCATCTTTCAACTCGTTCTGTGTTTCTGGTGTGCACATTGGCCCAGCCGAAAAGGAAATATTACGGAAAAGGATAGATAGATTTTACTGTGCTACAGGAAAAAGCGAAAAATTATGAGCAGCTATTTGAAAATATTTTTACTGAGTATATCGTTCATATCAGCAATCAATAATTCAACAAAACGCGATATCAGCAATATTGAAAATGACAAGAAAAATAAAAAAGCTTTCAATGACCACAAAGACAACCGCTTCCACAATTATTGCATACTATCACACGATTCTAATATTTTAAACCAAAGTGAGATTTTGATGTCGATAAGAAGCAGCTAGTACCTCCAGGTCTTATGACTCAGGATAGCATAGCTAAATATATTAATTATCATACATTGAGTACAGTTGAAAAGTAAAACAGCTGCCTGTCGATGATTTTGAAAAGGAGGCAAGAGTAAAGACCCTTCTGGGTATAAGGATAACACTTCTCGATCTGCATATCTAAATCCTTCTTGAATTTCAATAATAATACTTTATATGTGCATAAATTCTAATAAAATTATATTAGAATGAAATGCTTCCATTGAAATTTAACTTTATAATTTGATAAGTGAATAAGGTTAATTTTCAGAAATGTTTTATAAGCATTTTAAGGAATCTGAATCATCAATTTCAATCACGATCCTATTCATAATATCTCAACCATTGAAATTCAATGAGGGCGAACACTTTTGAAGGTAACGAAAATAAGAATCGAATAAAGGAGGAGACACGAACGATTCAAAGAGAATAGCATTGAAAATGGAGCGAACGGCAAAGCGATGAGTCTACAGTAGATTTGCCGTTTGAAAAGGAGGAGCATGGATTCTGTAATCGACTCTCAGTGCACGGCTGAAATAACTCGGTAGCAGTCGTCCAAGTGGAGAAGGAGAAGGATTGGCCTCGACCCAGCAACACTTGTAAGACGATGAATGTAATTTGGGAGAAGGGGAGGGGAGAATAGTCCTAATGCCATCGCTGATCAAAGACTCTCGTTAGCGCGCAGGGGGTGGTTAGGCTACACGCCGGCAGTGCGTTGCGGGTTGCGGGGTAACGCTCACACGGCGCGTCGCCCCCTTCCACATGCATTGTTACCTAGCTGCCGCTTCCACTGCCACAGCTACAAAAGATCCAGCGTCGAACTGTTCTGTTGATGTGGCTCTACTTTAAACCACGCGGCGGCGGCGGCGGGCTCTCTATCAATTACACCGCCACAGCCACCTTTATCAGACTCACCCGCCCCCGCCCCACTCTAATCTACAATTCCACAGAAACAACAAAGGGCCCTCGTCTAACAATCCGCCCACACTCTCAATTTTCCGATATCGTTTAAATCTTCTGCCATTTACAGAACCAGTTCGTGGAGACGAGCAGCGCAGCACAGGAATTCCGCTTCCCACTTTTTCAAAGTGAAATTCTCTCAAAATTACGACAACCCACATAACACCGAGTCGTGCCTGTGAGTATCGCTGGCTTAATGTATTACTAATATTTCTCAGCTTTCAACGACAGCTCATTTATACCTACATATAGAACATAGTGTCAATAACCTGTTTGTTTGTGAATCGCATATGGCATTATTAATATTGTGACATACGAATTAAATATCTGACACAGTAAAAAACAATATCTGAAATATTTTAAATACATTAAATTTTTCATTCTTCAAACATGTATTCACATAGATCAAGTTTCATATTATTATGATTTGTGATTTTTGAATCAAATCTCCCACAGCACTTCTGTTTTGTAAGTGGAAAAATATAATTTATCATACATAATAACACATTCTATGTGTAATACAAGTTCTGGTAATATTAAATAAATTTTGGCCGTCTCCATAAACTCCATAAAGGTCAGCATAAAATTGATACTTTAAGTCGTGAAAATACTTTCAAATGCCGGAATGCATTTTTCTTGTTGAACAAACTCCTTAAAAATATCATAATATATGATATTATGAAATACCTACTCTACAACATACTTCTCCAAAATGAGTCCTTCAAAGAGAGGTGGAACCAGGAGAACTGGAAGAAACGTTCAGTGGCAATACGACTGTAGAGCTGTATCTCTTGCAGTAACATTTTTGGTAAGCTCATCTCATGAATTATCTCATTTTCATTCGTTCACAGAATTTTCTTAGAATAAGTTCGTCATTTTATCCATCGCCACTAACACTCAGAGAACATCAACATTTTGAACTAACCTCCACAATCAGCATTGAACTCAAAGAACCAGCACGGGATAAGCGGATTTTCGGAGCTGTGCAACTTAATCGGGAAAGAGAAGCGCAACAGACCAGAGGAGAATATCAGAAGATTTCCAATAAAGCAACAGTATTAAAGTTAACGATTATCGAACTCGAGTGCGCCGCTCAAAAGATACGCTACCTCGTCAAAGCCGCTACAATTTATTGTTCAATTGTAATAAAATCGTGTAGCGCGCTCAAAGGGAAAGGAAGATTTGGAAAAGCGACAGTATTGTGGCAGAAGCGGATCGGAAGAACGAAATCTGCTTTACTTTCTCAACAAATTATGCGTACTCAGAGAAAGTGGGCTCTCTTCTTGAGGAGGAAAGAACAACTAGTTCAAGGACCAGGACCAAGTAAAGGCGTCTATGCAGATAACCTGCAAGCCATCCAAAGTAACGATAACAGTTGAAAATGGGGTCTGCTCTGGACCAGGGTGCGCGGTGCGGCTAAGCTCGGGGATTAGATGTTCTCTTTCGTAAGACACAGTTTCTTTGCACGGAACGGCTTCTAATGGACATTATTTGCAAGCGAGCTCGGAGCACGAGCTACTGAACGGTGAAATGGGCCATTACTTAGGATCGGGGGCTGCCACCCACCGCCCGCCATCTTGCGTAGTCACACGTCTCTTGTCGTTTGATTTTACGTCAAGCGCACTAATGACGTAATCTATCTGGCACGCCCTGCATAAATTACATCTTCAACTCTTTTCGACTCCAGTACACCCCCGACCCATTTCATTTTGATTTGAATCACAACTCACCCGAAATTGAAAGTGTCCGACGCATCCCACGTCTTCACAGTACTCGTTTTGAGTAGGACAATTTCGGGTCTGCAATTCTGTCAATTCATGAACGTGTAAAACCAGCCGTTCACAATTCACCTTGAATGGCAATTGTGAAATGTTGAATTATTTTGAATTTAAAAAAAAGTACAAACTCTAGTATGGGTAATGAAATAATAATAATAGTGCTAAAATAGCGGCGAGGAGAGAAGTGTAAATAGTGAAACTCCCAAACTTTTTCTAGTTGATAATGAGTCAAAATAATTATTATTGTATTGACATTGGAAAGAAGAAAATTAAATAAATGTTCAATAATTAATTCAAGATAATATAATGATTTTCAAGAGATGGATTTTCGTTAGAGAAAAATAAATGAGGAGTTGAATAAGAGTAAGCAGTATCTTTTACTCTTTTTATGGTTCATTTACTCTTATTTGTTGCTTTAAAAGAACAAAATATACGAGTATCTGAATCTCAAGAAATATGTTTGAACAGTTTTGAAATTGACTACTTACGTATATACATTTACTATATCTCAAAATGAATCTCCAAATCTAATACATTGAATCAAAGTATTAATTATTAACTGTTATAACAATAAGCAAATTATACTTGTAAAGTGCTCATCATTTATACAATTATTCAATCTAAATTACTTTTCAACAAGGAACAAGTCATAACAATAAAAATGTTTTTGATACAATGATTCAATCTGAATAACTTTTCATCAAGAATCAAGAATTCATTTTTTAGTTGAATGCATATTCAATATTTTTCAAATCATAATTTCCTTGAAATGAACTGTCATATTGATTTATAACTTGAGAATAATTAAATTTAGAGCCAGAATAACGAACAACCAATTGTTATTCACAAAATATGCAGAGAAAATTGTTGAGGGATGCGCAGCACACATTCGGGAGCCGGAGCTACTACGTGAGAGGTATTTTCAAATTAACGGGGGGTGATGGGAAGAGAGGCGATGTCGGCTGAGATAAGTTTGCCGTACTACTAATGTTCGAAAAAGGATGAGTTAACGTATCTGATGAAGATAGGGCAGCAAGAACCGAACAAAATGGTTTCGGCGAAGCGTAATTTGTTTTTTCGAAAAGCCGTGAAGAAGAACAAGAGAGAAGAGAACGGGTTCGAGAGGGTGGGTGAAGAAGCGATGCAGGGTCACGTACGTTGACAACGGAAGCTGATTACAAAGAACTGGCTGGCTGGCTGGCTAGCTCTCTGTAGTTTGGTTTTCAATTTGGACGCGGGTCTGGCTGCAGTGGAGGAGGCTTTGCAGCGTGCAGAAGACCGAAACGGAACTTTCAAATTGGATTAGGCTAGTCGAGAGTCGGATAATTTCTTTTCCCCCGGTGAGCAGCAGCTCGTTAAGGCCGAGTGTGAACTTAGCCCCAGCTCTTACCAGGGCCTCCCTTCCCCCTTATCGAAATCTCTCACAACAGAGAGATGTTAATTTATTTACCTGCTGCTGTTGGCTTCACAGACGAGCCTCTCTTTCTTGCGTGCCGCCTCACCGAAACGCGCTTGATTAAAACTATTAGTTTTACCCCGTCTGGCAGCGGCTAGCCGCCCAAATTCCACTGCATCATACAACCCAACTCCTGCATCCATAACCCCCTGCTCCGCTAACCCCATCAACACTACATTGAATTTCTATACACCTTCAGCATCACTAACATGTTTTTTCAAGTCAATTAATAAGTCAAATAATGAGGATAGGTGCTTACTGTGTTGGTGCATGGAAATACAGACATTACTTAATCTCAGAGTTTAATGGATAGTTACTGAGTGGAATGAACACTTTAATCAATTGAAAAGAAGAAAAAATTGTAATAGGAAGATATATATAATTTTGTATAAAGTCAACTTGAAATAAATCACACCCTGACGGTCGTTGACCATGGGTTTATTGCTTGCATTTAACTGTAATATTTACTTTTTTGTATGATTTGAAGTAATAATAAAAGCAAATTATTCATTCATTCATTCAATTAATAAGTTCATTTTTTGGGATACCCTTTCTCACTACAGTAAAACTTTGATAACTCAAATTCCTTCTTTCCTCGAATATTTTCCTGGTCTTGACAGATTTGACTCATCGAGTTTCTTCTGTATGTATTTGGAGCTCACCAGTTAACAAGAGACGACTGAATACAGTTTACAGAATACAATATATATTTTTCTATAAAGATTTGATATAAAAATTTTATATGAAGTTAATAAGGAGGAAGATATAGAAGAATACTAAATTTGATGGATGTTGTTATTGGAGAACATTCTTCAGCAAAGGTGAACTTGACTCATAAATTTTGTCATAATTGAATAGATAATTGGAGCTGATGAAAATTATACAAGAATAAATAATTAGATAGAAATAGAAAATAAAATTACGATCGAAAAGAATAATAGAAAAAAAACTCTTGTTGTTTGAAGGTTGAATTGCTTAATAGAGTTTCAAGTATAAATTGTAGTATCAGACAAACTAACATCTTTCATAAAATCGCACAATAAAGAAAATCTCTAATTTACTCAAAAAACTCAATAAATTTTAATAAAGTATAAAAGCTTAAAAAGTATTTAAAGCTTATCCAAGTAATAAATATTGTTTTAAGAGTGAGAACGTGAAGAATTCCATGGGACATTTTAATAATTCATACCTTTTTGAATTTCAGGAATGGAACATCCGAATCTCCAGATGAGTGGGCAGAAACATACAGAATGGGGTTTCGCATTTCATCAATAAACTCGCTCTGATTGTATATGTGGCATAGAGAGAATTGAGAGATGAGTAGACGAATCCAAGTAGAAAATAAGTGGAGCGGAAAGACATGCAATTGGAAGCAGGGATGGATAATGGGGGTGAGGGGGTGCTCAGGACAGACAGATTCAACCCTTTAGCAAAGTGTACACAAGAGTAGCGCAGGAACATGAAACGAAGGGGGGGGGGTAGGGTGGCTAGGCTAGGTGGAATACATTGTCGGAAAGGATGGACAATCTGGAGGGTGGGGGGATGGCAAGGAAGATAGCACGACCGACCAGATGCGACATGAACGTCGCTTCCAAGAAAAATGCTGACTTGACCAAGAAGAGCGATATTGGTTCACCCCTTCCCCCCACCACCACTGTCCAGCACACAACAACAGGCGAAGACGATATTTTGCCGGGGACAAAGTAAAGCGATTTCCACAACAGTGCTGGGAGGGGGGGGGCGAAGGAAGGAAAATAAAAAGAATAAGTCTCCTCCTGACTCCTTTTTGTTTGGATCTCGATTATCTGAGTTAAGTATTGCGGGAAAAGATGCTCGGCCGACCGGAAGAAAGCGGCCATGCTGGACCAAACCCCCCCCCCCCCGAACCACCCATCATTCACACTGGAACCCCCCCCCCCCCCTAACCAGCAACCTGCCACAATCGTCATCATCAAACTTATAAACTTTCATCTATCGAGACCAGCACAAAGATTGTAATGGTAATTGAATCAAATTGCTATTTTCGCCGCAAACAATCTTAAAAGGTTTTCTTTGACCATATTGAAAATTGTTTACTGTTTAGTTGGCACTTGTAGATTCTTCTTTGAATTATGTTGGAACAAAACAAAAAGTAGTTTTGGTTTAAAAAAGTAGTTTTAGTGAGCTCTAAAATCAATGAGAAGAGGAAAACTTGTGATATTTTTCAACTGATTCATTTTACTCTCCCCAGTAGTAAATTTGGTAAAATTCCTCATTCCTGTGTTGAAATACACATGTTAAATCATGTAATTTAGAACTTGCCTTTTTAATGTCAAGATAATAGAATAAAATGACTACTTGTGTTAGAGGATGAAGTTAGGGCACCTTCTTCCTAGTGGCAAAGCATGGTATACTATTACCTATAGGCCTACTATTACGTATATACTGTACCTATACTATTACGTGGTATCCTATTTCCTATAGGAAATAAAAGCATATGTGGATAGAATATTTGGAGAAATAAAAGAGCAAGATGTGCTATTTCATATTTCATTTGATTCAATTCAATAATTTCTATTAGCTGTCACTGCAATGTAGTCAACAGCCAACTTTCACTCTTGTGACAACATAATTCAACAAAAAATCTGCAATCGCCAACTAAATTCAAAACAATCAACAGAATCAACATCATAATATACTGTAAATTTGAAACAATGGACAGTCACCAACACCACCGGTGTATTAGGCAAGTTGTAGGCTAGAAGGTGGGTCATGCATCAGGGTGCGATCGCGTCGCAGGGATTAGAGTTTCGGTGAACACTGGCCGGGGCTTTCCGGTGGCATCCAGCGTGTAATGACCCGTGAACTGCCACTATGCGCCTTGTTACGGGGATTTGGCCGCCAACTGTCGCTAGGCTCATCCCTGCAACACGGCTGTCCTTAAGCCACGCCTGCAGCGCGCAACTTTGTCCCCAAATCCTCCAGCAACTTGCAAGAGAAACTTGTCGTCTGCATCAATACTCTGCAGTTGCTCCGATAATTACACACAGTACATCAATAATATGTAGTTGCTCCAAAATAAAATAACAGTACAGTATAAATAATACAGATGCTTGAATAGATTGATAGTCACTGTTAATGAGCAATACAAAAAATGAATTAGTTGACTTCACATGATGAAATTCACTATAAATTATTGATTTCTGTAACTAAAGGCGAGGATGCACGTTGCAACGTGTGTTCGCATCTTAAGAACCAGTTGCATGAAAACCCAATTGAATTAAGTCAATGTTTAATTCAATTGAATGACGTAATTGCATTGTCTTCCAAATTCATTCATTGGTTCTCGTCACGTTATTTCTGTTAGATTATATAATTTAACAATTATTGAATATAACTGACCATTAATCTGCCTGTGTTGGTTATTATAGACAAAATTGAATTTATTCATTCGTTTCTTTATTCTTCCTCATTATATTTTAACTGCTTTTATATTAAGACTGCTCTTGTATGGGTGACCGACACAGAAAATTGTGCAATTAGGCGAGGTGGAACCTACCCGTAAGGGTCTCCCCACCGATAAAAAGCCATACGATAAAAAAAATTATATTTTAACAAAGTGTATTTTCAGGATTTGTTCAATTGACGTACTGTATTAATGTTTACAATACAGATCATCATCCATGCAGAGGAGTAAATGTTTTAGGTTGAAATGAAGCCAAGCACACGAGCATGAGGGCAATGCCAGCTCACATTCAGTGGTGGCTGAGAATCACGTCCGTGCTGCGAGGTAACTTTTAACAAGAGCATACTTGGTTTACACCGACAAGAAGTTAGGCCGGGAAATTTTAAAGCATTACAAAAAGCGTCAACAATATCAAGGACGTCACGTAGCTCTGTGGGGTTTGCGGTCGGTAAGAAGAAAAGGTGCGGCGGCCATCTCTTTTATTCAGCAAGCACACTTGCCGCCAACTTTTGCTTGCCGAAGAAGAAGAAGAAACCATCTTTATAACAACAAGAACTGAGCAGCAGCAACAGCAGCCGCCGCGTTATCTGGACGAAAAGTTTTTAAGCGCTAATAAAAGTAGTTTTGTTTATCAGGCTGCGGAGGTCGTCGGCGGTTTATTGAGGATTCTCGGCTCGCACGCTCCTCGACAAAAAGAGAACGGACTTTTGCAACTCTCTCTTACAACCGACACCCTGTTAGTCCGTCCCCTCCCTCCCACCAATCCAGATCGCTCATCAGCGCTTATCAAACTCCCCCCTCCACCTAGTCACTTTTTCTCACAGACAAAAACCAACTCGGCATGCTGTGCATGTACTTCGCAGGAGATGCCCACTCCCTCTCCAAGATTAGGCTAGCGAGGAGTTTCGACTTCGTTTTCTTACACGACAGCACTCTTACAATCGGCATAAGCAAAAACTGCAGTTCAAACTTTTATCTGATAGGAGTTGGAAGAAAATGTCGACGGTTGTATAGACTGGAAAGTAGATTAGTCACAGATACCTTAAGATTCGAGAAAGGAAGCTTTCTTGTCGTAGTACATAATGAACATAGCCTTGGCAGTACATAGACTTGATTACACTGATATATATAGACATTTACAGTATGAAGACTGTACATAGATACAGGATGGGTGAAAAGTTTGAGAACGGCTTGATATTTCATATACAAAGGTAATTTGACGGTAGGTGTCATTGGAGATCCTAATCGAATTGAAAATACTACTCAACTGTGACTTTAAAAATCCAGTCACTGAACACTGTTCATGTTGTGTTGTACAATGATAAACGAAGAAATATTTTACTTGATGATGAAACATGATTAATACTCATCTCATAACTGAATCTCATTGCTGCCTGTCTCATCTTCTTATTCCTATCCATTTATATATAAACCATCATCCAAACCCATTGGAGCTCATTAACCGGCCCTAAATGTTTTTCTTTTAATCAGTTTTCTATCAGTGTTATTCAAATAGTGACTCTTTTATGTTGGGATGTATATAAATATATGTATATCTGTATCTGTATTGGAAATAAGTCGTATGGAATGGAAATATTCAGAATGTCACACTCATTTACCCTCAATTTATTTACAATCAATACACCAAATTTATAGGAAATAATGGATCTCAGTGTAGTATTCAGGGGTGTAGTTGAATAGAATAGAGTATAGTCAGCAGTTGGCTGAAACATAGCCGACTGTTTAGGCAAGCAATTGGGCGTAACGAGCAACAAGCTGCGCTGAAGATGAGAATGATGCTGCTGCCTCTGGTGGCAGACACCAGAACGGAATTAGGCGAGAGCAAAAGCGAATCTGGCTCTCTGGCATATGCATGTTGCCCCAGCCCCGTTTTAATTAAATGGAACATGTTTTAAAAGCGAATTATCAACAGCTGTTACTGTTGAAGGCGGCCTTATTACTGTACCTACTACAATGCAGCCTGTTGTTCGGACGCTGACTGTACAACACGCGCTTGTACATCTCGCTCGCTCCGACAAATCGATAGACGCTGAACACCCTACTACCAAATCAGCAATGAAATCGCGATAGAATAAACAATGAAATTACGAAAGAGTATTTTATCTGTTTAGATTTTGTTTGTAGTAACAAAGACTACACATATCTGAATACAAAAAGAATTGTAGTCTAATGTTGTCTAAAAAAAGGACTCACAACAGAAACATGGACTCACAATTCTCACAAATCATTCTCATTAAAAAACTGTATTATAGGCTAAATGATCAGAAACGAGCTGAAAAGTACTGCATAATTTTTTTCAAGAATTAATTAGTTGTAGGAATAGAAATTGAAAACAATTAAAATATCATAACACAAGAAGTTTTGTATAACAGTCAAAGTGTATTTCACTGCGAATATTATTCCATTATCTTTTGAACACTTGCTACAGAGTAGGTACTAAGAATAGATATTCTCTCAAAACTGAAAAAACAATGTTACAACCTATGTGAGAAACTATGCAATTGCTGTCACTTTACTAGACTTTTGAACGAATTATAGAATAGAATGACTTCTTTATTTATTTGACGACTGACGTGGCGAATTTTGGACAGTAATGTCCACTCTACCACTTGACCATGAAACCAGAATTGAAAGATGGAACATAGGATGAAACACCGTTTGCGATTCAATCATATACTGTACTTAAAAAAAATTCTTGTGTATGAAATTGTAGCGAATAAATCAAATTGAAATTAATTTCCCCACACATGACGAATGTTGGCCATGAGAATCAAATTTTCGTAAAATTATTAAGGGCCTTATTTCTGAAGAAGACAAACAAACTTTTATAAGGAATAATAAATCCCATTTACCCTACTTTACATGAAAGGGACCATTAATGGGATCACAAGGACCGTTTAATACAGTCATGAACTTGGACTTTCCCAGAACCCGAATGTTGCCTATGAAACCTGATTTTTCCAAACTTTTTCAAGCACTAGAGTAGTAGTAGTTGACTAAATGAACACCACTGTTAACAAAGGAGCAGGACAAGCATTGTGAATTAGCAGTTTGGCAGTCACGGCGAGAGCATGAGCTGGTGAAGCGAAGAAATGCAAATGAGGCCCTACTCGACTCAAGACGGGGCATAAGATGCTGCTACTGATACTGCTACTACTGCTGCTGCTGTTGCTACTACTAACAGTACAGTCTAGGAATCGGCTAATTGCGTAGAGCGAGCGGAGAGCAAAGTAGGAGCGTGTGCGCTGACTAGCTTAGCTGACGAAGACCGACCGTCCGTTGCTGCGATCTTGTGCATCTAATTTTGTTGCAGGGTCTGACTACGGCAACGACGAACGGCTGACTAATTTTGACGGGGTCTGACTACAGTAACGACAGCGACGTTGGGAGGTCGTTAGCAAGTGAACGCTGCTAAGCGATTAGTGCAGTTCGGGGAAATGGAAATAGGTTAGGTTATTACAGTCGAGAATAAACAATAATATAGGTTTGTAAAGGATAGTATAGTTTAAAAAAAGATTAGTAAGGTTTAAAAACTTTAAGTACAAGTTTAATACAGAAGTTAAGTTTAAAGTTTAATACTGAACTTTAAAAAAGTTTTAGTACAGGTTATTATAGGATAGGGTTAGGTTAGTAAAGTCAATAGTGAAGTTAACAAGTAGAGTGGGGTCATTTTAAAATACAAACGTGAACTTGTAAAATGAATAAAGTAATTGACAGATTTAGTTCAAGTGATACAACAAATTAGTTCATTCTAGGATGAATAAAACTCTGGCGTTATAAAGTTTTGCAGTATCAATTCTACTTTGTGGAATATTTCCAACTTCGCCGCTTTCAGCTGAACTGTACAAGACATTACACAATTTTAATTATAACTTTTGTTTCAGCCGCGATACGAGCATAACTAGTTTCTTTGTTGAAAACTCTCTGTAATACGATTTTATCGCAGCAATTGGGAACGTAACATTTTCTACTCTAGACCAAACTTACACCGCTCTCACTACGACATTATCAAATGAATTGGATGAGCTCAAGGAACCTTTATCTGTTGTCTCTCGTGTTTTAGCGATGTACTAGCTTCATCGCTTCATTAACATTACTAATTTAAAACATATTCGATCATTCTATTGCATATGAATTTGAACAATACTTAGTATTATTCTTTTATAAAAAAAAATAGTTCAATTTCAATAATAGTATTTATTGTACTGTACTGGAAAAATACAGTTCATACAAATACTTCGATATGGCAATATCTCATTTCATTCACCGATGAATCTTATATACAGTATAATAGTACCTGAGAATATTAATAAATTATTAATAGATTTTTCACCAAGCAATAGGATTTACAATCTAATGTGTTACATACGTTCATCAGGTGTTTTTGTATTTTTTAATCAGATGAATACCTGAATAAGGATAGTTGACTTCTCTATCTCTTCATTGACGTGAACAAGTCAAAATATTAGTCTTTATTGATTCATAAATAGATTTTTCAAACTTATTTCATTCCAAAAAATTCTATTTCAAGAATTTTTGAAGAAGGCATAGCAGTCGTATCTTTACTAAAACTCATCTTGATCAATATTCCTTTTGATATCGTAATCTAATTATATGATTCAATGAATATAAAACTATAAAAGGGAATTAATAAGGATTCTAATTTGTTCAAATTAACGGATTCCATTGATTAATACTGTATTTGATTTGGAAAATATAAAAATATCATCATTTCCTAGCATTTAGGCCTATGTCATTTGGTTCAAATCAAAGGATTCCATGACTTAATACTGTATTTAATTTGTAAATTATAAAAAATATAATTTCCTAGCATTCATGTCACATGAAAAAACTCACGATCCAATCCCAACCCCACTTAAATATTATGACTCATCTCGCCATGCATTATTCTTCCTATTTTCATTATAATTCAATATTATAACTTCCAATATTATGACTCATCTCTCCATGCATTATTCTTCCTATTTTTATTAAACTATCATTTTTCAAATTCAGCAAAAGCTGATACACCATTCATACTTTTATTCATCACAAAAAGATAGAACGCTTTCTGCCACAGTAAGAATTATTGTAATATCAAAAAATTGCTTAGCAGTGGAAAAAAGATGCGGTTCACTGCGTACCGAAATAATACAGTAGCAATGGACGGAAAGTTCATATAAAAAAGGAAAAATGGAAGTAAGGAGGAAGATAGTGTGAGGGACGGAGGGGGGGAAGAGTAGACTAGTCAGAACCGAGTAGCCAGTTGCCGAATTTCCATTACAAATTTCCATTCTGTTGCTTTGGAAGTTGGTTGGTGTAGCTGCTGACTACCAAATAACCAAGCAGCGGACCGCCGTCAGAAATAGAAGACAAGCAGCATACATCCCTCGAACCTCCCTCCCCTTCACCACAACCCCCCCCCCCCAAACCATTCAACCCCCCTGGCATCCATTAATCATGCGCCTTGTAAAGAATATTTGAAATAAAATACGCTGCAACAAGGCTTGTGTTCTGTCCAATAATAATTTTCAATGGACTACAACTGCTGAGCTATTCAATGAAACATTCATACATCAACAGCCGACACAAATAACTGCTATGAACTCGAATAATGTGAGATGGATGGATCCGATCGCCCATTGCACCCGCTCAAAAATATCTATTTATTCCTGGATTAATATAACCTACAACAATAATCATCATACTTGAAATTGTAAGAGCTAAAATTTGATACAACTATTCATCAAATTTTAAATAATATAGTATTTTCAATGAAATTGATACTGTGTTGTACCAATAGTTTGTAGACCAATAAATCAAGTTTTAAAACCGGTGAAAGAGAGGAAGGAAGCAAAATATCAATGGACAGAGTCGTTCAGGCGCCAAACCTGTCATTTCTACTTTCTAACTGATAACAGTTTATAGATTATTCTGACTTCACATGTCAGACTTAATTCCAATTTATTGCAATTAACTTAATCATTTATTTCTTTATTTATTTCATGAACATTTACCTATGGCATCAGCAAATTGAATATCAAAATCAAATTCAATCAAAATGGTGAATATGGTTTGGAATGCGTTACAAAAAAAGATACATTAACAAAATAAGTATATTGATATTGTCGAAGAATTACATTAATTAATTTTTTGTTGATGTTTGGAAATAATATTGAAACGAGAAAGGTTATTCAGGAAACTTACTGCAATGTATATTGTAAAGGATATTTTATTTATCTGCTTTGTTATTTCTTTTATTAGTTTTGATGTATCTAAATTTTATTTATTGAAGAAATTCATCTACAGAAATGAAAAATGAACCTCATAAAATAGGTCAGAAACAAAGACTATAATGAATTGTTTCATAATATTGAACTACCGTGTTTAGAGACATTGATGTGGGAGTTTTTTTTATCAAGCATTGTTTTAAATCAACTCCTTTCAATAAATTCAACTCTATTATCAACTTAATTTAAAACAGTAATGTTCATTAGCATATTCCTATACAGCAGTCCAATTTCATTGAAAAAATAATAATAATAACAAACAATATAAAAAAATATAATCAGATTCATTTAATTTGACGCTTGGCAGTAGATAGATAGATAGAGAGATGTTATTTCTTCACGTTGCTGATGACCGTAGAGGACGATGGCAAAGGAATAATATATCTCTAACTATCTATCTATCTAATGCCAAGCGTCAAATTAAATAAATCTGATTATATCTCATAGAAGTGTGAATCATGAAATACCCTTCTATTTTATTTTATTGAGTGTGATCTACAGGGAACACAAATCTACACTAAGAAAAATAACTCAGACATAAAGAGCGCTGTCACCACCTTGATAAATTCAGCACTAATCTGCCAGCTACTCGACGAGATTTATTAGCTGAAACCAATTCAGATATTCAAACGGCTCTAATCTTATTAGAGCGACCTATAAACCACCGGCTGACAATACAGCGATAAGAACCGGCACGACATTGGCAGGGTTTTTAGGAATGACACCAAATCCTCTCAATGTTAAAAGACGTGAAGAAACGCGCACACGTAAAAGGATTGCAAGTCCATTTTTGCGAAAACTTGGTAAGAAACTCTGAGTATTGACCCATACATTATTCCCATGGAGCAGTATTTCCATCCAAATCCCAATCCACTATTTTCTTCCTCGTAATAAATTCTGAGATCAAAATAAATCCTAGCTAGTAGCACAGCTATGCAAACTTTGCTCTCTTTTTGCGAGTCTGTCCGAAAAACAAATACATTTTGCAATGAAGACAGAGTCGTATATCAACGCTTTCAACGAAAAATACGAAAATGATGAAAACTTTCCACACATAAAATCTTGATTTGAATTCACAAATAATACTCTTTACTGGACCAAAATATGTAAATCGCGGCGATAAAGTCAATTGTTCATGAGGAAATTTGAATTTATAAAATGTAGTAATGAAATATTTCTGTCATGAAAATACTCTATCACATGAAATGATAATCCAACCAAGAACCATTTCATGAAAAGATAAAGTTGGATATTAGATAATAGCAAAGCAATTCGAGACGCAAGTATGAATAAAATGACCATATCCTTTACAACGCTTCATTTCATTTCAAATCTAAAATGACAAAATCTAACTTTATTAGAGCAGAAAACTCCCACTAAGCTCTTAATAATAGAAGAGTTAAACTTTTCCACGGGTTCAATAAACGGTGAGGTTAAAATAAATTGTTTTACATACCTCTAGTATTCGAAGTATTAGATTGAACTATGAAATACTACTATACTCGAAGAGATAACTGTGCGTACCTGAAAAACAAATCGTTCAAAATTAATACTGCACTTAATACAATCTTAATACCTGTTTAATACTATACTAAACACAATCATGCAAATAAAATATTAAAAACAGGAAAATGAGTGTTACTTTTCTAGAAATATAAATGTACTTTAGTTGACAAATACTAATAAAAAAATCGACATACCATCAATTGTAAGTAAAGTAAAATAGTAGTTAAGAGTGGGCAGTAGTAGTCAGCCATATTGGAAATGGTCCATAAGATCAATGTAATATTTTGAAACATGTAGCGCCGTTATTTTTGGACAGAAAATTACGTTTGAAGTGTCATTGGAAAGAGAATAAAATTCTTGAGGGGTTCTTCTTTTTACTTTTTTAATTAGAAAATTATTGCAATTAATACAGCAAAAATAACCTTTTTAAGTTTGAACAATTTTGGAGGTTTTTTGGAAGGAATATTTAACATTTGAAAAAGACATGACCCTGTAACAATTAATAATATTCATCAAATAAATTTTTTTCAAGAAGATCCTACGTAAACTGTAGACGTGATGTGTTACAGAAAAATGCATGTTTTAGTTTAAAATTACATTGATCTTATGGGACATCAATCCAATATGGCCGACTACTACCGCCCACTCTTAAGAGTAATAACCAGGATCAATAATGAAAGAAGCAGAACTGACATTATTTACCAAAAGGAAATGACAATATAATTATGTAGCCTAATAGTTAAGAATAAAAATAACAGTGAATATTGGCCAAATAAACATTGCAGTCTATATTAATATTATTTTAAATATGGAATATTTTTCTGTTATTATTATTAGCGTATGGCTTTGATAGGTGGGGAAACCTTTAATGAATCTGTAACATTTCTGATACGGAAAATCAGAGAAGAGAACAAATAAACCTCAAGCTGTCAATAGACAGATGTCCAAGGAAACTTCCGAGTACTGTAAATCAATGGAAGACAGTGAACATAGTGCAGTAATAGGGTTGAGAACTTAACCAACTCTCATACCAAACCCACTTGGTAACGAATTTATTGCCATGTTAATTCGCAGGCCACGCAGAAGTTCTCGTTCGCGAACTAAGAACAGTTCTAGTAAGTACTTGAAGATTTCATGGAATTTCAAACGCTCAACCAAGTTGATTCTACTGATGTACGAAATCTTAAATGAAGTGAGAAGTACTTTATTTATAGTTTTAAATTATAATTCAGCTACACATCATTAAAACCTAGTTATTAAATTTCTTGATGATTGTATTATTTTGTGAACAGTGATTATGAAGAGAGAATAATTTCTTTATATTGTTGGAAAAATGTATTTCATATCATATTGAATCCATTTTTATTTTACAGTTTCGATCTACCTGTATTCACATAATTTACTACTTTGCAGTAGGCTATTCCAATAACGTTTGATATAAAATTGAACTTATTCTTTGAGGTAATATGTAATCAATTAGATAAAAAATAATAAGAGAAATTCTCCAAACAAATAATTCGATTTAATTTATTATTTGACTTAATCAATATGAATTTTTGTTTGAAAATTTGAAGGTGTCTGATATATCCAGAATTAAATGTAAAAGTTAAAGATTTAAATAACTAATTAAGTCAATCATAACTATATCTACACCACAACTATAGAGGATATGTTCTATAATATTTTTGCAACATTTTGCAAAATAATTTTATAAATAAAAATTTAAATAGTTTAAATAAAAATCGCATTCTTGCTCACTGAAGCGAATGATTGATTTTATTTTGTTTTGTAATTTTTCGTTAACACACAAAATTAACGCTAGTAGTAGATAGATACACATCCATATCAATATCATCCCAATGTCATAATATGGACAAGCCATTCAAGATTTAATAAACAATTGAGATATTTCTCAACGTCATAAAGCTAGCTTATTGAATAAAATTAATTTACAAGCATAACTTCTGAACGTTATGTGCAGCCACATGTCAATGGTAGAGAGAATTATTGTAAAAAACTGAGCCTCCTGTCTTTGGCAATACAGTATTATTAGTTGTTACCTTTTACAGAAAATTTGAAGGCTTCTGTTTCAAGATTATAATGCTATAGTGAAATATTTAGTAAGTTTAACTTATTTGTAGAAATTTATTTAATTTTATTTCATTTAGTAAGTTTTCTATGTACTAGCGCTTCAGATCATAATAATGATGAAGAAAAAGGTATAAACACCAGAGTAGAGAAGAGAAGATTGCAGGGGAAGGTAGCAAAAAAGAAGAGCAAACTCAGTTCAAGGACGCAAACAGAATCCAAATGACAGAGCCGGCTAATATTTTCATCCCGGAGACACCTATTGATTCGGCTCTATATGTTTGGTGTGCTCTCTCAGTAGGTTCGTCTCCGCCTTCCTGACCAGGCAATCAAATTGTCACTGGCTCGTCCAACAGCGCTCTAAAAACTTCTCCAAACAATCTGCTGTCACTGCCACCTCCTCCAGCCCCAAACTTCTTCCGAGAGTTTTCTTTGTTTTCCGGGGGCCTCGATCAAATTTTCATCCCCTCGATCGAAAGTCAGCGTTCAGACCGATTCACAGTGAGGCCGACGCAGCAGATTGCAGGCCGGCGAAATATTACCTGCCGTAAAACGAAAATGAAATACGAACGCACGAATATCAGGCGTCATCGGGAAGTTTCAACTCTCGCTCCACTCCAATCGCTCTCCCTGTATATAAAATAGTGCATGATATCCAATTTTACCCCCTCCACACGCAGCGCAGCGCAAAAAGCACAGACCAACAGTTTCTCATTCTTCGACACAATGATCATTCCGACACCCAAAACGACGACCACTCAGAATTCGAATCTGTTCACTGGAATACAACAGTGACATATCGACATTATACGGAAGACATACGAGGAGTGCTACACTTCCATCCGCCTAGACAGATGACTGCTGGTACCGACAATAGACAGACAGATGGCAACTGATGCAGATGGATGCAAGATAGGCTACATTCAAAGATGGATTGGTTCTCAAGATTGAAAGGTGATTGGGCATAATATATTCAGGAGTGTCTGAATCGACAATATTCTTGCAGTTGTATTGTGACGTTGTTTCAACTATTTTGTAATTCATAGAATTTATTTATTCAATTCAATAAGCAATGTTCACATTCTTACAATATTATTTTTTCATTTTGAAATTACAATAAAACTAATAACTATACAATACCATATGAAATAATTAACCAACACTCTACTATAAAACAAAATACAGAACAATGTTCTTATTGATTGTGATATACAAATTCTAATAATTTTGTAATGGATAAGAATATTATTCATGATTCAGTATTATGCTAACTTTGAATTGAACTGCAATAATTTTTCATTTCATCTTAAATATTAATGAATTAATAAATGTACTATGGCAGCTATGATATTGTTTCTGCTTTATTGCCACTCAATTGGCAAATTGCTACCTACTCAAGATTATTATGACTCTGATACTGTTTTCATTTACATTACTTCAACGGTTTACATTCTTCCATTTATATTACTCCAGGTTTTCTTATCAAGTGAAAACATAGAACCAGCAGGACTTTCTCCACATGAAAGTTATTTTATTCGCTCAATTCTCATCTAAATATAAAATTCCATTCTTGCATACTGTTCACTTTACAATATTTTTAATGTTTCAAATAAATAAATAAAAACTTTATTGTGGTAGCAAATGAGAACATCATATTATGCATTACAACGTCAAGACAGGATATAACAGAAACAAATAAAGAATAAGATACAACAAAAAATTCATAGCAAACAGTAATTATAAATAGGCTTACATATTTTTTCTCTTTCCTACAATTTATTAAAGCTCAAATTACCACCTTATATTCAACATGAGTTATTGAAAAGTGATCTGGAAGAATTCTTCTATTTCATAAATACAGTTATTGGTTAATATTTCTTTCAATTTACTTTTAAATCTGGCAGATTCTAACTGTTTGATAGAGGGAGGAAGAAAGTTATAAAATTTTATAGCTGTATATAGAAAAGTTTTTTGCGTTCTAGTGTAGTTAAACCTGATCAAACTCAAAGTATCCCTATTTCTTGTTCCATACGTGTGATTTGAACCTAGCTCATCATAAAAATGAACATTTTCTTTAATGTACAGAAGGCTTTGAAAAATCAAGGAGCACATTTCCAAAAATGTTACAATAACATGTAAATCTGTAGAATGAGTTTTGATTATTTTTTCGAAAAGAGTTTAATCAACTGGATATCAAGGTATCAATAAGATTTGTAATATCTAAAATTTATTGAATTGTTCCCACTCAGGACATCCTATAGGGGGGTCTAGGCCAACTCGCCGCAGACCTAACTCGCCGCGGCCAGCTCATACAAGGACTGACTCCCCGGCATTTCATTTGTTACCACTTTTCAGGGATATTTAGATGCAGCTAACGATTTGACATTATATATAAATTAATTTTTAATTCACTGATTAGTTATCAATTTATTAGAGATTAGCTATCATTCTATATTCAAATTTTATTATTAGTTTAATACTTGACATGATATTCGGTCTTTTGTAAAATTGATATTGTTAAAAAGTGAAGGGTTAATGAAAATATTTTTCTACTAGACTCTGTTCAACCCAACCTGAACAAACATGAGAAGTGGCAGAATTTCTTCAAGAAGTAGGAATACATTCCTGATACAAGTAACTGTCGACTTCAGAGGTTAACAAAGATTAAAAATTAACAAAGATTTGGAAATAAAACCAATGTATTGCATGATAAGTATTGAATGAATGAATGTGATGTGTTTTTGTTATGAAAAAAGTAAGTGAAATCAATGTTTGACAAATCAAAAAAAAGAGTATTCCATGCCATACGCTTAATGGTAGTTTTTGTTTCCTAATTCATGTAAAAAAATGCAATTCGATGAGAGACACAAGGGAATGGTGGCACATGAAACTGCAAGCTAACAAACAAGCAGAGGCGATCTGCAGGCCTTCTCTCATGAGACCCGACAATTTGCATTGAAGCCACTCGCCCGTTAAATCCCCACCACCCGATCCATGCTGTTGTCGTCCATGATTTAAATACTGCCATTAGCTAATTCAATACCATTTACATTACACTTTTTGCGCACAAGTGATGGACGGCTGGCAATAATCGGAAGATTGATCCCCCTCCCCAAGTCCCAACGCCTGCCTATGATTAGTCTAGCCGCCCCCAACCGTTCACTATCAAACTGTTACATGGTGTATGCACTTTACTGACATTCAATTCTAATTACTGCTAATCCAACGATAGATTTTCCAGTTTTTTCCAGGCTTTACTATTTGAAAGACCACTGAGCCTACATGTTTTCAGATAAACATTGATTGCAGCTATTTCACAGTGAGTTTCTAGTGTTCTTTCCTTTAAATGCTAATGACATGATCTTTTTTATGACGCGATAATGCCTGTTTTATTTTTCTGTTTTTTTTAGATGAAACGAAAGTTATATTTTATGTCGTTTCAATTCATTATCTTATTTTTTATAAATTATGGATAAGGAAAGTATTTGGATGTGATGTAGCCGTAAGTACTGAGTAATGGCATAAATGTGATGAATGTGGTTGACCTGGATTCTCAATTTTGAATAAAATTTAGTGTTATAAAATTCGATGAAGTGTTTTTCTTGGAAATATCATTTTCAGCCAATCATAATTGATCTATTCACTGCCCAAAGCATAACACAATGTTTTGATTTTTGCTGTTTATGAAATTGATGTTTCCAAGGAAATTTTTCCACAATGTTTATAATATTTCACTCATAATATGAGTATGCTTTACATGAATTATTTTATTTTTATCTGTATTTATAATTTTAAATCAGTATTGCCTAAATCCGCAGTGAAAACTTGAGAAAGCCTTCATATCCAGAGCATTCAATTATCAAAACATTGAACAACAACTGCTCTATAGACTAAAGTAATTGTTGATGAGCATCAAAAACTTTTTGTATAATAGAACGATATTTACTTATTAATTTAAGGAGTCTGTATCTGTAGAAATCAGGAGTCCTGTAATACAATGAAAGGCGCCTAAGTTTACTGCATGACTATTCATAACTAGCTATGCTATTCATATCTAGTGTGTGTCCGCCTTCCCCAGTTGTACAGGACTTTCAACATTTTTTGAAAAAGGTCCCAACTTATAAAAAAGCTTCCACTAGAACTGAATGATTTTAACGCAATTCCAGTGTACTATAAAGTAATAATGGAAATGAATCTCTTGGAATGAATCGCCCGTTCTCTGCAATGCAGTATTCAACACTCGAAACAACTACAAAAACAATTGGCAAGCTTCAGAGTTTTTGTTTTTATTAGAAAGAAATATTTACGCTTGCCGGGTTTGAATAATTCAAGAAAGCGATTTTCAATTTCACCACGGTAGAGAACTGAACTTAGCGAGGGCTAAATAATGTTTGTGAAGCGCTTAGGGAATACTTTATTACCTAGCTGTGCCAAAAACGCAAATGCAGTTTCACCGAATTTTCTTTCCATTTTGCTATAACATTTCGTTGAATTGATTTCATTTCAATTGGCATTTAGCATCAGTGTTATTGACCTCGGCTATAGAATCGACAAGAATTGGCCACATAACAAAGCTTCGGCTTAGCACTTCAAGCCCAAAAATATTTTGGTTGCAGTTGGAAAAAAAATTATGGACTTACATTTTGCAACCTTTAAATTCAAAAACAATTTTTTATAGTTATTGTATATTGTGTTATTGTATAGAACATTATAAAATATTCTTGATTATTAAAAGATGAATAATATGTTAATTTTGTTCAAATTCAAGAATGATATTTGTTCAATATAAATTCAAGAATTATATTTTGTTGACAATAAATGAATTCAATAGAAACCATGTGATTTATTGTCGTTTGGAAAAAGTAATTTCACTCCTACATCCAAGTTAAATTTTCAAAATAACCGAAATTCCATGACAAAAAATCCCAGTACACGAATTTGTTCATTTATCATTATCATTTAGCCCCCTCTTTTTCAATCTATTTCCAAGATTTTTATTTAATTTTGTTCGGAACAGTATACTTCGTACTATGGGTTTAACAACAAATCATACCTGTCCCATGCTTTCGTAGCATGTCTATTGTATGTAAAATGAGGGCCGATAACAATAAACTTGCGAATGCACTATAGGGGGCCATAAACCCACCCAAGTTTTGCACAAGATGTTTGCGCTTGACAAAAATACCAGAGAAGAACGTCCAAGTTGGGTAAGACTGCTGCAGTGCTACAACTGTAGGGTAGCCTATATAGTTGGGAAACAGTTGAAGTTTGCAGAACAGGATGAAACGAAAGAGTGTCTGTTTGAGTTGGAACGTCGAAGAGGATTAATAGGAGGACGAGAAGAAGAGAAGAAGAAGAAGAAGAAGAAGAAGAAGAAGAAGAAGAAGAAGAAGAAGAAGAAGAAGAAGAAGAGAAGAAGAAGAAGAAGAAGAAGAAGAAGAAGAAGAAGAAGAAAGAAGAAGAAGAAGAAGAAGAAGAAAGAAAGAAGAAGAAGAAGAAGAAGAAAGAAAGAAGAAGAAGAAGAAGAAGAAGAAGAAGAAGAAGAAGAAGAAAGAAGAAGAAGAAGAAGAAGAAGAAGAAGAAGAAGAAGAAGAAGAAGAAGAAGAAGAAGAAGAAGAGAAGAAGAAGAAGAAGAAAGAAGAGGAATAGGGGGAGGAAAAGAGAGTGCAATCAGGACAGCAGACACAAAACGAACTTAACTATGTAGGTCAGTTATCATCAGCGATTTCCAGCGATTCTCTTGCCAGTAATTCCGTTTTCTTTCTGCTCCGATGCACTTCGCGAAGGTAACGAGCAAGCCGCCCACATAATTCCAAACAATTGCCAACTAAAGGCTCTGCCCTAGGAGCGGTGCCCCTCCCCCTCCTCGATTCAACCACTCTTGAATTACAACAAGACCGACAAAACACTCTACAAACGAGATAAATCTGATTATTTGACCGAAACATGAATAATTTAATGAATAAGATGAGATAACATGAAGTTCGTGCGTGGGTAATGGGAGCGGTAATGATGAGAGATGAATTTAAGGACTACTTTGTTGGAAGTAGTCTCTCTTCTACGTCTCCATCGAAAGACTGGATTAAAGTTGAATTAGTAAAGTTCAAGTTATGTTATAAGTTATAACGGTAATTTTGGATAATTTGTATATAAATTGCATAAATGGAACTGATAATTAAAATTACTGTAGTGGAGAATATTTTTCCTGTGTTTACTGTTAATTTAATACATCCCTTAACATTTATTATGAGGAAATGAATATTATTTGAGCATCAACACAATTTCAAGCTACGATTGAAGCTTCAATCCTTATGATTGGCAGGCCATGATAAACTAGGATTTGTTTGTTGGTGAATGTTGGCAGAGACATGTCAAATCACAGTTATATGGCTATTTACAGTTATAAGAAAATAAAAAAAAATAATATAAAATAAGTAGATTAATAATAATAAACTGGCAATGTGAACATAATACTGATGTGTATCCAATTATGACTGTTTTTTGTAGCGTATGAAATTACTGTAAGTAGTTGCTGTAGCCATTATTTCAAAATGTTAAAATGTACCTTTGCCTAAACAAAGGTATTCCTGCTTGAGGAGTATGTTGGAGATAATTTATAGTGTCAGTTTTTAATTATACATAATTAAATTGTTTTTAATTATTCATTTATTATTATACTGTATTATGTATATGTATGACTATTGTCAATGCTGAGAGATGTACGGCCTGTGACATGTATAAATAAATTTAATTAAATTAAATTGAATAGTCTCCAAATCTTAAAGAAAAATCTCTGTCACTTCTATCTCAAAAGCAGTCCCATACAATACTATTACAATACTATTATACTATCAATACAATATTATACAATACATTTACAATACATTATATATATTATTATACATATTGTATTGTATAAAAATATTATACAATACTATTATTGTATATATTACCTCAATAATCATAATAATGTCAAGGACTTTTCATTCCGAGTCAAAAAACTTACTTAGCAGAGAGCGAATGTAGGAGAAAGTCACTTCACTCATTAGAATGAGCATCAAAGAAATCAGCGAAGAATAACGATGCGTAGTGAGAATGCGACAGAAGAGAAAAAAGGGAGATCAATGACGTGGGGGAGGGGGGTGAGGAGAGGTGTAGTAGAAGGAGTAAGATGAGCGCCATAATGGCTTTTCGTGTGTTTAAGTATTCCCAAAGTTGCCCCGTCAAACAGCGATTTCCCCCCAGTCCGATAAATAATTCACTACAGCAAAGTTCGCTGTGTAAACAAGAGCACCAGCCCCCTATACTAACCTACCCAGCCCACCCCTACACCAGTGTAGGGGGCAGAGTTCAGTTCGGTTCAGTACTTGGATTTATCGAGCCCGTTACGGAGAAGAGCGCATATTTTTATTTGCAATATTCCGGAGCCATTTCGAATTCATGAACAAGCAGCAGCCGACAGAGTGATGGTCAGAATGTGAGAGCGGCAACAACAAGAATCGAAAAGAAATGGAGAGATCGAAGGGGAGGGAGAGAGAGAGGAGGGAAGTCCTTAGGTGACGTTGTAGTCGAGTCAGGATGTCGAGAGGTGACAGAGTCATCGTTTTCTTATTTAAAGTAAACTAAAATGTTCGAGCGGCATCGGCAAGGTGCACGCCAGATTTGAACGACGGCTCTGCGACTGATTCTATTTGCAGCCGGCAAAAGAAGATTTTCGGAGAAGAAATCTCTTGAGGCCAGCCATCCATCTTCAGCATTAAAGCCCTGCTGACAAAACTCCTCCTCAATCCTGCACCAACCCCCATCACACTCAATAGTCCCTTCCATTCAAATCCACCGCTCTCTATTCCTCTTATTTTCCTCCTTCGACCGCCCCTCCCCACATCGCCATAGTCGGTATTATCACGTCAAACGCCTAATATTCGAATTTGCCATCTCAATCAAACTGCTGAACAGTGACAAAAACTCGTCTCAACCACTCATCATTTTTGCACATTGATTAATGTCCTTCATACTTTCATCATTGAAAACCAAACAGAGTAACCGATGAACTATAATCGTACTGTTACAGTACAAAAAGAGGGATTTTATTTCAAATTATTTTAATAATTTAATAAATGATTATTTTTGCTTTATAATAATTTATTTATTTATTTAGCGTATGGCTTTTAATAGTGGGGAGACCCGAGTAGGGTTGTTCCACTTCACCAACATAACCAATTATCCCTTGATAGGGAACATGGTGAAAGTTTGTTTTCACTTAGAATTATTTTAATTATGATGATTTCTTGATCCATTACGAACTGCGATGTATTTACTATTTATTGGTTTCACTTTACTACCCACATGCAGCCATGTTATTTTAAATTATTTTTGAATTGAATTTTGTGATTGATTGTTTTTGTGTTTCAATTAATGTTTGCAAGTAATTACTTAAGGAATCTTTAATTAATTAATTATATTACGACGCCTCACCCATATTATTTCAAGATTGTAAATAACTAGTTCCTTTGCTTCTCAGTCAGCGTTTAGGAGTAAAACGCTGAGAGAACATGTACTGTATTTTGCGGTTATGGTAATGGTGTAACATTTTCGGTAATTTTTAAATTTGAATGGAGAAGAGATAAATATTGTTCAATTAAGTTTCATCATAATTTTCATCACTTTCTATTATTATGATCCCATGTTTCCCATTAAGAAATACTTATTGGATACTTTCAATGAAAATTTAAAAGTATTTCAATTAAAGTACATTAGTTAGAAATTATTACCTTTTCGTATAGCTTTTGTGTAATACATTCACACCTGAAAAGCAACCTTATCAACCCTTCCAGAAAAGAAATGCAATCCACAATCGCTCTACAAGAACTAGTGATTTTCGAGAATTTATTGCGTCGTTTCCAATAAAGAATTATAAAGATGAAGTTTCCAAAATACTTGGCAATATTCAGGCCCAAATGTAACTCCAAATTTGATTGATAATTTTTACAACTCATAAAGTACAGTATCTATCGGATAAACTGAAAAAAAAAACTTCAATAGAATCTGAAAAGTACTATAAATTGAAATATTTATTTAATTAAAAGTATTTATGCTCTCAAGAATCTCCAAGATCAAATGAATCAAGATGGTGCCTCATCACTATTTTCAATCAGGTTACCTAACACCTGTTTCCCATTGTATTGTATCTACTTTTAGTATGTTTGTGTGTAAATAGAAGGAATGAAATAAAAATATCAAACTTGAATAATAAAACCTGGGACACCTAATTCACGAAAATTGAGAAGTCATTTAATACTGGAAAAAGTGGACACACACTAGATACGAATGGCCTAGATTACAATTTTTTCTTCTTCTTCTTCTTCTTCTTCTTCTTCTTCTTCCTCTTCTTCACTCCAAGGATTAGGTTTGTTAAAGAACCTGTTCCGGTACCCATCGTTTCCTCGGCCTTCCCACGTCTCTTTTCCCCGTAGATTACAATTTAATACAGATAATAATTTTTTTATTATCCTTTTCCGGCTTTTAAGGCCGCCTTTTTCCTGTATTACAATACTTCTAAAATTTTGTAAAACAGGAACCTGAATATTAAGAACCTAGAATTAGGAGGTTGATTTGTTAGGAGGTTCATTTTTATAGATAGAAAACTCAACAGATCATTGAATAGGAAAGGGTTTTGGTATTAGGGTTTCAGAGAGCGCATAATTAATTTGGCTTTGTACAGCAACTGTCGGCCAAACTGTTTTTAACTGAGAAAAATTGAAGCGCATTAAATTTGTCGCAGCGCTGTCTGCCCCAGCTAATCCCCTTTAATAAATGTCCTTACAAAAGCCAATTGGAGCCACTGCCACTGCACATTCACTTCATTCAGCCCTGCATCATCTTGTCGGCTTAGCTTGCATCCCATTTCAGGGCATATTAAACAGACTATTTGAGAATGAGTGGGATTTATTCTCGTTCATGTAACGTACATCAATCAGAAGCCCTCTAAGTTGATTGCTAATTCACCAAATTAGTGCTCAGTTTATAAATTAATCAGTGTAATTATAAATGATCCACTAGACAGCACACGTATCTCCATCACTGTACAGCACTGCACTGATATTATTTTTCAATGAAATTGATCAATATACCTACTACGATAAATTATTACAAATTTCATTATAATATACTGGATGAGAGCTGAATATAGTCTAAATTCAATTAGAGACAAGCGCTAGCTTTATAGTTAGCTTTATGCGCACTGCACTGATATTATTTTTCAATTCGATTGATCAATATACTACGATAAATTATTACAAATTTCAAATTGCACTGATATTATTTTCAATTAAATTGATCAATATACCTACTACGATAAATTATTACAAATTTCATTATAATATAACTTACTGGATGAGAGCTGAATATAGTCTAAATTAAATTAGAGACAAGCGCTAGCTTTATAGTTAGCTTTATGCGCACTGCACTGATATTATTTTTCAATTAAATTGATCAATATACCTACATCGATAAAATGTTACATAATTCAAATTGCACTGATATTATTTTTCAATTAAATTGATCAATATATCTACTACGATAAATTATTACAAATTTCATTATAATATACTGGATGAGAGCTGAATATAGTCTAAATTCAATTAGAGACAAGCGCTAGCTTTATATGATCAGATGAATTTGATTAGATGATAAGATGACGAAGGTTTAGTATATTGGTGTATTTGTACTCTTACTTTTACTCTTACTCCCATGGCCATTGATACCCTAGTAGGGTTTTAGCCGCGCCAACAATTTCCCTTCATCTCTCTCGGACTTGTGCTTCTTCCATTGTCGCTCCTATTCGGTTGACATCTGCTCTTACGCTGTCCCACCATCTAGTTCGAGGTCTTCCTGGTGCTCTTCTCCCATCCGGATTCCCCTGTCCTACCTCCTTCAAAAGCGTACCCTGTTCTCTTCTCACAACATGTTTCATCCATCTCATTCGCCCAGCTCTTACATGGGCCGATATGTTCTTGTCTTTATATAATTTTCTAATTTCTTCATTATGCCTCCTTCTCCACTCTCCGTTTTTTAAAACTGGGCCAATCTTCCTAAAGACCTTGTTCTCAAAAACAATTAGTTTCCTTTCCTCCTTCTTATTCATTATGCACGTCTCTGCACCATCTATCAACACTGGTCTTATAATTGTATGACATATTTTAAACGTTTTTTGCTGTAAATTTTTGAGGAGAGCAGCTTGATACACGCGTATAGACTTTTATTTGCTTGTCTTATCCTATGATTTATTTCTGTTTCTTCAGAATTCTTACTTGAAATCATTACACCCAAGTATTTAAACACGTCGATTCTCTCAAAAATATGGTCTCCAATCGACACTGAGTCTGCTTGTTGGTTGGGGTCCCTTGTAAACAGCATATACTTTGTCTTCTCCTCGTTCATCTTCAAACCCATTTTTTCTGCTTCTTGATCAAAAGTTGTAACTTGTTCCACAGGGTCTTCCTTTCTTTCACTCAAGATGGCTACATGATCAGCAAAATCAAGAATATTCAGCTTAGTTCCTATTTTTAATACCATATAAGTTTTTTTCACATGATTGTGGTTCTTTACTAGCAATAGAATCTTCCTTATTGAAGTGAAGTGAGTAGATCCATTGCTAGTGAAGTCAAACCATGTACAACCATCTACTAGAGCATCTTCTATTGCAATGTTGAATAGAGTTGGCGACAGTCCATCTCCTTGCTTCACTCCTGTTATTACATTGAAAGGTTCTGATACAGCTCCATCAATTCCAACTTTCCCATAGTCTTGTTCGATTCAAACTATGCTTTAAGTAGTCATATGCTTTAAGAAAAAATCTATGAAAATCTATGAATACTCTATTATACTCCCAGTATTTGCTGATAGCTTGTTTGAGAATAAAAATTCAATGGTAATCTATAATTATGGTATAATATGGTTCAATGGTATATCTAATAAAACTAAATTATTTTAACTGAGCCCAACGTGCTCAGTGAGAATTGAAATATTTTCTTAATTTTATTTATTTATAATAAATACGTATATAAAAACTGTAAAACATATTTCATAATAAGATAAAAGTATAGCTTGAGCTATGACTGTTTGGTGGCACACCAATTTGTTGACCTGTCATTCAGTCATATTGACCATTTATGGTGACTGATATAATTCAAATATCATTTACTTATCAATAAAAAACATATTTACAGAATAACAGAGCTGTAGTGTAATAGATCAAAGCTGAACAGTATAATATGATTATTCTTACTGCATGGATGATTTATCCGTGTGCAGAGAAGAGTCATCATTTATCACATAGAGAAAAAACACCAGTACAAAAATAAAAAGAATAATACTGCTTATAGATTGCCTGTGTCATCCATAGTTAATTCATTTTTTAGTAACATCAGTGGTCACTCGGTGAGAGCGGTTGCTAAGTAATCATGTGGTTAAGTAACAAACATTCAAGACCGCTCTCGGATGGGTGACCGACACAAAAAATTGTGAAATGAGGCGAGGTGGAACCTACCCGTAAGGGTCTCCCCACCAATAAAAGCCATGCGATAAAAAAAATCATTTTTTGTTACAAGGATGATTAATTCTCTTCTAGTTACAATATATCTCATTAATCTACTCATCAATCATGATTTCAATAGTAATTTATGAAACCTGACAGAAAATACCATATTAATTAAAATTATCAAATTAATTATTACTGTTATTAATTCAGCTCATTGAGCTGGTCGTACAAAAGGCCAAATTGTTATAATGCTACAGAGACTATATAAGCATACATCTTGATACATACAATCTCTGTAGTATATGCCATTCAGTCATAGCTTAAGCTGTGTCTTACAAACTTTATTAGGCTGCGGTTACATTGGATGCAAGTATGAGTTGCAAGTATTAGCATGCAACTAGCACTAACTCGCATACAATGCAAACACAGACTAAGTCGGGACGCACGTTGAGATAAAATAGAAGAATAGAATAGAAGAATAGAATAAAATAGAATAGAGTAGAGCAGAGTAGAGAAAGTAGAGTAGAGTAGAATAGAGTAGAGAGAGTAGAGTAGAGGAGCAGAGTAGAGTAGAGTAGAGTAGAGTAGAAATAGAATAGAATAGAATAGAGACAGAGCAGTACAGCACAGTATCTGTGTCCCATATGTTTGCTATGTGCTAGTGAACATTGCCATGCATATAAGAGCAGAATCTATTGCACTTGGCCTGCCCCACACTTTTGGCAGTGTCAGAGAAGCTTTGCAACTATTGCAGCGTGTAATATTATTTTTTTACCAATATCTGTCAATTTTATGAGGGTAATTCTCTCTACATCAGAGTGAGTTCATTAGAAAGTTTAAAAGAGAGGGTCCTTAAAAGGTTTATATTAAAACTAATGATAGCCACTGTGACAGTTATATTGATCCAATTTGGATGTAGTTTGCATCAAAAGAATTTGGTTATTTTAAATCAACTACAGAATCAAAAAATGCTCAAGTTGAGAAGTAGAAACTAAAATTATATTCATTGAAAATAATTAAAATTTAGTTGAATTTCATAGATTGCACTTTAATTTACAAATTGTCAAAGTACTGGAGAACTTATAAAAAGTATTGTAAAAGCTTGAATTCAGTTAACAAAACAATACAGCAGATATTTTTCATAATTAATTTTTTTAATCCTCCCATTTCAAATTTTTAAAAGAACTGAAGTCGAGAGATTACCCTCACAAAATCGACAATTTCATTGAAAAACCAAAATCATGTAGTCGCGAGTCCAACAGCTGCACAGTTTCTTTACCACTGCCACAAGTGCAAGGCAGGCCAAGTGCAATACCATACTATACTCTATTCAGGGAAAGGAGAGACGATGTAAACAAGCATGCGCGTGCGATAGTCTAACTCAGAGCAGCTAGACGACCGATTCACAGTAGAGCTACTGAAATAATATTATTATCTGCAGTGCGTTATTCCAATCTGACCCTGAATGAACGTATTATGAACTGGAATTGGACAGGAAATTTATCGAAAACAGCTGTGAGTCATCACTTCTATAAGCACACAAATGCAAACAGCTTGTTTTGGCCGTCTCTCGACTCCGTGAACAGAGTATAAGTATTGGTCACAGGACCAATATTCTCTCTTCTGATTGGTCCGTTGCATTTGTCTGTGTTTGCTTCTCATTTGTCGGTTTATGCTTCTAAGATTACATTTTAACATTGAAAAAGTATACGAAAAGTCTAGTTTTGCTTCTAACTGATTCTTCCATTATGTGCGGCTGATTGATCTGAAAATTATGATGTAAATATCTTGAAATTTCAAAAAATTTCATTTATCGGTTTTTGCTTCAAGACCCCACACGTTTCCCTTCTGCTCTGAGCGGCAACGTGCGCGAGCATATAGCAAACATATGGGACACAGGGAGCTGCAAGTGTACGTCTAACGTACGTCTAACCGACAACATGGACTGTTTACAGTCCGCTTTACAAAGACTGTATAATCACAGAGTGTCCATTGGTATTGAAGGGATCGTAACAGTGTTTTTGAACATTTTTCCCCGCCACTGCCGTAGCTTTGCAAATATTTTGAATTCTGTTGTGGGCTCACTGGCAAACTTGACTCCATTCACTCATTTGTAAAACTTCATTCAAAATGAACAACATTGAAAATCATTTTCCCAACACTAAAAATAGTCTCTCTACTCTTGGTATTGCTTTGAAATTTTAAAATGATCAAAACTAACACTTACAAAGGCAAATTGTAAGTTAGAGATGTATCACTTGACATAAGATATGATTCAAGTATCTTCTCAAAGTGAATCTTATTGGAAGTGGCAAAGCTAACCAATGAAAAGTGTGACATCCAATGGCCACATTGTGATTTTACAGTCTCTGTGATTTTTATTAGTCTTTAGCTGTGTTATCAGCCAATTGCAGATACATCCATTAAATAAACTGGTAATTCAACCAGTGTGATAAATTAGGATCCAGGAAATTGGACCAACGACAAACTGAACTAATTTGCTGGAAAAGTGAAAGAAGAACGTATAATTGTAGTTTTGTAACTAGTAAAATTGAATGCATTAACATTTTCTTATAAATTTCATTTTCATTCAAGAAGTAGCCTACAAGCTCCAAAAATTGCATTGAGCTACAATATTACAAATGTTTGGTTGATAATACTGTACAAGATTGTCAGTAATAAAATCTGTCAGTTGATTGGTATCATCACCAATTTTGTTTGCATTTTCATGGTTATAAACAACATGTTTTCACTGTTTTAAATAAATTTCTGTTTTGAATATTCAAAGTTTTTGATTAATTTCAAGTTTTACTGTTTTAAATAATGCTTTTGATAGTATAGAAATAGATAAATTCAACCGCTCCGTAGCACCAGTCAGTTTGACACAGTTTTTAACGGAGTAGAAAGATCCCAACAATTTGAAATATATGCTCAACCACAATGTAAAAATTGAAATGTGCTGAAAATTCTCTGTCATCAGTATTTTCTGTTATCAGATACCATCTGCCTCATTGATAATAATTCAGATATAATAAAAATATATCATTAATAATAACTCATTGATGTATCAATGAGTTCCCAGAATATTCTTTTTCGTATGGTTTTTATTGATGTGGTCACCCATGAGTTGAATGTTTGTTACCACATTATTAGCAATCACCGAGGTGAATATTCTTTCTAATAACATTTTATGACAATGATAATCTATGGAGCTTCGCAAATAAAATCAATGCAATTCCACACTACTTTGTCTGAAATCCCAATTTCAAATCAGTTCAGTTTGTCGTCGATCCCACTATACTGCTGTCCTGACTTATCATGTGGTTGAATGACCAGCTCATGCGGTCTGTGCAACCGGGTTGCTGACCCACCTGTAAGCTGGGATGACAGCCGAGCTCGAGCAGACTCTTGACGACGCCGACGTGGCCCTTGTTGACGGCGATGTGCAGCGCGGTCTGCCGGCGCTTGTTGCGTGCGTTCAGGTCGGCGTGTGCGTGCGCCAGCAAAGCCATCACGCCCGGCTCGTCGCCAAATGCCGCGTGGTGCACCGCTCGGTCGCCGTCTTTGTCCTTCAACCGTAACAAAACAACAATCAGCGCTCATTAATCACATTAGAATATCTTCTTAGAATAGAATAGAATGGAAGAAAGAAAAGAAAGAAAAGAAAGAAAAGAAAAGAAAAGAAAAGAAAAGAGAAGAGAAGAGAAAAGAGAAGAGAAGAGAAAGAGAGAAGAGAAGAGAAGAGAAGAGAAGAGAAGAGAAGAGAAGAGAGAGAGAAGAGAAGAGAAGAGAAGAGAAGAGAAGAGAAGAGAAGAAAGAGAAGAGAAGAGAAGAGAAGAGAAGAAAGAGAAGAGAAGAGAAGAGAAGAGAAGAGAAGAGAAGAGAGAAAGAGAAGAGAAAGAGAAGAGAAGAGAAGAGAAGAGAAGAGAAGAGAAGAGAAGAGAAGAGAAGAGAAGAGGAAGAGAAGAGAAGAGAAGAGAAGATAAAAAGAGAAGAGAAGAGAAGAGAAGAGAAGAATAGAAATAGAATAGAACAGAATAGAATAGAATAGAGACAGAGAGCGCTCATTAATCAGATTGGAATATCTTCTTATACACTTGAAATTACTGACAACAACAATTAGCACCAATTAATAGGTGAAACCTACCCGTAAGGGTCTCCCCACCGATAAAAAGCCATACGATAAAAAAAGAGAATTATTAGAATATCTTGTTAATTACTGGCAAATCCATTCACACTTTTTGTTTGTTTTATATTTTTTTCATGTCATGAAGGACGACAGTCACCTTCACAAATTGTCCATGCCACAAGGACGACAAATTTCACACAGAACAAGTTATAGGGAAAAATAGGGTCAAATAATAGCACCAAACATCTCACAGTTGATATAAAGAACGTAGAATGAATTGTATCAAACCAACTCTTCATTTTCATTTGTGTACATTGATATGATTGAGTCAGAATTTCTGATTAAATGTGATGTTTTTAGTGAAAATTTGACTAATCTTATTAAATGTGAATATGAATCTAAACTTTTAAAACTTTTTGTGATTAAAAAGGGTTTAAAAACGATCTGATTTTAAGTGAATTTGGATGAGGAATCCAATTAAATTAGTTAAAAGTTTGTATCTGCAGTGATTATTGAGATATTTATCACCTCACCTAATTTCGACCTATCTCACCTCAATTTCGACATCAGCCGAACACCTGAGCAGCGCTTTGATCACTTCCAGATGGCCATTCTGACTTGCAGCCTGCAGGGCCGTATGCCCGCCGAATATTCCGTTAACATCGGCGTCAACTCGCTTCAGAACTTCTTCGCACTTCTGTACGTCGCCATTGGCAGCTGACTTCACCAGTTCTTCGTTCACGTCACCCGACACGTGTGTCTCGAACAGTTTCTTCAGAAGAGCGCTCAACCGTTCTGCAATAGATCAAACAACATGGATTTCGACAAATTTACGTGACAGAACTTGAGTTTTTGGCCTAAGCCCGACTTGACATTAGGACACTAATATGCCTTTCAGATTAAAGTCTACAGAATGAAAGGAAGAAGATTGCAAGACGAAGACAAGAATGCGCTGGATCGATGACGTGGAGAATGACTTGAGGCAGATGAGCATCACAGATAGATAGATAAATGACTTTATTTTTTCCACTTTTTACATAACAAAAGTGCTGTGGGCGAAGCAGAGGATTGAGAAGGAAAGCACAAAATCGGGACGAACTGAGAGGCTTACTATGGGAGGCCAAGACCCTTAATGGGTTATAGAGCCAAGGAGTAAGTAATATAGATTTAATAAATCTGAAAAATAATGTGAAATGAATGCATTATAGTGTACCATGTATCCAATATTACTGTGGTGTATAAACATGATGAATCAATTTTTTCTCTTTGAAATAAATAACCTATATATTTTGTTTTTTAAATGACTGTTCTTGTTTATTGATTTTTTTTATTTCAAATATAAATTAATTATAGGATGGTGATAAAATTTGAATAGATACACCCAAAAAATCGAAATGTCTACAAAAAAAACTTTACAAAACAGTTCGAAAAACATTTATAGAAAAATTCAAGAATAAGAATATGAATAAGAATGAATATCGCAGCCAAATACAATGAACAATTTTTAGTTTATTTTCATGGTACTTCAAATATTTAATTCAATCAAATATGTAGGTGGTATATTATTAGTGTATCAGTGCTTAGTTTGCAGAAGTAGATAAAAGATTAACAAATATTTGTGAAAAAATAAATTCTTTCAATTAAGTTAATCAACGTTCGTGAATTATTTAAATTCAAGATAGAATTTCTTTTCTAGACCGATGAATTGGCCGTAGACAGTATCGAAAATTGGAATAACAATCGGTATCGAAATTGGAAAATGAATCATTCTCGATCATTGAAAAATCAATAATTATTAGTAGTATCAATAAGTAAAGCAAATTTTAATTTCAATTTCAGAAACAAATAATTAATAGGAATGCATACCACCACTGGAATTGGCCTGCGCTGACACATCAGATGAAGCGACCTTTTTAACAGCAACCGGGTTGTAGGTCCACGATGTTCCGCATACTTCAACTTTCAGGTCGTTGTCATGATAAATTTGCTGCACTCTTCCGATTTTCCCCAAAGTCTTGCAAAAAATGAAAAGTAAGTCGTCATGATAAATTTTCTGCACTCTTCCGATTTTTCCCAATGTTTTGCCAAAATGAAAATAAAAATAGTTTCCAGTACACCAAAATGCACGAATCAGGATACAGTTATGATAAGTGGTAGAAAGGTTCATGATAAATATTATACTTTCTTTACAAAACTTGAGCAAAATCAAATGAAAATACAAAAATTTAGAGTAATGATGAATTAAGAAGCTAAATATACAGGAAATATTCTTAATTTACTATTTTTATTTAATGTGGTTGCAATTCACATTGTAGAACTAACAGGTGTCTGGAACCCACCCGAAACCGC
>CM029531.1:11556156-11873725 GCA_017141395.1 Laodelphax striatellus | reverse complement strand
GGTGAACTGAAAGTTTATTGCTAAATTAATATACATCCAAATATTTTATGCTATAAAAATAACTGACTCCTAAAATAGTATAATCTCACATACAACAAATATTTCCAAAATATATTGCTATGTTCGTGAAACCACCGAAGATATGGAGACCTGTATATACATTATTTCACTGGCTTGGGATGATATTTTGTGAGTACAATAATAATATGCATTATTTAATAGCAAGTTAACATATGTGGATTAAGTATTTATACATTTTATAAATAATTGATGAATCATAATTTTTCCAATGATTTTATTGGCATTGACATCTTTCAGTAGATGTTCCATATAGGCAGTGGTGTGTTTTGTTATTTTTGGATGAAGGTTATGGCCATCTTCAAGATTTGGATTTTTCAATTACATAAATTAACATCAAAGAATACAAATAAATATACAATGTGATATGAGTCAGAGACTTTTGGTGGTGAGTCGGAGCTCGCTTCCTTGTTATCATTATTTTATCAATATTGAGTACTGCTAAATTAGGTCAGCTTACCGTTAATTGTGCTATCTATTATAATACCAGCACTTAGTGGTCATTGACAATATTTTATTGAGGCTTTATTTGGTTGCCAGAATTTGTATCGTGACAGAAGCCCCCTATAGTTATATAAATGAGCGAATAAATAAGCTTTTAATAAGCTGCAGATAGAGCGAGTTTGTATAACTACACAAAGAAAAAACGAGGCAAATTTTCTAAGATCTCACATAACATAAAGAAGGCTCTAAAAATATGTGAACGCAACTGTCTCATATTAGCTTACCTCCCGACTCGAATTCGGTACGGAAACATTCTACGTTACCTACTCATAAGATTTACAGTAGCGTAACATCTAATCATGGCAGTGATTTACACAAAAATCAAGCATTTAGCTGAGAAAAAATAGAGCAAAGATAATACATCTAAAAGAGCAATATGAGAATTCAAAAGTTGGCGGCTAAAACAATACTATGATGACGACATGTCAAACCAAAGAGTATGCCAGGTGTCAAGGAATCTCTACAAGCGCTGATGCACAAAAGGTATGTGAGGTTATCTCAGATGACACTGAAAATACAATACAATTCAAACTCATAAGTTCTGCTAGACAATAAATGACATAAATAAGGCTCTCAAACAATTTACACAGATAGATTCACAATAACTCCGGTAACTGTTCTTAAGGAAATATCATGTAACTTAAATGGGTTCTGACTTGTTTTATCTATTTACAAAGTTATTAGCCTAGGGCTCACTATCGTAATCTTTGGTTTTACCTCTTTACTCAGTATTCACTGCCATGCAAACACTTATGGTTACAAATAAATAAACCTTCAATAATAATATCAAAATATGTGTTAATCTTAGTTTTAACAAAATTTACTTAATAATACAGGCTACGTTATAACAATTTGATTATACACTCACAGCTGTGTATGGGATATATACATGCTGTTTGATTTGTGTGGCCTTGGCCTATCGTATGTGTACAATATATCGCTACGCATACAAGTAGACATCATAACATATGTGTTTTTGGTTATGTGCATAACGTATGACTTCGTAGAAGCTAACAAAAATTCAGATATTTACTAATACTAATAAATATATGATATAATTACATAGTAAGTCTTGGAAAAGAAGGTAATTCATTACTCATATTTGAAGTTGGTACTAATTTACCGCTACGATTCCGCTTGGTTTGACCAGAAAATACGCCAATCGTTGGCCATCAATAATTTTATTAACAAGAACTGTGTACTTTTCCAAAAGTTCAATATCACTTATTTTGCGTAATTAATACGGTCAGGCGTCGTAGTACATCCTTGGGACGATCTCTGGCTCATATTAGTTTGAATCCTGTTGTAGAAAAATCACTTTTTTCGTTTATCTCCAAACCGGAAGCATGTGGTTCTTAGGAATAGTATTGTTCATTCTCTATAGTAGGGTTTAATGTTGGCGAAGTTCTCGTACCAAATAGACGAAGTGTTTTCAGGGTCTTGAAGCTGCACAGTATTTACATTTGAAACTGCTATGATACGATGTGGTCCGCTATATAGTTCAAAAAACTTTTTAGTAAGCTTGCTCAAGGCGTCTGATAGTCTGTGTACTTTCACTAAAACTTCATCTCCAACCTCATATTTGAAATGTTTTGTGCGCTTATCGTGATATTTCACGATTCTGGGCTGTTTTTGTTAACTTTTCATATACCAGATGTGTACGATCCAGGTTAGGTAGGCCTGTTTGTAGTGGGTAGTCGATCAACATCTCGAGAAAGGTTAGGTTTCGGTGTCCGAATATAATTTCATAGGGTGTGTACCCCGTACTTTCGTTCACACAATTATTTAAACAATCCTCAAGGAAGGGTAGATATTTTGACCATTGTTGATGTTTTTTACTAGAGTACCACAAGATAAATCGTGATATCTCTGCCATTTTTCGCTCAACAGGGTTAGAATTTGGATGATAAACAGACGTTCTGATAGCTTAATGCCTTCTTGGCCCAGTATTTGTTTCCATTTTGCACTGCAGAAATATGTGGCATTATCAGATAATACTCTTTCTGGTTTACCGACGGTATTCGTCCATCTTTGTGTGATGCATTGGGCTAACTTTTCACCAGTGATTTTACTGATTGGGAATAACATGGTGTACTTTGAAAATAAGCAGGTTAATACGAATATGTATTTTTTCCTATGCTTAGCTTGTGGTAATGGACCATAAATATCAGCTGATATTATCTCAAGTGGCCTACTGGGTACCAAAGCAATCATTTCACCTCGTATGTTATAACGTGAGTGTTTTGTTTTTGACAGACGTCACAGGCTCTTACTAGCTTTGTTATTTTTCTATCCATGTTTTTGAAACAACAAACTTGTTTCAATATTTGTTGACCTTAAACGCCCCAAAATGCCCACATCTTTCGTGCGATTCATTTATTACATCACGTTCTAGTTCACTGGGTATGAATAGTCGCCAGTTGTATGTATCTCTGCATGGTCGATAGAACAAATATCCTTTATACAGGGTGTACTGTCTCAGGTGTTCAGGAGCATTTGACCTGGATGTTTCAGCTGTTCAATTATGCTGGCTGTTTTATTATCACTTGACTGTGCTATTTTTATTTTTGAAGGAGTTAGCGTGTCTTTGTGTATTAGCGGTGTGATGTCAGCTGGATACGGCACAGATTCATGTTCTTCCGCGCATAGCAACGGTATGTTGTTTCATGGGGTATGTAGCATCCATCTCTCGGGATAGAAAGTCGGCAGTTTGATTATATTTTCCGGTAGGTGAGTCAATTCCAAATCAAACCCTGTAAAGCCAGAAACCATCGTGACAATCTATTGTTACTTAATTTCGCTGTCTTGAAAAAGTGAGGGCCTTGTGATCTGTATTTACAAAGATCTTCTGTCCGAGTAACAAAGTACGATACTTGGTACACACTTCCAAAATACTCAACAACTCTTTTCTGTAACAGAATATCTGCGTTGTGCCGCATTCAACGCCTTACTGAAAAAGCTATGACTCTTTTGATTATCTTCGCTGTTGAAATATTTCAGCGCCGATTGCATAGTTAGAAGCGTCTGTATTCAAGTAGAAAGGTTTACAGAGGTCGGATGTTTCAGCACAACTCTATCTAGGAAAGCTTCTTTCAGTTGTCGGAAGACTTCTTCTTCTTTATCACCCCATGTCCATGGTTTATTTGATGATAGACAATGTGATAGCTGGGCAGTGAAATGAGCCATTTGTGAATTGAACTGTCTATAGAATTGCAGGAAGCCAATGAATCGTTGTAATTGTTTGCGATTAGCAGGTGATGGAAATTTTCTAATTGACTCTAGTTTGCTCGGATCTTGTGTGATGCCTTCTTTAGAAAATGATGTGGCCTAGGTATTTTACTTCTTGTGCGAAGAACTGGTATTTTGACAATTTCAACGTCAATCCGCATTTAGCTAATCTGGAGAATATGACGCTCAAATGTTGACAATGTTCTAGGATGTTACTAGATGAGATGATGCCGTCGTTCACGTAGAGAGTGCAGAATTCGGCCATGTCTTCGCCCAGTGACTGACGTAAGCAACGGTGAATACGGCCATGGCATTCCTGACCCAAATGCCAATCTCGTAAAACGTAGGTTTCGCCGTTAAATAAAATGACAGGTAATCTCTCGACTCTTCTTCAACTTGAACTTGCCAATAACCAGCGCTGAGATCGACAGTAGAATACACGGTTTTTCCGTGAAAAGTCTGGAGTACAGTTTCGATTTTTGCGGAGATTCACGGTCATTGTCGAGAACCAAATTCAATTGTCTCGCATCAAGGCATAGTCTAACAGTGCCGTCCTTCTTAATCACGCACACTATCGGCAAGCTATAGTGAGAAGTTGACGTCTCAATTATGCCAAGTTTTTCCATTCTACTTATCTCATCCAATGCAGCTTGACGATATGCAAACGGTATGGGATATGACTTCTTAAAATAAGATTCATGCGGTTTTACATCCAATTTGCATTTAAAGTGGTTGGTTAAACCTGGTTGTTCTGAAAATACATTTCTATTTTTCATGAACATATCACAAATTTGTTTTCGGGTGGTTTCTTCCCATTCTTCACTATCAATGCGATCAAATAGTTCATGGAGCAACATTCTGTATCATCCATTGTTATTCCTTTATCTTTCGAAGTTGTAACATTCAACACTGTCATGCATGCTAATGATTCTTGCATGTGATGGAGCCCCATTTTCTCTCTACCGGTCCATTTTGAAATATTAAAATTTATTTCATGACTCGGAACACTTGAAGCTTCTTTCTTAATTTCTGTAACAACAGTTGTTTTATCCTCATCATGAGTTAAATGCAATAAAGGCGGATCAAAATTTATAGTAGCCCTGAAATAGTTCAGAAAATCAGTACCAATAATGATGTGTGGTCCGCTGACTGGTAACACTAAAAAATGTATGAGAGAACTTCTTTCCTCTATATCTATTTCTAATAAACATTGTGTAGAAACTTTCACACGACGACCTGGATTTATTCCGGACAAATAAGTAGCGGTAAGTGGTAATATAGCCAAATCCACCCTACTTCTGATTCTGTGATACGAATCATTCTGTATTAAACAGCATTGCGCGCCTGAGTCTATCAGGAGCATGTAACTTTATTCCACATACTTCGACCTGGATATAAGTTTGAAAAGCGTATTCGCCGATCTAGTCTCATGATCCTTCTCTTCTAGAATAGTGTCAATGAGATCTTCGCGAAACCGTGAAGTTAGATTCTCATAACTGGTGGTATTTTCACCAACTATACTTTGAGTTGGTGATGTCATTTTACAGTCTCTTGACTTTATGGCGGGCTTAAAGCGAATATGCCGCGGATGAAAACATGCATAATGCTCAAAAGCTGTCGGCTTTTTATATCGAGCATGTTTCCTGTGAAGATGAGAGTTATGATACACTCTCTTATTTATTTTGCTCAACTGCCGTTTAACTTTGCTCTGGGCTGCCGGAATTTGAACCGTCAGAGTCTTATAAGTTTTCTCCCCTTCTAGTCATGCGCGATGGTTATTGCCGGAATTTTTTCCTGATGGATTATTTGATTTTCCATTTGTTTTGATGGTGTACTAGTAGAAGGTGGTGGGTTATTATCTTTATCTGTATTAAAAGTGGTATTTGGTGATGGTGATTTATTTGATTCGTTTCTAGAACTACTTGTGTTGTTGTCTCTATTGGAGTTCATGTAATCTCGGCCATCATAGAATCTATCTTGATCATGGTATCTATGATCTTTATTTCTATTAAAATTGTTATTATTTTGATTCCTTCTGAACCCATTTTGTTTCGGTAGTTGTTATTTGTGGTGGTGACTCTATTTCAAAGTCCTGTGAATTATTATTTGTATTGTCAACAGTGTTAGAATTTTCTCTTGATTGATTTGGTGGCAGGTTGGTTTTGTACAAAATTATTATTATTTCTATGGTTATTATGCTGTATATTGCTTGTGGAGACAGCTTGAACACAATGAAGGTGGTTTTCAAGGTCTTTGAAACTTTTAATGGAGGCGGTGGCCAATGCTAGTTGGACGTGATACGTATCTTCTTAAGTGCGATGTGAGCTAAGGTAATATCGGGAATCTGGTTGTCTAGCTGCGAATTTTGATAGCGTTACCGTGAGACGAATGCGGTATATGTCTGACCACTTCTTTCGTCAAAATTGGAGGATATTATTTTAGATAACAATTCTTGTTGTCTATCCAGGCTCCAATATGTTCGAGGAAAGCTCTCAGAAATTCTTCTAGGCTGTTGAATTCATGTGCACGTCCATGAAGGAAGAGCAGAGGTTCCCCAATTAAAGAGAGGATAGCTTGAATCTCCATACAGGCCAACTGATTGGAACTAAGTCCCACCACTTTTAGCTGTTCTGCAAACGGTTTCGCTGTCATGTTGAATTTTCTGTGAGCAAACTTTCCTAATCCACTGTTTAGTTGCGTCACATTCTGCGTTTGGTACCGCTACTATCTCACCTCCTCCTCTCACTCTACTCATATTCATTTCAAGTTGTGATATTTTTGTGTGTCTGTTTTATTTTACTATTTAAATCGATTTTAGTATCTTGCAACTCGCTGTCTAGTTGGGTGATGGTTATTTGGTGTTGGTTTAATTCTTTTCGGTTTCTTTAACTCTATTGTGAATTAATGTATGTTCGGTTACTAGACTTTCAACTTGGGTTTGAGTAGTACTTAGAGACGTGTTTGTTAGGCTGTTGAGTGTTAATTTCCTTGTACAGATTTTTCTAATGGCTGGGTGGAATCTCTAATTTGTTTCTTCCAAATTCTTGCAGGTGGTGACACACTCTGTCTTCTGTTCTCTACTGCCTGTTGTATGTCGGTTTTGGTTTGTTTTCAAGATTTTCTAGTTTTTGTTTAATCCATCAGTGTGTTCACTTACGTTTTGCATGACCTTGTTTTCCAGTTCAATCGCATGCTTGCTCCAATCTTCACTCAGTTCCTTCCTCAAATTCACCTGCATGTCATCCATTCTTTTGTTGAGGCATACAGTAGTGTCATCTAACTGCTTTCTCATATCTTTCATCTCTCCCTGATGTCTCTGATCTCTACTCTCAATCCTCCATCCATTTTTCTATTTGATTATTCATTTGTTCTGTATGTCCTCTTTCAACTCCCTATCCATCTTCTCCATTTTTCCGTTTGATTATTGATTTGACTATCTATTCGACTACCCAGTTTCTCTTGGGAATCTTTGAGGTCATTACTTATTTTGAGCATGAGGGTGACCAAATCGGTTGGAGTGTCATTTATTAATCTGGACGTTAATGGACTCAGTTCATCTAGTGTGAGTTGTGTAGTAGGATTGACAGTAGTAGGTGACGGCGTACGTGGAGGCACTGCTGTCGGACCGACATCTGGTTCCAGGCGGGTGGAAGACGGCTGACGAAGATTTTCAGGGTCGAAGTTGGCGCTAGTGACACTTCCTGCGTCTCGCTCCTAGGCGCTGTCTCATCAGTGCTGTTTGTTGCCTCGAAGTTGGGTGTGGTCGCTTCTCGCAAAGTGCTGTTGTCTCCCAGCTCTATGTGGGATACAGATGAGTTGGCTGAGAGGTTCTCCATGATGGTGAGTTAGGACTTGGACAGCTGGGCTAGTGGTGAAATCCAAGGATGTCGCGGTCCGATGGTGTGAACGCGGCGTGAAGGGTGTAAGCGCGGCGTGGAAATAGATGCGCGGCGCGAAGGGTGTATCTTGACGTGGAAATGAATGCGCGGCGTGAGTGCGATAGTGACTCAAGTGCAGTGAAATGTTCAGTGTGCAAGGATTAAGTGACAAGTGATATATACAGTGAGACAATAAATTTTCCAAGACTTATTACAAATAAATATGTACAAAATAAATATGCAATGATAGTTAAATCAATAGATATCTGGTAATTACCAGTAAATAAATTTTTATATATGGTAATTATTAATAAATAGCCCTATATTCAGTGCTCATTAATAATCTGGCGATTTTCAAACTATCACATATAAACAATAAATAAACAGTTAATACTCTTAATATTTTACCTATGATATTGCTTTTTGGGGATTTTGCTTAAATTAACAGATTAATTATCAAATTAATAAGCCCTCAAGACCTTAATGCTCTTGGTAAACCATATTTTGGTACCTTTTTAGCTTTAATCCCAAGGTTAAATAAGCTAGCTTTCTTAATAGGCTACCTAAAATAATTATTTGAATGATCACGGAATGTGATTCAAGCAATAAATGCATATATCTCTTTAAATCGTTGGCGATATATCTGAGTATACTCTTCCTCGATGTCTCCTCAGGAATAATTTAATAATGAAATCAATATTCCAATTTATTAACTGCTTTATTAAAGCTTGGCAATTCCATAAGGTGTATTTTCAATTTCAAAAAGTTTTCAACCATCAACTCTGTGATTTCTGAGTTCAAATTTTTGGCTTTCTTAATAAAGAAATCTTGTCATCTCCGTCAGGCCGCCATGTTAAGTGCCATGGCAGCACGTTATGGTGCCATGTGTAACATTACTATGTTGTGGGTCATGTGTGTAACGCTATTATTTTTATGTTGTATGTCCCGTGACGTCAGGATCAAGCAAATATAGTCAAATGTGTCACAAGATAAGGGAGAGCTAAGTGATGGACTATAGTCACGCATCAAAGACAAGATCTCAATCCACTTACGTAACACACTTGGCTAAGCATACTCCTTACGTGACTGGGCATGTCAAAATTTGGCCTTGCAAGGGCTCATCCAGGATACTGATATTTTCATAAATTGAAATAAATTTAATGTATCAATTGGGATTGCCAAGACAGGTGCAAGAACGACTAGAAAACCCAGTAATTAGGTGAAAAACTTGGAGTATATTCTCCTGTTCCTTTAGAACACACAACTTGAACAATTAAATGAATTTTACAAGTTTCATTAATTGTTAATAACAATAAATAGCTTGTTACAAAATTTATATTTTCGGTAGAGCGTGGGTGTGGGTATTTTGCCTGGCAAATAAGATTATACAAAATCTCTAAAATTATGAATGTCTTAAATACTAGACCATGAGCTCATGTTTCTATGCTTCACGCAGTATGATAATTTTTTCCCACTATTTCACTTTAAAAAGGCTTTTCGCGCCTTTGTGCCAAAGGATTAATAAAACGGATCACTCACAGTATTGGCGATGCTTTGACGTTGGTTACCGTATCCTGGTTTAGGCAGCCATCTCAGGGGTAGATTGGATCCCGTGTGTCATCTCACGATACTGCTTGGCTCTGGACCATGGTTTATAATATTTCCGCGACTTTACATGAATTTAATCAATTATACATTGCCACAGCTTAATATATCACAGCTTGAAAACATTAAGATTGAAAATGAAACTGATTACATTTTAAAAACAGTTAAACTGCACGTATGTGCTCAAAAGTGACTGCTCTCTAAGGAGTCTCAAACGGAAGAGAGTTACCCTTGCTAAAATTCAAAACAAATTTTCAATAGAACATTCTAGAATTTTTAATGAAATGCTGGGCTGTGATTGGTCAATTTAATATCGTGTTTTTGACGTCAGTACAATGCACAAAATGGTTCCAACATTTAGCTACAATAACCATTTAAATAATATGCGATATATTATATATAATACAAAATAACATATAGGACGTTAAAATCCTTTCAATTTTATTTTTATTTTTGGAAGATGCCTTTAAAAATATTCTTTACTTTTCAACTCCACTGCCAAATTCAAAAGGTGAACTGAAAGTTTATTGCTAAATTAATATACATCCAAATATTTTATGCTATAAAAATAACTGACTCCTAAAATAGTATAATCTCATATACAACAAATATTTCCAAAATATATTGCTATGTTCGTGAAACCACCAAAGATATGAGACCTGCATATACATTATTTCACCGGCTTGGGATGATATTTTGGTGAGTACAAATAATAATATGCATTATTTAATAGCAAGTTAATATATGAGGATTAAGTATTGATACATTTTATAAATAATTGATGAATCATAATTTTTCCAATGATTTTATTGGCATTGACATCTTTCAGTAGATGATCCATATAGGCAGTGGTGTATTTTGATATTTTTGGATGAAGGTTATGGCCATCTTCAAGATTTGGATTTTCAATTACATAAATTAACATCAAAGAATACAAATAAATATACAATGTGATATGAGTCAGAGACTTTTGGTGGTGAGTCGGAGCTCGCTTCCTTGTTATCATTATTTTATCAATATTGAGTACTGCTAAATTAGGTCAGCTTACCGTTAATTATGCTATCTATTATAATACCAGCACTTAGTGGTCATTGACAATATTTTATTGAGGCTTTATTTGGTTGCCAGAATTTGTATCGTGACATGTGTCAGATAAATAAATGATTATTAATGAATACTATGATATAATGATATCATTTGTCAAATTCAATATTATAACTTCCAATATTATGACTCATCTCTCCATGCATTATTCTTCCCATTTTTATTAAACTATCATTTTCAAATTCAGCAAAAGCTGATACACCATTCATACTTTTATTCATCACAAAAGATAGAACGCTTTCTGCCACAGTAAGAATTATTGTAATATCAAAAATTGCTTAGCAGTGGAAAAAAGATGCGGTTCACTGCGTACCGAAATAATACAGTAGCAATGGACGGAAAGTTCATATAAAAAAGGACAAAATGGAAGTAAGGAGGAAGATAGTGTGAGGACGGAGGGAAGGGGAAGAGTAGACTAGTCAGAACCGAGTAGCCAGTTGCCGAATTTCCATTACAAATTTCCATTCTGTTGCTTTGAAGTTGGTTGGTGTAGCTGCTGACTACCAAATAACCAAGCAGCGGACCGCCGTCAGAAATAGAAGACAAGCAGCATACATCCCTCGAACCTCCCTCCCCCTTCACCACAACCCCCCTGGCATCCATTAATCATGCGCCTTGTAAAGAATATTTGAAATAAAATACGCTGCAACAAGGCTTGTGTTCTGTCCAATAATAATTTTCAATGGACTACAACTGCTGAGCTATTCAATGAAACATTCATACATCAACAGCCGACACAAATAACTGCTATGAACTCGAATAATGTGAGATGGATGGATCCGATCACCCATTGCACCCGCTCAAAAATATCTATTTATTCCTGGATTAATATAACCTACAACAATAATCATCATACTTGAAATTGTAAGAGCTAAAATTTGATACAACTATTCATCAAATTTTAAATAATATAGTATTTTCAATGAAATTGATACTGTGTTGTACCAATAGTTTGTAGACCAATAAATCAAGTTTTAAAACCGGTGAAAGAGAGAAAGGAAGCAAAATATCAATGGACAGAGTCGTTCAAGCGCCAAACCTGTCATTTCTACTTTCTAACTGATAACAGTTTATAGATTATTCTGACTTCACATGTCAGACTTAATTCCAATTTATTTATTAATTACTTAATAATTTATTTCTTTATTTATTTCATAAACATTTACCTATGGCATCAGCAAATTGAAGATCAAGATCAAATTCAATCGAAATGGTGAATAAGGTTTGGAATGCGTTACAAAAAAGATACATTAACAAAATAAGTATATTGTAAAATATATTAAATTTTATTTTTAATTTCTTTTTGTTATTATTGTGTATATAAATTTTATATTTATTATTTAAAATTCATCTACATAAATGAAAATAAACCTCATAAAATTTTAATGAAAAAAACAAAATATATAATGAATTCATAAATAATATTGAACTAAAATGTTAGACAACATTGATGTGGGAGTTTTTCATCAGCATTGTTGTTTTTTTTCCTTTCAATAAATTCAACTCTATTATCAATTTAATTTGAAACAGTAATGTTCATTAGCATATTCCTATACAGCAGTCCTATTTCATTGGAAAAAAATAATAATAACAAACAATATAAAAAAATATAATCAGATTCATTTAATTTGACGCTTGGCAGTAGATAGATAGATAGAGATATGTTATTTCTTCACGTTGCTGATGAACAAAGAGGATGATGGCAAAGGAATAATATATCTCTAACTATCTATCTATCTATCTAATGCCAAGCGTCAAATTAAATAAATCTGATTATATCTCATAGAAGTGTGAATCATGAAATACCCTTCTATTTTATTTTATTTTGTGTGTTTGAGTGTGATCTACAGGGAACACAAATCTACACTAAGAAAAATAACTCAGACATAAAGAGCGCTGTCACCACCTTGATAAATTCAGCACTAATCTGCCAGCTACTCGACGAGATTTATTAGCTGAAACCAATTCAGATATTCAAACGGCTCTAATCTTATTAGAGCGACCTATAAACCACCGGCTGACAATACAGCGATAAGAACCGGCACGATCCAGCACGACATTGGCAGGGTTTTTAGGAATGACACCAAATCCTCTCAATGTTGAAAGACGTGAAGAAACGCGCACACGTAAAAGGATTGCAAGTCTATTTTTGCAAAAACTTGGTAAGAAACTCTGAGTATTGACTCCATACATTATTCCCACATGGAGCAGTGATTTCCATCCAAATCCCAATCCACTATTTTCTTTTCCTCGTAATAAATTCCAGAGATCAAAATAAATCCTAGCTAGTAGCACAGCTTATGCCCAAAACTCGTTGCTCTCTTTTTGCGAGTCTGTCCGGAAAACAAATATTTTTGCAATGAAGACAGAGTCGTATATCAACGCTTTCGACGAAAAAGTATTGAAAGATAATGAAAACTTTCCACACATAAAAATCTTTGATTTGAATTCACAAACAATACTTCTTTTACTGGACCAAAATATGTAAAATCGCGGGCGATAAAGTCAATTATTGTTCATGAGGAAATTTGAATTTATAAAATGTAGAAGTGAAATATTTCTGTCATGAAAATACTCTATCACATGAAATGATAATCCAACCAAGAACCATTTTCATGAAAAGATATGTTGGATATTAGATAATATGCAAAGCAATTCGAGTCACGCAAGTATGAATAAAAATGACCATATCCTTTACAACGCTTCATTACATTCTAAATCTAAAATGACAAAATCTAACTTTATTAGAGCAGAAAACTTCCACTGAACTCTTAATAATAGAAGAGTTAAACTTTTCCACGGGTTCCATAAACGGTGAGGGTTAAAATAAATTGTTTTGACATACCTCTTGGTAATTCGCAGTTTATTAGATTGAACTATGAAATACTACTATACTCAGAAGAGACTAACTGTGCGTACCCACTGAAGAAACAAATCGTTTCGAAATTAATACAATCTTAATACAATCTTAATACCTGCTTTTTACAATACTACTACTAAACACAATCATGCAAATAAAATATTAAAAACAGGAAAATAGGAGTTACTTTTCTGGGAAATATAACTAATGTACTTTAAGTTGACAAATACTAATAAAAAAATTGTCATACCATCAATTGTAAGTAAAGTAAGATGGTAGTGAGGAGTGGGCTGTAGTAGTCAGCCATATTGGAAATGGTCCATAAGATCAATGTAATATTTTGAAACATGTAGCGCCTTTATTTTTGGACAGAAAATTACGTTTGAAGTGTCATTGGAAAGAAAATAAAATTCTTGAGGGGCTCTTCTTTTTACTTTTTTAATTAGAAAATTATTGCAATTAATACAGCCGAAATAACCTTTTTAAGTTTGAACAATCTTGGAGGTTTTTTGAAAAAAAGGAATATTTAAGATTTGAAAAAGACATGACCCTGTAACAATTAATATTTCATTTTTATCAAATAATTTTTTTCAAGAAGATCCGACGTAAGCTTTAAAAGTGATGTGTTACAAGAAAAATGCGTGTTTAGTTTAAAATTACATTAATCTTATGGTACACAAATCCAATATGGCTCACTACTACTGCCCACTCTTAAGAGTAATAACCAGGATCAATAATGAAAGAAGCAGAACTGACATTATTTACCAAAAGGAAATGACAATATAATTATGTAGCCTAATAGTTAAGAATAAAAATAACAGTGAATATTGGCCAAATAAACATTGCAGTCTATATTAATATTATTTTAAATATGGAATATTTTTCTGTTATTATTATTAGCGTATGGCTTTGATAGGTGGGGAAACCTTTAATGAATCTGTAACATTTCTGATACGGAAAATCAGAGAAGAGAACAAATAAACCTTAAGCTGTCAATAGACAGATGTCCAAGGAAACTTCCGAGTACTGTAAATCAATGCAAGACAGTGAACATAGAGCAGTAATAGGGTTGAGAACTTAACCAACTCTCATACCAAACCCACTTGGTAACGAATTTATTGCCATGTTAATTCGCAGGCCACGCAGAAGTTCTCGTTCGCGAACTAAGAACAGTTCTAGTAAGTACTTGAAGATTTCATGGAATTTCAAACGCTCATCCAAGTTGATTCTACTGATGTACGAAATCTTAAATGAAGTGAGAAGTACTTATTATACAGAGTAGCTTTCAATTATAATTGGCAGCTACACATCATTAAAAACCAGTTATTAAATTTCTTGATGATTGTATTATTTTGTGAACAGTGATTATGAAGAGAGAATAATTTCTTTATATTGTTGGAAAAATGTATTTCATATCATATTGAATCCATATTTATTTTACAGTGAATAAATTCTTTATATTGTTGGAAAAAATATATTTCATATCATATTGAATCCATATTTATTTTACAGTTTCGATCTACCTGTATTCACATAATTTACTACAGTATGTACTTTGCAGTAGGCTATTCCAATAACGTTTGATATGAAATTGAACTTATTCTTTTGAGTAATATTGAATGTAATCAATTAGATAAAAATAATAAGAGAAATTCTCCAAACAAATAATTCGATTTAATTTATTTTTTGAGTTAATCAATATGAATTTACAGACGTTTTTGTTTGAAAATTTGAAGGTGCTGATATATCCAGAATTAAATGTAAAAGTTAAAGATTTAAATGTAACTACCAATAAGTCAATCATAACTATATCCACACCACAACTATAGAGGATACGTTTCCTATAATATTTTTTGCAACATTTTGCAAAATAATTTTATAAATAAAAATTTAAATACAGTAGTTAAAATAAAAATCGCATTCTTGCTCACTGAAGCGAATAATTGATTTTATTTGCATGTTTTTTGTAATTTTTCGTTAACACACAAAAAAATTAACGCTAGTCCTGATAGATACACATCCATATCAATATCATCTCCAATGTCATAATATGGACAAGCCATTTAAGATTTAATTGACAATTGAGATATTTCTCAACGTCATAAAGCTAGCTTATTAAATAAAATTAATTTACAAGCATAACTTCTGAACGTCATGTGCAGCCACATGTCAATGGTAGAGAGAATTATTGTAAAAACTGAGCCTCCTGTCTTTGGAAATATTATTAGTTGTTACCTTCTTACAGATACAATTTGAAGGCTTCTGTTTCAAGATTATAATGCTATAGTGAAATATTTAGTAAGTTTAACTTATTTGTAGAAATGTATTTAATTTTATTTCATTTAGTAAGTTTTCTATGTACTAGCGCTTCAGATTATAATAATGATGAAGAAAAGATATAAACACCAGAGTAGAGAAGAGAAGATTGCAGTGGAAGGTAGCAAAAAAGAAGAGCAAACTCAGTTCAAGGACGCAAACAGAATCCAAATGACAGAGCCGGCTAATATTTTCATCCCGGAGACACCTATTGATTCGGCTCTATATGTTTGGTGTGCTCTCTCAGTAGGTTCGTCTCGGCCTTCCTGACCAGGCAATCAAATTGTCACTGGCTCGTCCAACAGCGCTCTAAAAACTTCTCCAAACAATCTGATGTCACTGCCACCTCCTCCAGCCCCCAAACTTCTTCCGAGAGTTTTCTTTGTTTTCCGGGGGCCTCGATCAAATTTTCATCCCCTCGATCGAAAGTCAGCGCTCAGACCGATTCACAGTGAGGCCGACGCAGCAGATTGCAGGCCGGCGAAATATTACCTGCCGTAAAACGAAAATGAAATACAAACGCACGAATATCACGCGTAATCGGGAAGTTTCAACTCACACTACCCTCCAAACGCTCTCCCTGTATATAAAATAGTGCATGATATCCAATTTTACCCCCTCCACACGCAGCGCAGCGCAAAAGCACAGACCAACAGTTTCTCATTCTTCGACACAATGATCGTTCCGACACCCAAAACGACGACCACTCAAATTCGAATCTGTTCACTGGAATATAACAGTGACATCGACATTATACGGAAGACATACGAGGAGTGCTACACTTCCATCCGCCTAGACAGATGACTGCTGGTACCGACAATGAACAGACAGATGGCAACTGATGCAGATGGATGCAAGATGAACTACATTCAAAGATGGATTGGTTCTCAAGATTGAAAGGTGATTGGGCATAATATATTCAGGAGTGTCTGAATCGACAATATTCTTTGCAGTTGTATTGTGACGTTGTTTTCAACTATTTTGTAATTCATAGAATTCATTTATTCAATTCAATAAGCAATGTTCACATTCTTACAATATTATTTTTCATTTTGAAATTACAATAAAACTAATAACTATACAATACCATATGAAATAATTAACCAACACTCTACTATAAAACAAAATACAGAACAATGTTCTTATTGATTGTGATATACAAAATTCTAATAATTTGTGATGGATAAGGAAAATAATTATTCATGATTCATTATTATACTTAACTTTAAATTGAACTGCAATAAGTTTTCATTTACATCTTAAATATTAATGAATTAATAAATGTACATATGGCAGCTATGATATTGTTTCTGCTTTATTGCCACTCAATTGGCAAGTGCTACCTACTCAAGATTATTATAGCTCTGATACTGTTTTCATTTACATTATTTCAGCAATTCACATTCTAACTTATTTATATTACTCCAGGTTTTCTTATCCAAGGGTGAAAACATAGAACCAGCAGGTCTTTTCTCCACATGAAAGTTATTTTTATTCATCAATTCTCATCTAAATATAAAATTCCATTCTTACATACTATTGTTCACTTTACAATGTTTTTTTAATATTTGTTTCAAATAAATAAATAAATAAAACTTTATTGTGTGAAGGTATAGTAGAACATCATATTATGCATTACAACGTCAAGACAGGATATAACAGAAACAAATAAAGAATAAGACACAACAAAAATTCACTGTAAACAAGTAATTATAAATAGGCAGAAACACATATTTTCTCTTTCCCTGATTTATTAAAGCTAAAATTACCGCCTTATATTCAACATGAGTTATTGAAAAGTGATCTGGAAGAATTCTTCTATTTCATATATACAGTTATTGGTTAATATTTCTTTCAATTTACTTTTAAGATCTGGCAGATTCTAACTGTTTGATAGAGGGAGAAGAAGAAGTTATAAAATTTTATAACTGTATATAGAAAGAAAGTTTGCACGTTCTAGATGTGGATAGAGCCTGATCAAACTCAAAATGTCCCTATTTCTTGTTCCATTCGTGTGATTTGAACTAGCACATCATCATAAAATGAAAAATTTTCTTTCTAATGTACAGAAGGCTTTGAAAAATCCAAGAACTTCTTTCCAAAAATGTTACAATAACACGTAACATATGTGGGAATGAGTTTGATTATTTTTTTTTTTCGTAAAGAGTTTAATCAGCAACTAGGATATCAAGGTATCAATATTCGTTGTAATATCTAAAAATTTATTGAATTGTTCCCACTCAGGTCATCCTATAGGAAGTCTGGGAATAATACTTATAAGGACCTAGCTCGCCATGAACCAGCTCTCATACAAGGACTGACTCCCCAGCATTTCATTTGTTATTACCACTTTTCGAGAGGGATATTTAGATACTGACTAACGATTTGACATCATATATAAATTAATTTTAATTCACTGATTAGTTATCAATTTATTTGAGAGATTATTAATATTACCATATTCAATTTTGTTATTATTAGTTTTGATACTTGACATGATATTCGGTCTTTTGTCCTACCTGAGTTTCCCTTGTGAGGTCTTTGTATAACACATCCAACTGATCACATAATTTGACATTATTTCACATTCGATCTATAATTTTATTCAATCCAAGATTTTAGATATGAGCTGGGTATTTTGGTGCACCGTCAAATGCAGACTATGTGTGCTTCAATCAACATATTATTCAAAATTCAGTTTATGCTTTTGCAAACACAAAAATGTTTACATATTGACGGGACTAGCAGGGCCAATTTCATATCTTATCATCATCATCATCATCCTCCCCAAATTACCAATTAACATATTTTAGTTGGTTTTTCAATAAATTAGTCAGTTAGTGAATTAAAAAATGAAATTATAAATCTGTAGAATCATTAGCTACATCTAAATATCCTGATCGTAATAAATAGAAATTCCAGAGTCTGTCTCCTTGTATAGGTTGGCCGCGGCGAGGTGTCCCATTCCACCTATAGGAAACTATATGAAGTGGTAATTTTGTTTTCTAATATATCTTTTTTTGTTTTAATAAATTTGAATTTGAACTTCTCGAGCAAACCGCCAGTGCTAATGCAATTGATATGTTTTAACGATAAAAATGTAATTGCATCATGTAAAATTGATATTGTTAAAAAGTGAAGGGTTAATGAAAATATTTTTCTACTAGACTCTGTTCAACCCAACCTGAACAAACATGAGAAGTGGCAGAATTTCTTCAAGAAGTAGGACCATTCCCTGATACAAGTAACTGTCGACACAGAGAGGTTAACAAAAGTTAAAATTAACAAAAGATTTGGAAATAAAACCAATCTATTGCATGATAAGTATTGAATGAATGAATGGGATGTGTTTTCAGTATGAATTCCTGATAAAAAGTAAGGGTAATCAATGTGTTTCACAAATCAAAAAAGGGTATTCCATGCCATACGCTTAATGGTAGTTTTGTTCCTAATTCATGTAAAAAAATACAGGTCGATGAGAGACACAAGGGGAATAGTGGCACATGAAACTGCACCTTCTTTCTAAACGAAAGCAGAGGCGATCTGCAGGCCTTCTCTCATGAGACCCGACAATTTGCATTGGAAACCACTCGCCCGTTAAATCCCCACCACCCATTCCATGCTGTTGTCGTCCGTGATTTAAATACTGCCGATAACTAATTCAATACTGTTTACATTACACTTTTTGCGCACAAGTGATGGACGGCTGGCAACCCAATCCGATCAATCCCCCTCCCAAGTCCCAACGCCTGCCTATGATTGATCAGTGTAGCCGCCCCCAACCGTTCACTATCAAACTGTTACATGGTCTTAATGCACTTTACTGACATTCAATTCTAATTACTGCTAATCCAACGATAGATTTTCCAGTTTTTTTCCAGGCTTTTACTTTATTTGAAAGACCACTGAGCCTACATGTTTTCAGATAAACACATTGATTGCAGCTATTTCACGAGTGAGTTTCTAGTGTTCTTTCCTTTAAATGCTAATGACATGAATTTCAGTTTACACTGCGACTAATGCCTGTTTTATTTTTTGTTTTTTTTAGATGAAACGAAAGGGTTATATTTTATGTCGTTTCACTTTTTATTGCATTATCTTTATTTTTATAAATTATGGATAGTTATGTAGCCTAATGAGAGTTACTTTGGATGATGCAGCTGTAAGTACAGAGTAATGGCATGTAAATGTGATGAATGTGGTTGACCTGGATTCTCAATTTTTGAACCAAAATTTAGTGTTTATAAAATTCGTTGAAGTGTTTTTCTTGGAAATATCATTTTCAGCCAATCATAATATTGATCTATTCACTGCCCAAAAGCATACAACACAATGTTTTGATTTTTGCTGTTTATGAAAATTGATGTTCTCAAGGAAATTTTTCCACCAATACTATACCTGTAATTATAATATTTCACTCATAATACGAGGGCATGCTTTTATACGAATTATTTTATTTCTTTATCTGTATTTATAATTTTAAATCAGTATTGCCTAAATCCACAGTGAAAACTTTTGAGAAAGCCTTCATATCCAGAGCATTCAATTATCAAAACATTGAACAACAACTGCTTCTATAGACTAAAGTAATTGTTGATGAGCATCAAAAACTTTTTGTATAATGGAACGATATTTACTTATTAATTTAAGGGCTGTATTCTCATCATCTCCTGATAGAAATCAGGAGTCCTGTAATACAATGAAAGGCGCCTAAGTTTACAGCATGACTATTCATAACTAGCTATGCTATTTATATCTAGTGTGTGTCAGCCTTACCCAGTTGTACATGACTTTCAACATTTTTTGAAAAAGGTCCCAACTTATAAAAAAGCTTCCATTATTACTATAAAGTAATAATGGAAATGAATCTCTTGGAATGAATCGCCCGTTCTCTGCAATGCAGTATTCAACACTCGAAACAACAGCTACAAAAACAATTGGCAAGCTTCAGAGTTTTTGTTTTTATTAGAAAGAAATATTTACGCTTGCCGGGTTTGAATAATTCAAGAAAGCGATTTTCAATTTCACCACGGTAGAGAACTGAACTTAGTGAGGGCTAAATAATGTTTGTGAAGCGCTTAGGGAATACTTTATTACCTAGCTGTGCCAAAAACGCAAATGCAGTTTCACCGAATTTTCTTTCCATTTTGCTATAACATTTCGTTGAATTGATTTCATTTCAATTGGCATTTAGCATCAGTGTTATTGACCTCGGCTATAGAATCGACAAGAATTGGCCACACAGCAAAGCTTCGGCTTAGCACTTCAATAAAGTGCTAATACAGTCAAAAATAACAGTCAAAGTGTAATACAGTAAAAATATTTTGGTTGCAGTTGGAAGGGAAAACATTTATGGACTTACATTTTGCAACCTTTAAATTCAAAAAATATTTTTTATAGTTATTGTATACTGTATATTGTGTTATTCTTTAGAACATTATATAATATTCTTGATTATTAAAAGATGAATAATATCTTAATTTTGTTCAAATTCAAGAATGATATTTGTTCAATATAAATTCAAGAACTATAGTTTGTTGACAATAAATAAATTTAAAAGAAGCTATGTGATTTATTTTCGTTCGGAAAAAGTAATTTTACTCCTACACCCAAGTTAAATTTTCAAAATAACCGAAATTCCATGACAAAAAATCCCAGTACAAGAATTTGTTCATTTATCATTATCATTTAGCCCCCTCTTTCTATTTCAAAGATTTTTATTTGGGTTTAACAACAAATTTTACCTCTCCCATAGTCGCAGCATGTCTATTGTATGTAAAATGAGGGCCGATAACAATAAACTTGCGAATGCACTATAGGGGGCCATAAACCCACACAAGTTTTGCACAAGATGTTTGGCGCTTGACACAAAAGAAATAACCAGAGAAGAACGTCCAAGTTCTAGGTAAGACTGTTGCAGTGCTACAACTGTGGGGTAACCCTATATAGTTGGGAGAACAGTTGAAGTTTGTAGGATGGATGAGAACGAAAGAGGTGTCTGTTTAGAGTTGGAACGTCGAGAGAGGATTAATAGTGGAGTAGACGAGTGAAGGAAAGAAAGAAGCAAGGAAGAGAGAGAGAAGGAAGAAGAAGAAGCAGCTAAAGGAAATAAAGAAGAAGAAGAAGAAGAAGAAGAAGATAATAAAGTTAGTTTAAAGAATAAAGAAGTTGAAGAAGAAGAAGAGAGAGAGAAGAAGAAGGAAGGAAGAAGAAGAAGAAATAGTTGGAGAAGGAGAAGAGAGGAGAGAGAGAGAGGAGAGGAGGAGTTAAGGAAGAAGGAGGAGAAGAGGAGTCAGAGGAGGAGAGAGGAGAGGAGAGAGAGAGAGGGAGAGGGAGAGGAAGGGAGAGGAAGGAGAAAAAAAGAAGGAGAGGAGGAAGGAAGGAAGGAAGAGGAGGAGAGGAAGAAGAAAGAAAAGAGAAGAAGAAGGAAGGAGAGAGGAAGGAGAAGAAGAAGAGAAGAAGGAGAAAGAAGGAGGGAGAAGGAGGAAGGAAGAGGAGGAAGGAGGAGGAGAGGAGTTAAAGTAAAATAAAGGAGGAGGAGGAGGGAGAGAGGGAGGAGGAGAAGGAGGAGGAGAAGAGGAGAGAGGAGGAAGGAGGAAGAAGAAGAAGAGGAGGAGGAGGAGGAGGAGAAGAGGAGGAGGAGAAGAAGAGGAGGAGGAGGGAGGAGGAAGAAGAAGAAGAGAGGGAGAAGAAGAAGAAGAAGAAGAAATAGCTAAAGGTAAGAAGAAGGAAAGAAGAAGAAGTCAAAAGCAAGAAGAAGAAGGTAAGAAGAAGAAGCTAAAGAAGAAGAAGAAGAAGAAGAAGAAGAAGAAGAAGGAAGAAGAGAGAAGAAGAAGAAGGAAGAAGAAGAAGAAGAAGAAGAAGAAGAAGGAAGAAGAAGAAGAAGAAGAAGAAGAAGAAGAAGAAGAAGAAGAAAAAGGAAAAGAAGAAGAAAGGAGAGAAAAAGAAGATCTACTTCTTGCGCAATCCGCTTTGTTGTCGACAGAATTTTTCACGAATTTATATTCAGCCCGCATCGACGAAGATGGGAGGAAAAGGGGAGGAATAGGGGGAGGAAAAGAGAGTGCAATCAGGACAGCAGACACAAAACGAACTTAACTATGTAGGTCAGTTATCATCAGCGATTTCCAGCGATTCTCTTGCCAGTAATTCCGTTTTCTTTCTGCTCCGATGCATTTCGCGAAGGTAACGAGCAAGCCGCCCACATAATTCCAAACAATTGCCAACTAAAGGCTCTGCCCTAGGAGCGGTGCCCCTCCCCCCCCCCATGCCTCCTCGATTCAACCACTCTTGAATTACAACAAGACCGACAAAACACTCTACAAACGAGATAGATCTGATTATTTGACCGAAACATGAATAATTTAATGAATAAGATGAGATAACATGAATGATGAGTTCGTGAGTAATGAAGATGACTGGAATACTTGGTTGAATTAGTAAAGTTTGAATTAAAGTTCAAATTATGTTATGAGTTATAACGGTAATTTTGTATAACATGTATAGGAATTGCATAAATGGAACTGATAATTAAAATTACTGTAGTGGAGAATATTTTTCCTGTGTTTACTGTTAATTTAATACATCCCTTAAAACATTTATTATGAGGAAATGAATATTATTTGAGCATCAACACAATTTCAAGCTACGATTGAAACTTCAATCCTTAAGATTGGCAGGCCATGATAAACTAGGATTTGTTTGTTGGTGAATGTTGGCAGAGACATGTCAAATCACAGTTATATGGCTATTTACAGTTATAAGAAAATTAAAAAAATAATATAAAATAGGTAGATTAATAATAATAAACTGGCAATGTGTACATAATACTGATGTGTATCCAATTATGACTGTTTTTTGTAGCGTATGAAATTACTGTAAGTAGTTGTTGTAGCCATTATTTCAAAATGTTAAAATGTACCTTTGCCTAAACAAAGGTATTCCTGCTTGAGGAGTATGTTGGAGATAATTTATAGTGTCAGTTTTTAATTATTCATTTATTATTATATTATGTATATGTATGATTATTGTCAATGCTGAGAGATGTACGGCCTGTGACATGTATAAATAAATTTAATTAAATTAAATTGAATGGTCTCCAAATCTTAAAGAAAAATCTCTGTCACTTCTATCTCAAAAGCAGTCCCATACAATACTATTATACTATCAATACAATATTATACAATACATTTACAATACATTATAAATATTATTATACATATTGTATTGTATAATAATATTATACAATACAACACAATACTATTATTGTATACGTATATTACCTCAATAATCATAATAATGTCAAGGACTTTTCATTCCGAGTCAAAAAACTTACTTAGCAGAGAGCGAATGTAGGAGAAAGTCACTTCACTCATTAGAATGAGCATCAAAGAAATCAGCGAAGAATAACGATGCGTAGTGAGAATGCGACAGAAGAGAAAAAAGGGAGATCAATGACGTGGGGGAGGGGGTGAGGAGAGGTGTAGTAGAAGGAGTAAGATGAGCGCCATAATGGCTTTTCGTGTGTTTAAGTATTCCCAAAGTTGCCCCGTCAAACAGCGATTTCCCCCCAGTCCGATAAATAATTCACTACAGCAAAGTTCGCTGTGTAAACAAGAGCACCAGCCCCCTATAGTAACCTACCCAGCCCACCCCTACACCAGTCTGGGGGGCAGAGTTCAGTTCGGTTCAGTACTTGGATTTATCGAGCCCGTTACGGAGAAGAGCGCATATTTTTATTTGCAATATTCCGGAGCCATTTCGAATTCATGAACAAGCAGCAGCCGACAGAGTGATGGTCAGAATGTGAGAGCGGCAACAAGAGAGAGAAAGAGAAAGAGAGTGAGAGAGAGAGAGAGAGAGAGGAGGGAAGTCCTTAGGTGACGTTGTAGTCGAGTCAGGATGTCGAGAGGTGACAGAGTCATCGTTTTCTTATTTAAAGTAAACTAAAATGTTCGAGCGGCATCGGCAAGGTGCACGCCAGATTTGAACGACGGCTCTGCGACTGATTCTATTTGCAGCCGGCAAAAGAAGATTTTCGGAGAAGAAATCTCTTGAGGCCAGCCATCCATCTTCAGCATTAAAGCCCTGCTGACAAAACTCCTCCTCAATCCTGCACCAACCCCCATCACACTCAATAGTCCCTTCCATTCAAATCCACCGCTCTCTATTCCTCTTATTTTCCTTCGACCGCCCCTCCCCACATCGCCATAGTCGGTCTTATCACGTCAAACGCCTAATATTCGAATTTGCCATCTCAATCAAACTGCTGAACAGTGACAAAAACTCGTCTCAACCACTCATCATTTTTGCACATTGATTAATGTCCTTCATCCTTCTGTTAATACCAAACAGAGTAATCGATGAACTGTAATCGTACTGTTACCTGTTACAGTACAAAAAGAGGGATTTTAGTTCAAATTATTTCAATAATTTAATAAATGATTATTTTTGCTTTATAATAATTTATTTATTTAGCGTATGGCTTTTAATAGTGGGGAGACCCGAGTAGGGTTGTTCCACTCCACCAACATAACCAATTATCCCTTGATAGGGAACATGGTGAAAGTTTGTTTTATAAATTATTTTATTTTAAATTATTTTTGAATTGAATTTTGTGATTGATTGTTTTGGTTCAATTAATGTTTGTAATTATTTGAATTAATCTTTAGTTAATTAGTTATAGTTGAGTTCAATTAGGTTTAAAATTTTCATCACTTTCTATTATTATGATCCTATGTTTCCCATTAAGAAATACTTATTGGATACTTTCAATGAAAATTTAAAAGTATTTCAATTAAAGTACATTACTTAGAAATTATTACCTTTTCGTATCGTTTTTGTGTAATACATTCACACCTGAAAAGCAACCTTATCAACCCTTCCAGAAAAGAAATGCAATCCACAATCGCTCTACAAGAACTAGTGATTTTCGAGAATTTATTGCGTCGTTTCCAATAAAATTATAAAGATGAAGTTTCTTTCAAAATATTCTTGGCCCAAATGCAACTCCAAATTTGATTGATGATTTTTACAACTCATAAAGTACAGTATCTATCGGATAAACTAAAAAAAAAAAAAACGTCAATAGAGTCTGAAAAGTAGTATAAATTGAAGTATTTTTTAAAAGTATTTATGCTCTAAAGAATCTCCAAGATCAAATGAATCAAGATGGTACCTCATCACTATTTTCAATCAGGTTACCCAACACCTGTTTCCCATTGTATTGTATCTACTTTTAGTATGTTTGTGTGTAAATAGAAGGAATGAAATGAAAATATCAAACTTGAATAATAAGCCCACAGACACCTAATTCACGAAAAATTGAAGTCATTTAATACTGGAAAAAGTGGACACACTAAATTTGAATGGCCCTAGATTTTTAATTTCTTCTTCTTCTTCTTCTTCTTCTTCTTCTTCTTCTTCTTTCTTCTTCTTCTTCTTCTTCTTCTTCTTCTCTTCTTCTTCTTCTTTTCTTCTCTTTCTTCTTCTTCTTCTTCTTCTCTTCTTCTTCTTCTTCTTCTTCTTCTCTTCTTTCTCTTCTTCTTTCTTCTTCTTCTTCTTCTTCTTCTTTATTTAACTATTCTTCTTCTTGCCTTCTTCTTCTTCTTCTTCTTCTTCTTCTTCTTCTTCTTCTTTCTTCTTCTCTTCTTCTTCTTCTTCTTCTCTTCTTCTTCTTCTTCTTCTTCTTCTTCTTCTTCTTCTCTTCTTCTTTCTCTTCTTCTTCTTCTTCTTCTTCTTCTTCTTCTCTTCTTCTTTCTCTTCTTCCTTCTTCTTCTTCTCTTATTCTTCTTCTCTTCTTCTTCTTTCTTCTTCTTCTTCTTTCTCTTTGTTCTTGTTCTTGTTCTTGTTCTTGTTCTTGTCTTCTTCTTGTTGTTCTTTCTTCTTCTTCTTCTTCTTCTTCTTCTTCTTCTTCTTCTTCTTCTTCTTCTTCTTCTTCTTCTTCTTCTTCTTCTTCTTCTTCTTCTTCTTCTTCTTCTTCTTCTTCTTCTTCTTCTTCTTCTTCTTCTTCTTCTTCTTCACTCCAAGGATTAGGTTTGTTAAAGAACCTGTTCCGGTACCCATCGTTTCCTCGGCCTTCCCACGTCTCTTTTCCCCGTAGATTACAATTTAATACAGATAATAATTTAATACATAAGTCTAGTGTATGGCCGCCTTTTTCCTGTATTACAATACTTCTAAAATTTTGTAAAACAGGAACCTGAATATTAAGAAAAGGTCACACTTATAAGGATTAAGGACCTAGAATTAGGAAGTTGATTTGTTAGGAGGTTCATTTTTATAGATAGAAAACTCAACAGATCATTGAATAGGAAAGGGTTTTGGTATTAGGGTTTCAGAGAGCGCATAATTAATTTGGCTTTGTACAGCAACTGTCGGCCAAACTGTTTTTAACTGAGAAAAATTGAAGCGCATTAAATTTGTCGCAGCGCTGTCTGCCCCAGCTAATCCCCTTTAATAAATGTCCTTACAAAAGCCAATTGGAGCCACTGCCACTGCACATTCACTTCATTCAGCCCTGCATCATCTTGTCGGCTTAGCTTGCATCCCATTTCAGGGCATATTAAACAGACTATTTGAGAATGAGTGGGATTTATTCTCGTTCATGTAACGTACATCAATCAGAAGCCCTCTAAGTTGATTGCTAATTCACCAAATTAGTGCTCAGTTTATAAATTAATCAGTGTAATTATAAATGATCCACTAGACAGCACACGTATCTCCATCACTGTAAAGCACTTCACTGATATTATTTTTCAATGAAATTGATCAATATATCTACTACGATAAATTATTACAAATTTCATTATAATAATATACTGGATGAGAGCTGAATATAGTTTAAACTAAATTAGAGACAAGCGCTAGCTTTATAGTTAGCTTTATTGCATGCACTGATGAATTTTCAATGTTTTACCTTGACCAATATATATTTGATGCTTTGTTATTCAGTGGAAATGACCAATTTGTTGACTGAATATTAAGATGACGAAGGTTTAGAATTTACTGTATTTGGTTCAATGGTATACTCTTACTTTTACTCTTACTCCCAGGGACCTGACATCTAAGGGACTGGAAGTAAGAGGAATAAAGAATTAGTGGGATGTCGGCCATTTGTGGACGTAGCTTTTTGGCAGTGTATTTAGAAAACATCTAAGTACCAACCTTTACTGATCAAATATAAAAACACAAAATCCGACAAAATATACATCCGTAAATAATAACTGTACAGCACTGTTATTATTTTTCAATGAAATTGATCAATATACCTACTACGATAAATTATTACAAATTTCATTATAATATACTGGATGAGAGCTGAATATAGTCTAAATTATTAGACAAGCGCTAGCTTTAGATGATCAGATGAATTTTATTAGATGATAAGATGACGAAGGTTTAGTATATTACTGTATTTGGTTCAATGGTATACTCTTAATTTTACTCCCATGGCCATTGATACCCTAGTAGGGTTTTAGCCGCGCCAACAATTACCCTTCATCTCTCTCGGACTTGTGCTTCTTCCATTGTCGCTCCTATTCGGTTGACATCTGCCCTTACGCTGTTCCACCATCTAGTTCGAGGTCTTCCTGGTGCTCTTCTCCCATCCGGATTCCCTTGTCCTTCCTCCTTCAAAAAACGTACCCTGTTCTCTTCTCACAACATGTTTCATCCATCTCATTCGCCCAGCTCTTACATGGGCCGATATGTTCTTGTCTTTATATAATTTTCTAATTTCTTCATTATGCCTCCTTCTCCACTCTCCGTTTTCTAAAACTGGGCCAAAAATCTTCCTAAAGACCTTGTTCTCAAAAACAATTAGTTTCCTTTCCTCTTTCTTATTCATTATGCACGTCTCTGCACCATCTATCAACACTGGTCTTTTAATTGTATGAAATATTTTCAACTTTGTTTGCTGTGATAGAATTTTTGAGGAGAGCAGCTTGGTACATGCGTATAGACTTTTATTTGCTTGGCTTATCCTATGATTTATTTCTGTTTCTTCAGAATTCTTACTTGAAATCATTACATCCAAGTATTTAAACATGTCGATTCTCTCAAAAATACGGTCTCCAATCGAACTGAGTCTGCTTGATGGTTGGGGTCCCTTGTAAACAGCATATACTTTGTCTTCTCCTCGTTCATCTTCAAACCCATTTTTTCTGCTTCTTGTTCAAAAGTTGTAACTTGTTCCACAGGGTCTTCCTTTCTTTCACTCAAGATGGCTAAATCATCAGCAAAATCAAGTATATTCAGCTTAGTTCCTATTTTTAATACCATATTAGTTTTCCTTACTGTCTGCAGAGCATCTTCTATTGAATAGAGTTGGCGACAGTCCATCTCCTTGCCTCACTCCTGTTATTACATTGAAAGGTTGTGATACAACTCCATCAGTTCTAACTTTGCACCTTGATTCCTGTACAGTCATTTTGGCTAGATTTGGGATTCCAAATTTCTCCATTTTCTCCCCTAGTCTTGTTCGATTCAAACTGTCATATGCTTTAGAAAAAATCTATGAAAATCTATGAATACTCTATTACACTCCCAGTATTTGCTGCTAGCTTGCTTGAGAATAAAAATTCAATGGTAATCTATAATTATGGTATAATATGGTTCAATGGTATATCTAATAAAACTAAATTATTTTGACTGAGCCCAACGTGCTCAGTGAGAATTGAAATATTTTCTTAATTTTATTTATTTAAAATAAATACTCATATAAAAACTGTAAAACATATTTCATAAGATAAAAGTATAGCTTGAGCTATGACTGTTTGGTGGCACACCAATTTGTTGGCCTGTCATTCAGTCATATTGACCATTCATGGTGACTGATATAATTCAAATATCATTTACTTATCAATAAAAAAACATATTTACAGAATAAAAGAGCTGTAGTGTAATAGATGAAAGCTGAACAGTATAATATGATTATTCTTACTGCATGGATGATTTATCCGTGTCCAGAGAGGAGTCATCATTTATCACATAGAGAAAAAACACTAGTAAAAAGTAAAATGAATAATACTGCTTATAGGTTGCCTGTGTCATCCATAGTTAATTCATTTTTTGTTACAATGATGATTAATTCTCTTCTAGTTACAATATCTCATTAATCTACTCATCAATCATGATTTCAATAGTGATTTATGAAACCTGATACCATAAGATAATATACTGATACCATACCATACTAATTTAAGATACCATATTAATTAAAATTATCAAATTAATTATTACTGTTATTAATTCAGCTCATTGAGCTGGTCGTACAAAAGGCCAAATTGTTATAATGCTACAGAGACTATATAAGCATACATCTTGATACATACAATCTCTGTAGTATATGCCATTCAGTCATAGCTAAGTTAGCATTAGCACTAACTCGCATACAATGCAAACACAGTCTAAGTCGGGACGCACGTTGAGATAAAATAGAAGAATAGAATAGAAGATAGATAGATAGAATAGAGTAAGAATAGAGTATAGAGTGGAATAGAGTAAGAGTAAGGTATAGAATAGAGTAGAATAGAATAGTGAGTAGAACAGAATAGAATAGAATAGAATAGAATAGAATAGAATAGAATAGAACAGAATAGAATAGAATAGAATAGAATAGAATAGAATAGAATAGAATAGAATAGAACAGAATAGAACAGAAGGAGAATGGAGAACAGAAGCAACTAGCACCATGTAATAAACCAGTCTGTGATCAAATTTATGTGGCTACATAAGAATGAATACATAGAATAGTGAAAAGAATAGAATAAAACGGATATTAGCACTATTGGCCACAGCACAGTATCTGTGTCCAATTTAGCAGTAGTCCATATAAGAACAGAATCTATTGCAGCTATTGCAGTGTAATATTATTTTTTTACCAATATCTGTCAATTTTATGAGGGTAATTCTCTCTACATCAGAGTGAGTTCATTAGAAAGTTTAAAAGAGGGTCCTTAAAGGTTTATATTAATAAAACTAATGATAGCCACTGTGACAGTTATATTGATCCAATTTGGATGTAGTTTGCATCAAAAGAATTTGGTTATTTTAAATCAACTTCAGAATTAAATAATGCTCAAGTTGAGAAGTAGAAACTAAAATTATATTCATTGAAAATAATTAAAATTTAGTTGAATTTCATAGATTGCACTTTAATTTACAAATTGTCAAAGTACTGGAGAACTTATAAAAACTATTGTAAAAGCTTGAATTCAGTTAACAAAACAATACAGCAGATATTTTTCATAATTAATTTTTTTAATCCTCCCATTTCAAATTTTTAAAAGAACTGAGGTCGAGAGATTACCCTCACAAAATCGACAATTTCATTAAAAACCCAAACTTATGTAGTCGCGAGTCCAACAGCTGCACAGTTTCTTTGCCACTGCCACAAGTGCAAGGCAGGCCAAGTGCAATACCATACTATACTCTATTCAGGGAAAGGAGAGACGATGTAAACAAACATGCGCGTGCGATAGTCTAGCTCAGAGCAGCTAGACGACCGATTCACAGTAGAGCTACTGAAATAATATTATTATCTGCAGTGCGTGATTCCAGTCTGACCCTGAATGAACGTATTGTGAACTGGAATTGGACAGGAAATTTATCGAAAACAGCTGTGAGTCATCACTTCTATACGCACACAAATGCAAACAGCTTGTTTTGGCCGTCTCTCGACTCCGTGAACAGAGAGACAGAACTGGGAAATTAGTCACGTTTAGTCACAGAATTCACATAGTTGAGCAGCATACACAGATGCAATGACTAATCGGTGTGTGTTGCTTCATAAGCAACTATGTGATGTACTGTGACTAAACGTGTCTAATCTCGTCTTGTCTTGTCTTGACTAACCGGTGTACGCCTAGCCTAAAGGTGCTTTTAGACCAAGTAAAGTCTAGTTCTGCTTCTAACTGATTCTTCCATTATGTGCGGCTGATTGATCTGAAAATTATGATGTAAATATCTTGAAATTTCAAAGAATTTCATTCATCGGTTTTTGCTTCAAGACCCCTCACGTTTCCCTTCTGCTCTGAGCGGCAATGTGCGCGAGCATATAGCAAACATATGGGACACAGAGCTGCTGCTCTACTCTGCAAGTGTCTCAACGTACGTCTAACCGACAACATAGACTGTATACAGTCCGCTTTACAAAGACTGTATAATCACAGTGTGTCCATTGGTATTGAAGGGATCGTAACAGTGTTTTTGAACATTTTTCCCCGCCACTGCCATAGCTTTGCAAATATTTTGAATTCTGTTGTGGGCTTACTGGCAAACTTGACTCCATTCACTCATTTGTAAAACTTCCTTCAAAATGAACAACATTGAAAATCACTTTCCCAACACTAAAAATAGTCTCTCTACTCTTGGTATTGCTTTGAAATTTTAAAATGATCAAAACTAACACTTACATAGGCAAATTGTAAGTTGGAAATGTATCACTTGACATAAGATATGATTCAAGTATCTTCTCAAAGTAAATCTTATGGGAAGTGGCAAAAGCATGGAGGATTTGACAAAGCTAACCAATGAAAAGTGTGACATCCAATGGCCACATTGTGATTTTACAGTCTCTGTGTTTTTTATTAGTCTTTAGCTGTGTTATCAGCCAATTGCAGATACATCCATTAAATAAACTGGTAATTTAACCAGTGTGATAAATTAGGATCCAGGAAATTGGACCAACGACAAACTGAACTAATTTGCTGGAAAAGTGAAAGAAGAACGTATAATTGTAGTTTTGTAACTAGTAAAATTGAAGGCATTAACATTTTCTTATAAATTTCATTTTCATTCAAGAAGTAGCCTACAAGCTCCAAAAATTGCATTGAGCTACAATATTACAAATGTTTGGTTGATAATACTGTACAAGATTGTCAGTAATAGAATCTGTCAGTTGATTGGTATCATCACCAATTTTGTTTGCATTTTCATGGTTATAAACAACATGTTTTAAATAAATTTATGTTTTGAATATTCAAAGTTTTTGATCAATTTCAAGTTTTACTGGTTTAAATGATGCTTTTGATAGAATAGAAATAGATATATTCAACCGCTCCGTAGCACCAGTCAGTTTGTCACAGTTTTTAACTGAGTAGAAAGATCCCAACAATTTGAAATATATGCTCAACCACAATGTGAAAATTGAAATGTGCTGAAAATTCTCCGTCATCAGTATTTTCTGTTATCAGATACCATCTGCCTCATTGATAATGAGTGTTCTGTGCTGTGTTTTAGTGTTATATATTTTTCGGACTTTATAAAATCAAAAAATACTTTTTTTAAATGCTGATGTCTGTTTTCTAAGTGAAAACAAACTTTCACCATGTTCCCTATCAAGGGATAATTGGTTATGTTGGTGAAGTGGAACAACCCTACTCGGGTCTCCCCACTATTTAAAAGCCGTACGCTAAATGAATAAATAATAAATAAATTGATAATAATTCAGATATAATAAAAATATATCATTAATAATAACTCATTGATATATCAATGAGTTGATATGTTTGTTCCCAGAATATTCTTTTTTGTAATAACATTTTATGACAATGATAATCTATGGAGCTTTGCAAATAAAATCAATGCAATTCCACACTACTTTGTCTGAAATCCCTATTTCAAATCAGTTCAGTTTGTCGTCGATCCCACTATGCTGCTGTCCTGACTTATCATTGGTTGAATTACCAGCTCATGCGGTCTGTGCAACCGGGTTGCTGGCCTACCTGTAAGCTGGGATGACAGCCGAGCTCGAGCAGACTCTTGACGACGCCGACGTGGCCCTTGTTGACGGCGATGTGCAGCGCGGTCTGCCGGCGCTTGTTGCGTGCGTTCAGGTCGGCGTGTGCGTGCGCCAGCAACGCCATCACGCCCGGCTCGTCGCCAAATGCCGCGTGGTGCACCGCTCGGTCGCCGTCTTTGTCCTTCAACCATCACAAAACAACAATCAGCGCTAAGAATAGAAATAGAATAGAATAGAATAGAAATATGAATAGAATAGAGATAGAATAGAGATAGATGAGATGAATAGAGAAATAGAATAGAATAGATAGATGAATAGATAGAATGGTATGATGGATAGAATGGCTGATAGAAATAGAATAGAATAGAATAGAATAGAATGAATAGAATAGAATGTGGAGAATAGAATAGAATAGCAGAATATGAGCTCATTAATCAAATCAGAATATCTTCTTAAACACTAGAAAATAACTGACTACAAAAATTAGCAATTACCAATTAATAGGTGAAACCTACCCGTAAGGGTCTCCCCACCCATAAAAAGCCATACGATAAAAAACAGAATTAATAGAATATCTTGTTAATTACTGGCAAATCTATATGCAATATTGTTGTTTGTTTTATATTTTTCTCAAGTCATGAAGGACGATAGTCACCACATCGACAAATTTCACACAGAACAAGTTATACGAAAACAAGGGTCAAACAATAGCACCAATAAACATCTCACAGTTAATATAAAGAACGTAGAATGAATTGTATCAAACCAACTCAAAAATGACAAAAATCTATTTATCAATATAAATCTATAGAGAATCTATTTATCTCTTCAACGCTAGTTATCTCTTTAACAACTTTAATTACTGACAAATCCATCTACCTTTGTTATAGGATGCTATTGAATGGAAACTCTTCATTTGCATTTCCATTCATGAACATTGAGATAAATCATGTAACAAAATGAAGAGAATCAACCAATTTATTTTCCCAAAAAATACCTACAATAAATTAAACAAAGACAACATGATAAAAATAGAATAGAAATTAGAAAATAACAGAAAAATAGACTACAGAAACAGATATTAGGTACATTACAGATGAAATCAGATGGAAGACTATAATCTCACAAAGATTATATCTGAAAGTGAGATTTTACATAATTACATTTTTGTTTTTCAAGTCCAGTAATAACCATAGAATATTTGAAGCTACACTGAAACTAGAAACGAAAGATATGTAGAAAGAGATGTCTAATTGTTGATAATAATAAAAATATAATAATTTAATTAATTATCCAAAGTAAAAGTACCATGCAAAAAAGATAAAATGGATTCCAACAACATTAAGCCTTGTCAATAAACATAGTGTCACACCAAGGTTGTAACTGCCGTTGAATATAGATTCTAAATGACATTTACCGAAAAAATGTCCAGTAAACGTTTGTCCTATCGACTTTCGTTTTCGAGATATAGCGATTTTTCGATATTTTTGGAATATGCCAACTTACTGTCATTAAATACTCAATATCTCGAGCATCACCTTCGAATTTACATTTCAAGGTCATTTTTTAAAAGAGCAGAAAATTTTGCAATGATCCAATTTAAAAAATCTACCACTGAGCGTTTTCTATTAGCAGTCAAAGTTCAAAAAAAGAGATTTTTTGAATAAGTTCCAAAATTTAAGAAGAAATTTTCTCGAAAATTACCCAAGGTTCAATAATGAAAAATTTTAAATATAAGGTGAAAAACTTCCTTTTCCTTCAAGCTTTCAGATGAGACCAAAATTAGCTGAATTGTCTGTCAGAATTTGTGATTAAATGTGATGTTTTTAGTGAAAATTTGACTAATCTTATTGAGTGTGAATATGAATCTAAACTTTTAAAACTTTTTGTGATTAAAAAGGGTTTAAAAACGATCTGATTTCAAGTGAATTTGGCTGAGGAATCCAATAAAATTAGTTAAAAGTTTGTATCTGCAGTGATTATTGAGATATTCATCACCTCACCTCACCTAATTTCGACCTATCTCACCTCAATTTCGACATCAGCCGAACACCTGAGCAGCGCTTTGATCACTTCCAGATGGCCATTCTGACTTGCAGCCTGCAGCGCCGTATGCCCGCCGAATATTCCGTTAACATCGGCGTCAACTCGCTTCAGAACTTCTTCGCACTTCTGTACGTCGCCATTGGCAGCTGACTTCACCAGTTCTTCGTTCACGTCACCCGACACGTGTGTCTCGAACAGTTTCTTCAGAAGAGCGCTCAACCGTTCTGCAATAGATCAAACAACATGGATTTCGACAAATTTACGTGACAGAACTTGAGTTTTTGGCCTAAGCCCGACTTGACATTAGGACACTAATATGCCTTTCAGATTAAAGTCTACAGAATGAAAGGAAGAAGATTTCAAGAGGAAGACAAGAATGCGCTGGATCGATGACGTGGAGAATGACTTGAGGCAGGCAAGGGCGTAGCTAGGATTTTATTTTGGGGGGTGCTGAAATAGGCAGGAAGGTTATAAAGATGTAATAGTTTCATGGGATAAAAAAGCGAGCAAGAGACAAAATTACAACAAATGTCAATTTCGGGGGGTGCTGAAGCCCTTTAGCACCCCCCCTGGCTACGCCCTTGGGCAGATGAGCATCACAGATAGATAAATAAATGACTTTTTTTCCACTTTTTACATAACAAAAGTGCTGTGGGCGAAGCACAGGATTGAGAAGGAAAGCACAGAATCGGGACGAACTGAGGCTTACTATGGGAGGCCTTAATGGGTTATGGAGCCAAGGAGTAAGTAATATAGATTTAATGAATCTGAAAAATAATGTGAAATGAATGCATTGTAGTGTACCATGTATCCAATATTACTGTGGTGTATAAACATGATGAATCAATTTTTCCTCTTTGAAATAAATAACCTATATATTTTGTTTTTCAAATGACTGTTCTTGTTTATTGATTTTTTTATTTTAAACATAAATCAATTATAGGATGATGATAAAATTTGAATAGATACACACAAAAAATTGAAATGTCTATAAAATACTTAACAAAACAGTTCGAAAAACATTTATAGAACAATTCAAGAATAAGAATATGGATAAGAATGAATTTCATAGCCAAATACAATGAACAATTTTTAGTTTATTTTCATGGTACTTCAAATATTTCATTCAATCAAATATGTAGGTGGTACATTATTAGTGTATCAGTGCTTAGTTTGCAGAAGTAGATAAAAGATTAACAAATTGAAAATTTGTGAAAAAATACATTCTTTCAATGAAGTGAATCAACGTTCGTGAATTATTTAAATTCAAGATAGAATTTCTTTTCTAGATCGATGAATTGGCCGTAGACAGTATCGAAAATTGGAATAACAATCGGTATCAAAATTGGAAAATGAATCATTCTCGATCATTGAAAAATCAATAATTATACAAGAATCAATTATTAGTAGTATCAATAAGTAAAGCAAATTTTAATTTCAATTTCAGAAACAAATAATTAATAGGAATGCATACCACCACTGGAATTGGCCTGCGCTGACACATCAGATGAAGCGACCTTTTTAACAGCAACCGGGTTGTAGGTCCACGATGTTCCACATACTTCAACTTTCAGGTCGTTGTCATGATAAATTTGCTGCACTCTTCCGATTTTCCCCAACGTCTTGCAAAAAATGAAAAATAAATCGTTGTCATGATAAATTTTCTGCACTCTTCCGATTTTTCCCAACGTTTTGCCAAAAATGAAAAATAAAGATAGTTTCCAGTACACCAAAATGCACGAATCAGGATACAGTTATGATAAGTGGTAGAAAGGTTCATGATAAATATTATACTTTCTTTACAAAACTTGAGCAAAATCAAATGAAAATACAAAAATTTAGAGTAATGATGAATTAAGAAGCTAAATATACAGGAAATATTCTTAATTTACTATTTTTATTTAATGTGGTTGCAATTCACATTGTAGAACTAACAGGTGTCTGGAACCCACCCGAAACCGCCCATTCATTCAACTCATCAACCTTATCACTCACGAACAAAACATCCTTGAAAAATAGTAAATTAATAATGTTGAAGACTCTCTACAAAACTCCACTTAACCAAGAGAAGAAAGTCCATATCATGCAGCATGAAGCGATGAGACGCACTCAAATCCAGTACGAACTAAACAATTAACCAAATACTCTTATAAACGTCACCAAACAAATTATATATAAAATTCTCCATTCAACCATATTATTTTTGTAGACATCGCAATGCAACTCGTCTCAAGATACTATATTCTTAATTTACTATTTTTATTTAATGTGGTTGCAATTCACATTGTAGAACTAACAGGTGTCTGGAACCCACCCGAAACCGCCATTTCGGCCAATTGAACAGCCATTAGAGAGCTACTTTTTTATTTTTTCTACTCTTACTATATTTCAAAATGAGTTAATTAGAATGCCTCTATCTCTAGATGTGAAGCTTTGTGTCATTGAGTTGTTCAAGTTTCCAAGACGTGTTATCCCTTGGATTCCTCATACTATAAGAATGAAGTATCAACAACAATATTTTCAATTTAATGTGATCTGAAACTAATTAAATCTATTGTTCATTCTATTCAATTCATTCCAAGATTCAACTCACAGTAATTCGTGTTTCCTTTAGTAAGTTTTGTTGCAGTGAATTTATGGCTTTATTGAAGGCAAAGCCATATTCCGATTAAAAACAATCTGATCTATACTCACAGGAGCCATTGCTTCAGCCCATTCCCCATGGCCTCTTTGCAGAACTTTTATTCGCTCCAAGTCATTACAAATCTGCACCAAATCTCCAACTGCAAACTGCTGTGTTGTCTCGGACGTACTGGGAGCTGCGACTTGCAATTTCGTCAGAACAGCTGGGTTAAACGTCCATCTAGAAACAAAAAATTAAAAATAAATACCAACAGATCAGAGGCTCGTATTAGACTATGAAATGTTTTATTAAAGAACTTTGACAAACATATGCCCGGTTCCTCAGACGTTCAATAAACAGTTTATGGATCCAATAACCATGTGTTTTCAAATTTAAAAAAATTATTGATTCAATAGTTTATTGAACAACTGAGAATCCGGGCATATGTTTGTCAAAGATCTTGAAACATTTGATAGTCAAAGGCCCGTATTAGACTATCAAATGTTTAATAAAAGATCTTTGACAAACATATGTCCGGTTTCTCAGTTCAATAATCCATTTAATCTATTTTTTTTTAAATTTGAAAACACATGATTCAATACTGCTATTGGATCCATAAACTGTTTATTGAACGACTGAGAAACCGGGCATAATATGTTTGTCAAAGATCTTTTATAAAACATTTGATAGTCTAATACGGGCCTAAGAAAAACATTCGAAAGAGCAGTGTGAAATTCATGTTCAAACATTCAAGCTATCGAACTAAAAATAATCAAGCTCGTCTTAAACAGAAAACATTTCACAGCTATCACTAATAGACAAACTGCATTCTTATTGAAACAAATAATTGTAGATCATTTATTATGTCAAATCATTTTTATCATTAAAAAAATTGTTGTATGTGATGTGGTGATATTTCTCCATAATGAAAGAAAATATCTTTTCAATATGATTGACAATATCTGTGTCTTTTTCTTTAATTACTATTTCAAGAAGTGAACAACCGAGGGTGCATGAGAAGTCATATCAGGAAAATACAACACTGCAGTTGACTTCAATTTTCTGCAGGGGATTGCAAACTATCATCCCTCATTATATCTAATGGAATTTCGATTAAAGGAACTTTAAACACCATTTTCTTGATGCCACACTATTGTTAAGAGATTCTCCATAGCACATATAACTCTGCCATCTAGAAAAATAAAGGCAGTCAGTCATTCAATTAAAAAAAATCAACATCAGTTATCATCGATTCTCCGACAGAAAATATCAGGCTATATTGATCAATTTCCTAAAATATCTCAAGTAATATGATTAACGGAATTTTATACTAAATCGTTACTGTTGTTTGAGAATTTTCGGTTCATTTCCACATAAACGATTGAGAGATACCTATTAAATTTAGAAAGTATTGGTGAAACATACCTGTTTCCACTATCATAAGATACAACAATGTCATGATCTTGATCAATTCCAATCACAGTTCCAGTCGAGTTGAGACATTCAAACATTCCATCTGTCCAACCACCATGGCCATGCTGCAGAGATTGCACAATCTCAAAGTCCAAGTCCACGTTCACCTGTGTACGAAATACACATTCATTCAGGCTTGAAGACTTTTTTAACAAAAGAAATAGCCTAGTTTAATTAAGGGCACATAAGAGAGGTAAGGTATGCAAAGCATTTAATATGCGGCAATTTTTTTATTTATTACTTGTAGTATTTCTAGTTATGTTTATGAATAGTGAAAATTTCCCAAACACTAAGAGGAGAATGTAAGGTGGAGATGTGAACAAACCAAAATTATCAGAATGAATAAAAAGACTAGAAGTCATTCATTATGGATAACTAACACACTATACAGTATAATTATACCTTCACTACTATACAAAAAGTTAAAACTAGCCGAATGTCTCCCAATCACCTTGGATGAGACATGAACTCTTTTCAACCTGCGGCCTGTTTAATGAGAAGTCCTGTAATACATAAAAAGGCAGACCTACATTAGACTTTTGAATTTATTGCATAGTACAACGTCCTATTCATGTCTAGTGTGTGTCCGACTTCTTCCTGTTTTACAGGACATTAATTTTTATGAAACAGGCCCCTGATAAAATAATTCGAAGTGTTTTTTAAAACAAGAATCTGCTCATTTGAAACAACTTCCATGACTCAGACTTGCATGATCTGACATTACTTTCACGTCCACTCGTAGAGCGCACGGTTTGATTAGAAAAATAAAATTCACATGCAGCTCAATATCCAGCTTTATTTCAACTAAATCAATGATTCGGAACCAACTAAGAACTATGGGGGCTGTAGTGCAGTATATGGACTTCTCTTAAATAAAGTTATGTTTTAAACAGTTCAGCTCTTTAGATTGAAGATTATAATTATAACAGAAGTCCATATAAGTTACTGCACTTTCTCTCTAAAGGGATACTAGGTCTTTTCAACTATTCAAACTATTAATTTGGGACTTATCTATTAGCACTCCTCAATTAAAATAATAACAATATGATAATGATAGTGAGGTACAGTAATGATAGATACATCAAGATTTTAGTTAGATATAAACTTAAAATTTCATTTTTTTACTCAACTTTTCACTTTTGAAGAATTAAAATTATTTCCAGCCAAGTAGAAAAATAGTTTTACCTGATCGCCAATCTGTAATCCATGTGATCCGCTTCTTCCAGTTCCTTGCTCTCCAAGCAACGGCAGATGATCTCGATAAACTGTTTGGCCTTTAACATCATTCACTACTTTCAGGTCAGCCTGAAAAGAAAATAACCGGTTCATTTAAAATTATTTTTCGCCACACTAGAACGTAATGAACTGTTTTTCATACCTCTATTGAAGGCCGAAAATGTTCGATTTCCGACAAGGTCAGCTGGAGGCCTGTAAACGTTTACGGCCCTAGGGCGGAAAAGAAAATGACCTTGAATGACAGCTGTCTCTATCCGATCAACAGCATTGTATGTGTTCTTGCAGGTATCCTAACCTCAAAGTTTTGTTGGTCACTAAGTTGATATTTTCATTGTTTTGTTTGTTTTTTTTTGTGCTGTGGCGAAAAATAGCGTTCGCAACGCGGGCAAAAATGTTACAGGAAACTTGTTACATAACAAATGTTTTATAACAAAGTTACATAGTCTACAGAGGCGTACACCAGTTAGTCAAGACAGAGATTAGTACGTTTAGTCAGTAATTCACATAGTTTTATGAAGCACACACCGATGCAATGACTAATCTGTGTGTGTTGCTTCATAAGCAACTATGTGCAGTACTGTGACTAAACGAGACTAATCTCGTCTTGTCTTGTCTTGACTAACCAGTGCACGCCTAGCCTTAGATCATCTTAGAACATTTTTGAAGACAAAATTTCGGTTCTTTGTCACCTAGCTGAATGAGTTACCGTACTAACCATTCCTTCGAAGCCGACTCTGTAGAGATTTTTAGAGCCGTTGTCCCAGACAATGTAGGCGGCCGAGCGAGGCGACGCCGCCGACCAATCCTGGATCTCGTTGACTTTTCCGCGTCGGCCGTTGCCGCCATCCTGGTCCTCCCACTGCCAGTCGACGCCGCGCACCACCCGCGCGCCCGGAAATATGCCTCTCACCGTCACCTTTTTGCTCTTGCGGCGAGGGTCCAGTAGAATTCTGCAAGCAATAGTCACGTTTCAAGGTTAAAGCATGAGTAGAGTGGAAAAAGTTATAGCGGGATTATTTTAACTTGTCAGAAAACAGCTGATTTAACGTCAGTAAACGAGCGTACATTAATCAGCTGTTTTCTGACAATTTAAAATAATCCTGCTATAGCAGGATACAATTAACTTGTCATAAATCAGCTGATCGACGAGCATATGATCACAATACTTAACCTACAAATGCTGAATCTAGCAGATTATTGAAAAGGTCTTTTAAAAAGTTATTCTTTGAAAGGTCTTCTTTAAAAAGGTCTTTTAAAGACTTTAAAGGTCTCTAAGACTTTCAAGCCTTTTGATTATTGTGTCGAAATCACTGTTTAATTATTACTGGATCAGCTGATTTATGACAAGTTAATTGGATCCTGCTATATAAGAGAATAAAGTTCCAAGTAAATTAGTACAATGAATGCATAAGTAGAATTTAAATGCATAGAAATGTATGTAAGAATATTATATATATATATATATGATATATATATATATATATATATATAGATATATATCTATGAGTAGAAGTGATAATACTCTTATAAGACAATAAATAGCACTTATGAAATTATAGTACAAAATTAGCATTTAGAAAATATTAGAATTTGACAATATTTATTTGATTTCATCTAATTGTGGTGGGCAAGTTCGACAACATTTCTGACTCCAGAGCATTTAATTCTATTTCTAACACATTTTTATACAGTATCTCATACGTAGCTCTCTGATAATACTTATTACTTATCGTTATTATAGTGGTAATAAAAAAGTAGATTAATTCATTAAAGCAAGAATGAAAAAACTCAAAGCAAAAAATTGAAAATTGGACTGAAATAAAGAAGCTGGAAAAACGTCTTGAAAATATGAATAGAGATACTAAAAAATTAAAATTTAACGGAAGTAATGACACTAGAAACTAGAAGTTCCAATATTGGTTCTTCATTATGAGATGGCAACAGAGTACGAAAACTAATAAATTTATGCTTATTTGTACTGGAATTGTTTTACGTCATTACATATTTTAATCTAAATTTCAGAGAAATTTCACAAATCTTCTAGACTCCACAGCGAATAAAAAATAATAAGATCAATACACGAATAAACTTAATCAATTTCTCAAAATTAATTTAATTTCTAGAGGTATACGAAATACCTAAATAAGTATTATTACATTAGCCAAATGATTAAAAAGAAATAAATCAAGTTATCAGAATTGTTTTCAACAAACATGGCTCGAATTTGATAAGAACCAAAATGACATTTAACATTGATCAAATTTGAAAAGATAACACTATTGAAATTATATTCAGCAAAAAATAATAACAGGAAAGCTCACTTTCTTCAATAATTAATTAGACGCTTTATCAGCACTGAAGTTTCTTACCAATCAATTGAAAAAATTTCATGAATTGATGAAGAAAGTTTACTAACCTCAGTATCAAACAAGAAAAATTGTAATAGTGACAAAGAAATAAAATGGATCCCTTCCATCAAGTATATTGAATATATTTAAGGTGGAATCTTTAAGAGGAAGCTATGAAATTGGGGATTTCCGTGTGTTCAATGGAATATTTATGATTATGATAGCATTTTCCATTTTATGATAAGAATATTTGGTTGATTTTTTATTAATGAATGATCCAAAAAAGGTTTCTAGGTCTAATCAATTATTAAAAAAAACTCGATTTGAAAATAAAAAGCCATCATTGTGTTTCAAGAACTGAATACTTATTACCGCTCACACCTTGATAACCCCTCATAACTAAGTTCAAAAATATAATGATTATAATACTATCAATGAGCACTTGAGGAGTTTAATATTATGTTCAAAAATTCCGTAGAAGTCAAGTAGGGATTTTTCTTCCCTATAATACATTCTCAAAGTATCCATACTTATATGATAGTTTCTAGATTTTTATTATAACTGGTTCTTCAATACACCATAGACTATCACGTACATAAATCAGCCTGTTAAAACTATTAACGATGAGCCTTCTTCAACTATTAGATTGTAAAAAATTATATTCAGAGCCTAGGTACGTTTAAATTGAATAGCAAGAATATTTAATTCGGATCAAGACACCGGATGCAATCATTTTATAGTCGTAAGAGATTTTTCTTCAAGTAAAATATTATCTGTAATTCTCGGACTTTGCAAAAGATTACTAAATCACAAATTGTGAAATTTACACATTTTTGATAATACAGTATTATGATTTTTCTAACAGAATGATATTTCATCACAATTATATTTCTTTCATTTTTTTCAATTATAACGATTAAAGTTTATTCACAAACTCACCTTTCACTCCCAGGCGTAGTAATTCTGAAAAATCTATGTCGCAAAGGATGCTTGTCACCATGATAACAAATTGAACACAAATCGTAATTATTGCATTCGGCGCACTTCCATCGGATTCCAAAAATCGGCTGCTGCCGACAAGTATCGCACATTGTACCGTCATGTTTGACACCTGTAATTCAAAAATAGAATAATTTAAATTCCTTAAACCCATGTGTACAAACTTAAATTAACTACATTATACAGGAAGTGCCCTTCAAATTAATGTAATACACTATGAAGAAAATTGAAATTGTTTCACTCTAATGTAATGCATTTACATTGAGTAGGTTTCTACAAATAGAAATAAGATTATTGGAAAAATAAAGGATAAGATGGATAAGAAAAGGAAGAGAGAATAACCTGACAGTCATTGTCAGAGGGAATGTGTGAATAAAATACATAAAAAAGGTACGTAGGCTAATAGAAACATCATACACAATGAAAAAAGATTGGAGTTCCACTAATACATGTCATACCGTACAGTATTATAATGTGGAAATAAGATTATTGAAAAAATAAAGGATAAGATGGATAAGAAAAGGAAGAGAGAATAACCTGACAGTCATTGTCAGAGGGAATTTGAACCCTAGAAAATACCAAATCGATAATGTTTCGAATCATTCAAATTATTTAAAAATTCAAGTCTATTTTTTAGAAATGTTTTTTATACACATTGTGGTTGCAGTAAATGATAGATTAAAGAATTGAAAAGCAGTAGATAATAGTTGAAAACTAACTTTTCGAACAACTCAGTAAAATAAGTGATCAGCCAATATTTGCACTGAATCATTCCTTTCAATACCTAGCCTATATAATCTTAGACACGCATCTCAACATAGGAGTACAGCGCAGAATGAAAGTACTTTTTCGGTGTCTTATTAATATTCGTCTCACAATATCCAGTAATACTGTAAGTTAAGTAATACAGCTCTGAAACACGGGAGACTTCTGCATGTCTCTGGTATAAATTCCTAACACCATCAAAGTAATGTAGATTCTGGAGAATAATAAGAAATCCAGTAATTGTTTTTCAGTGAACTTGAATAGTTTATAAAATATCTCATTGGTCTATTTCCTGGACTCGAAACCTTATTTATTTTCTAAGTCATGGAGCTTTTTTAAATGTAAAATCAATAATGATTATGTGAATGAAAGAAACATAATGCGATTGATTACAATAAATATAGGCTAAGTAAAATGACCTGTTGGTGCACTGTCTAATATTCTCAAATCATATGCTCCAGAGCATCTGTAATTGGCAGCAGTTCCATTATCCCAAACGGCAACAACTTCTTCTGGCGACTCAAAATTTCTGACAGTTCCAACGTGGCCCTCGCCACCATCCTGCAAGAAATATTAAATAAACAAGCATTTAAAATAAATATCAAAATGGAGAAAATTTCATTAATTTTAAATTGAGTATAAAAATATTTTGCTCATTAAAGAGTGATAAGATACAATGCAATATAGGCTATGAAAATGTTGAAATTTCTAAAATAATCAAAAAAGCCTCTTGTCTATTAGGTGGTTACTGGCCGTGCCAATTGATTGAGGAAATGTATTGGCTTGTCATGAGCAGCCTGTAACAATTCATGCAATTAGTGTCCAGTCAGAAACAAATAAATAAATATTGGAAGCTATCATGAGTAGACCCACAAAATTACTTCTTTTTTGGGCAATTATAGGAAGAAATATTATAGATATACCTAATAATATGCTGTACTTGAGATACATTTTAATGGTATTTTGAAGTTTTCAAGTGATTAACAATGATAAAAATCAGTTTCAGCCAAAACTTGAAGGTCAGACACCCTTTGTGTTAATTAAATGTAATTTTAATGAAAAAATCTGGAGAATTTCAAGGAAATTTAAAGGACATCAAAGTTATTCAATTTACTGACACTGTCAGAAAAAATATCAATAGAATTTACAGTTTTCATCTCTTGAGAATAATGATATTTCTGTTGATAAGGAATAATATAAATTATTAAAATTAATCTTGTAAGAGAATTTCAAGTTCTGAGATAAAATTTAATTCACGAAATATTATTTGCCTAAGAACTGACATCAAGAGATGTTAATTCACAAAGAAAATTGAAAAATACTCTTGACGAAATGTAGCAAGTTCTAGAACATAACCTAAACTTGTCAAAATTCATACCTGTTTGCCCCATTTCCAGTCGGGGCCTCGAATTACTCGAGCTCCGACACCTTCCATCATGAAACGTGTTGTTCGATTACCAGCATTTCCTTCCATTTCTAGTGAAGCATTAATAAAATTATTATTTTAAAACAACGAACGATGAAAAAAAATCGCGAAACGCGAATCCGAAAGCAAAACACTGTCACGCACTCACGCACGCACTGGAAATCTCGATCTCGAATAGTCAAGAATAGAATCGATGTGGAGTGCTCGATGTATCGAAGAGCCGCTGTTTAATAGTTCGATTTCTACAGACCGCGTTATTTTAAAATAATGTAGCTTGATCGTTTCCAAAATATTCAGCGGGATATTTTATAATTATAGACGTAAATAGGGCATTAATAATTTAATTGAGTTTAGATTTAATAAATTTGATAATTAAATACTATAATAGTTAAAATATTTCGTATTGAGGAGCCAATAATTCAGGCTCATCGTCGTTTATAATATTCAAGATAAAAGAAAACTTCACCAATTCTACAAATAATTTTATGATTCACATAATTCGTTTATGATTATGAAACAGCCAATAATCAAGTCCTTTCTTGAACCGGAGCTGTTTGATTTTAAAATATAAATCAAATTTAACACGATTTATATGATTTTTTATAACAAAATTAGGTCTACGGTACGGTAATGATTTACCATTCAAACCTATTTCATGAAATGTTTTGCTTAAAACAAAATCAGAATTTGAGAATATACCAATTGAGTACAGTTACATTATCTAGGGGAGGGATTATTATCCATTCCACTGGGAGGTCCTCTACCACCAGCGTGACAGTCCTCCGCAAAGCAAATACTATATAGGGAGGGGATGAAGGGAACATGTGATGGCTCGTATGAGAAATTATCTCAGATTTCATAAAAAATAATCAAGATTTCGGTAATACAATACAATATACAAAGTGTTATTCGGGGTGGTGTTCCGGTACTTTTCATTTTAGAAATTAACGTTTCTGTTTAAGACAGGAGCCAATAACAACAGCATACCCTCAGCATGTTGTACAGCATGATACCCTCGTAATCCAAGTACAAGCCGTCCGTCTGGCGTAAATTTATTTAGCCAAAAATATATTTACTGATAAAGTAAAATCATTATATTCCTAGAAATAGATTTTTATAGAGGTTTTGTAAAGTCAGAAATTGAGGCAACAAAACAACATTTATATTTTCTCAATAATAGTAGGTGTGGAATAATGAAAGTTTCGTATTCTAATGTATGCGAAACTACAAAAATGCAGATGATAGCATATTCAGCTAGAGAATAGAAATAATGATTAAAAGTAAAAACTACAATTCGGGGAAATTTCAAGAGTATTTCAACTTTAAAGTCTCAGATGTTATGAAAATGCAGCTCTAAAGACTCCGGTGCATGTATAAGGTGTCAGACCACCGCCGATGGTTGTATTTCTTGACAAAATCACACTGATTTACCACCAGAAAACTACGAAAGCATTTTCACAGTGTATTGTCATTAAGTATTATGAGTAGATTCTAAATGTTGTATTGCAGGAAAACGTCGGACACACACCATAAGTGACTATATATTAGTAATAAATTACTATATGTAATGAATTTTTATTTTATTATTTGTCTAGTGTGTCAGAATTTCTCTATATATTACAGATGCATTTCAATGAAGTTGACCCTCTGCATGATTGTAATGAAATATTACAAAATAGAGGCTTTGGCTGGGCCATGAAAAATTGTAAGTATATTGTCACAAAAACCTATGAGTCTATCTAACTTATGGATTGTCTTTGCTGAAACACCAATTGCATTCAATAGCTACTTTCAAACGTCTTGCGCTTCACGCATCCTATTGAAATTAGACGGGAAAACGAATGCTGCACAGCATGCAAATCGAAAAGCAGACAAAAATCGACCAAGTGTGGACATAGGGATTGCAATGCTAGGTAGGGATTTAGTGAAAAATCAAAGCTGAGACCATATTTTTTCAAATGAGCCAAGGCTGCAAGATGATGGTGCTGCTGATAATCAACATCCGTTCCGGGTCCATGATCTGTACCAGGTGAGAGTGCTGCAACTACCCTACAAGCCAATTTACACAGCTGTGCAAGAAGTCAGCATTGCTTAGATGGGAGTGTGCTATCCTTGTTCAGTACAAGGCAGTTGCTGATGTCTCTATCCTATTCGCACTGTACATAGTTGCCGCACACAGTCCCAACAAACACGTTTGGTGCAGTTTTCTCTTTCTCTCTCAATGAAACTTGGCATCAATGCTCCTAATAAAAACAGTGCTGACTTCTTGACGTGAATCGGACTATAGCCACTCAGCATCCATCCATCCACTGCAGTGTGGAATGGCTCATACGATTTAGCAGGGAAGCGATCTTTATCGAGGCTAGCATCCATCCACACTGTTGTGTGGAGTGGCTTTACAACCTTTACCGCCTCGTGGCTAAGCTAAGCAACAGCAGGCATTGAACCGAATACAACTCACTCGCTAGGCGTTTCAAAAACAATACAAAGGGATGGTGACTTCTCAATTTTGTTATTTGAAACCAGGAGAAGATGTGCACCTTCATTGTGTAGATTTGCTTCTTACAGTGGCGGTTCTATAGCCATGGGCTGGGTGGGCAGCTGCCCCACCAGTTTTAATGGGAACAATTTTTTCAATTGTTTTTTCTGAATAGCATTGTATTTACGAAAGTGTTAGCCAAAAAATGTTATAGGCTAATAATATTGACTTTCTGAAACCCTCTTCCTCTGTGTCCTCTTGCATAATTTGGTACTTCAGCCTTTAGTGCTTGCTTGCCCACCCAGTTTTCTAGTCTGGAACCGTTAGTGGCATTTGCACAACCTACACAATATGAACAATAAAATTATAACTTAGATGAAAATTAAAAGTGATTTTATAAATACCGGTAACTCAAAACAGAGTGTTATTATTTTCAATTGAACCTTGATCAATAGTGAACTCAGTAGTTGATCATAATATGATTAAAACAAAAATAAACCAGAATATTGTAGCAACTCTCAAGCAAGAAGATAATTCAAAACACAGTATGGTTTATAGTAAAATTCATTTTTGTTATTCAACAATTTATTTACTAAAAAACCGAAGGCTACCTACTCATTAAAATGTAGAAAGTGAATTGAGAAATATCAGAACTTATTCTTACTAGAAAAATACCTTGATTCCCTTATATTTGTAGTTAAAACTTCTTAGTACGTGATAGTTGTAGTCTACTGTTCACCAAGAACAAAAAGTGGGTGTAAACATAGAGTGAGCTTGTATGAGTGTATTGCATGGGTCATTATCCGCTCTTCGCTCGACAGCATGTTCACATTTCAGCGATAGCGAAGTGAGTGTGAGAGAATGATAGCTATAACATGCCTGCCTATTGTCAAAATTAAATTGCACTACAGTGCGTTGTGAATCGGTCGGCCTGTCCGGTTCTGACTTGTGCTCGCACAGTATCTTTCTGCACACTTTTTATTTTCAGCGAACAGACTTGTAGTAATGAAGTTCTAGGTAGGACTATGAAAAATACTCTAGAAATAAATGGTGATGATCGTTTTATTAATACAAAAACTTATACTCATTAAATGAGTGTAGCAGTCTTATTGAAATTACAAAAATTTTTCAAGGATCAGAATCACAAGATTACTTTATTAAAAACAATGTAATAAAAATGTTTAGTATAAACAAGAGCTTTTCAATTCTGCAAATTACTATACAATGCTGCTCTAGCTGACCATATACCTCTGCACGTTCAGTCCAATTGTCCTGGAAAATAAAGCATCAAAAAATTACAAAGATGAAAAAATGTTTAAAAAAATATTATTCATAGAAAATCTATTCTCAAGGATCTACGCTACATTTTGAAACTTCAAATGATTCAGAGTAATTACGTTAATCATAAATTATTGAAGAATCGCGTACTGGTAGTTCATCATTGATTACTGTAAAAATCATTCAACAATAATAACTAGACTTATTAAAAAAATTATGATGACATACTAGAATACGAAAAAAAGGGTTATATCTATGCAGTGTGAAGTGCAAATGCACTTGAGTTTGTCTGTGTTTCCCAATCATTGATTTTTTCAACATCACTTCCAAATTTGTGGATAACTTGGGCACTAAGAATGATTTGACTGACACCCCTAATAGATGAATATTGTTTTCTAATATAATTGAGAACTTTAAAAAGATTATAACAATGTAAATTAGACCTCAAATGAAACAATAAAACCTAAGCGTTTCAATACATGAATTAACGAGAGTATAGTGCAGACGTTTTAAACACCAAAACGCGTATATACTATTTATAACGAAAACCAGGTTAAATAATTGTATTATACAGTATATTGGAATTGATAATCCATCACTCCATGACTTTACCTTGCAACCGGTTCTACGCAATCAAGCCCGACTAGTGCCTTATACTTTGGGAGTTCCAGGCCGTCGCCTTGTCTCACCAAAAATCCAAGTTCCACAAGAGATGATATCTGTAATAAAAAGATTACTAGATAATTTTTAAAACTAACGATTTTCGATATGTGAAGCACATATTAATCTGGTTGTTGTTGATATCCATCCTTCGTGTACTGCAGAGATTCATAGAATGAAAGATAACTTCGTGCTATACAGTACTTACACTATTTTGAGTCGTGGACGCGTTTCGATCAATGATGTTCATCCTCGGCACTTTGGGCAGACTGACTACTTAAACATTGTAAGGCTATGGAAGGTATTGGGATGTGATTGGAGTGCGGGGTGAGTTTGGGTGGGGAGGTGTTTACAGGAATATCAGTGATGATGTTGAATAGGGTGTGATTTGAAATTGAGTTGATAATTTAGTATGAGATGAGTATTATTTATGGAATGTTTGTATATTTTAAACTGTTCTATTGTATTTAATTTTCTGCTTTTGGGGTGATATGGAGGATCCTCCATCACTCCAATCACATCCCAATACCTTCCATAGCCTTACAATGTTTTTAAGTAGTCAGTCGTAGCCCAAAGCGCCGAGGATGAACATCATTGTTCGAAACGCGTCCGCGACTCAAAATAGTGTAAGTACTGTATAGCACGAAGTTATCTTTCATTCTACATATTAATCATTGAATGATTATATGTCTGGATTACTTTCTTATAAACTACTAGCCAGCAGGCTCCGCCACCTGCACCCCTGGCAGCCATTGACAAAATTTTTAAAAGTTTTCAAAATCCGTTCTTAGTGCGCGTCTTAAGGTCTAACTGAACATGCATGCCGAATTTGAAAGCATTTGGTTCAGTCGTTGTTGAATAATCTGCAAAAACGCATTGAAAACGCAAGGAAAACTGCAAAAACGCCGATTTCTGGCGTAATTTTGGGAGAATCTTAATAAAATTTCAACAGATTATTTTTAGACCTTAAACGAACCTAAGTACTAAATTTCAACATTTTCTGCCAATTAGTTCTCGAAAAAGCTAAGAAAACGCATAAAATTGCTAGAAAAACGCGAATATTGGGCGTATCTTTGAGATGTTTTCAAAATCAGTTCTTAGTGCGCGTCTAAAGGTCTAACTGAACATGCATGCCAAATTTGAACGCATTTGGTTCAGTAGATTTCTTCTGATGAATCAGTGCCATTTCGCTTTTATATATATAGATAGAAGATAAATTTAGCAAACAACCTAAACTGGATATAAAAAACTAGATTTATAGTAACTACTTATCGATATGTGAGACATAGGATTTCTGCTATTAGACATTAGAATGCGTTGCCTTTCTTTCTTTCCTGAATTAGCTTTTCAGTGGACTCACTCATTTTCTTCTCTAGACTTTTAATCCACATTTAATTTTCTAATTCGATCCACTAATGAGTATAGTCGAACGGAATCTAAGAACAATAGAGTATAGTAGTAAAGAATAATAGTAGGAAATTTTTGGAAAAATACACAGAGGCCAAGCACCGTGGCCCCTACTAGTTTCCTTAACCCCAGCTTAAAACCAATATAGTTTTGTTGTGGCTTGGCATGTTTTTAAGAATACGTACGAATTGGTTGAAAAAATTTCCAACAAGTGAAGGACTTTAATACTAAAAAGTAGTAATTTTACCATAATGTACTCTACTTTAGTATGAACGTTTTCATTGGGAGAGTTAACAAGACAGTCAGTACTTGCTCAATAAACTTTACCTCTATTTCTCCAAATGAAAACCCGACATAAAGCAATTTGACACTACTTTTCAACACTTCCATTTAATCATGAATATTATTGTCATTGGCCTAGTCAAAACCAAGACAAGTATTTTAGTCAGTATTTCACATACCATTTGATTCAATGATGCTACCGAATCAAAGTCATTGCATCGGTGTTCATAAAAAAGTTTCGGTGTGGTTCTTGTCTTATTCGACCTAATCATAATTATTATAGATTGAATACTATTGATAATAGACCAACCTGTGTCATGAGACTAGCCGTCAGGTTGGTTCTCTGATCGAGCAGGCTGTAGAAAATGGCGAAGAGGCGATCAAGCGAGAACGACCTGGGCCCGAGCAGTGCGTCAACGGCGTTCTCCTTGCGCCCGGCGCCGACCACGACCCGTTTACGCTGCTTGCGTCCGTGGCTTTTGGCAAACAGTCGTCGATCCGTTTTAGCGTGGTTATGCGACGCCAGGAACGCGGCCACCAGAAAGTGCTTGGCAAAGTAGGGCAGGTCGAGGGCCTGTTGTGCTCTTGGCGTCAACACTCTTCCTCTTTTGGCGGCTCTCTTATCGTCCGCATGGTCACCACTGGAGAAAACACACAAGTTATTATAGAATAATTTCAATTTCATTTTTTTCGTCAAAATAGCTCTACAAGATCGAGCAGTGCTTGGTAGTACAATATGACATGTCGAAAATTCGAAAAAATTCAAACTCAATACTCAGAGTAAAAGAAAATTCAGGACATACAAAGGAGTTTTCTTTTAGTCTTCAAAACTAAAAACTTTCTCATGAGGACAGTTCAATCACAGTTAATTACAATAATGAATTCAATACAATATGACAATAACTAATTTAAATACAATATGACATGTCGAAAATTCGAAAAAATTCAAACTCAATACTCAGAGTAAATGAAAATTCAGGACATACAAAGGAGTTTTCTTTTATTCTTCAAAACTGAAAACACTCTCATGAGGACAGTTCAATAACAGTTAATTACAATAATAAATTAAAATAAATAAGATTAGTATGTTCACAATATTAATTAAATACTATTTCAGTTTGTGAAAAGCAATAAACAACTTTTAATTCGAAGATACGTTAGTCATTGAGATTACAGTTGAATAATTGACAGTTAAAAAATTTCAATAAAATAAAAGGAGAAAGTTCACATTAGTGAAAGGATTTCTTACTATTTCATGAGAAAAATCTGGAACCTCAATATAATTTCATCGAATAAATCAAAATGGATTCAATTTTATTGTGAAAGTAGAATAGGCATTATATTAACCTGTCGATTCCAAGGTAGACACTGTCTAGTGAGGATTTTAGGCGGGGAGCAATGTTCCTCCACAGACCAGCCACGTCGCTTGCTTTCAATTGGCCACTTTCCACTGGAGCCACATACTGAGCAAAATGGGTTGTGGCCTGCAAAATTACACACACAAATAATTGCATAAAAATATTCATTTAGTCATGACTTTACATTGAGTCATATTGATGTAATTATTAGTTAGTGAAAAGCTCAAGTAGAATTCGAAGATTTTATTAGTCCAAGTAAGATTCCAGCTGAATAATTGATAGAGTTTCAAAAAGTCAGAAGAAAGATCATTTGAGAGTGTCTTCAATAACTGCACCGGTAAAAATAATTGGGTGTGAAATGATAAATCTATTCAACTTAGGGAAGCTTTAAAAATATATTTTTTAAATAACTGGTTGATTACTTTATTAACTGTCGATTCCAAGGTAGATCCACACTGTCGTCGATCATAGGATTTAGGCGGGGAGCAATGGATCCTATACAGACCAGCCACGTCGTTTAATACATGCATACTACGCACGAACGGACTTGTGAGAATGATTTCAAATAGCGTAGAGAATTAAAATTTTCCATATAAGAATAAAACAATGCATAAATAAATTGAAATTGAAAATGATTTTGGTCACTCATGATGAATCTCATATGGCAGATTGCGTCGCTCGCAGGAAGACACCTAGAAATACGTTGAGATAATCGCGGTAGAAGTTCCACGCACATCATGGTTACCTGATAGATCTCTCAAAATACGTCATAAGAATAATCGTTTTGAGTGTACTGTGTTCAATAACATACACACAATCTAGTAGGAATTTTTCCGGTAGAATGTGACTGATGAGAACAACAGTGAGTGTCGGAATGTCGGTGATTTCTTGAAGACGAGCAAATGCCGGCAAATAGTGTTGTCCTAGGTCAGCGAGTCGTTCACATGCATCGAGCACTATTACACACGAACGATTCGAGAACGCGCCGTTTTTATGCGCTCATTGACGCCACACTTCCGAAGTATCACTTAACATGGCTCTGGCAGCCGGTTCCAGCGCCAAACGCGCAGTGTAGCACTCAATGCAGTTTATCACAACATGAACTGCGTCTGACAGCTGCAGAAGTCGTTCGACTACTGACGATTTTCCAGTCGCAGTCTACATGGACAAATACAAATAACGCCAAACTGTGTTCAACTATTCTGGAAAAATAAATTATCAAAATGTATTATCTATGTAAATCACACTTAGGCTTAACTTTCAATTAAATTTTGGCTGATATACATTCAACTAAAGGGTGCCATGATTTATGATGCAATGGATTAGGCTACAGTCAAAACAAACAACATTATTTCAAAAAGTCCTACACTTTATAATTACAGAGGAGAGAGCTATTCTTCCTATGTGCTATTACCTAATTAAACTTTTGCTTACATTAATGCTAAGCTGTTCAATAATCCGTAATAATACATTCGGCAAACTACTTCAACTGCTCAGAATCACATGGTGTCAGACAGACATGATGGTTCAGAGTCTCTGACAATTGAGACTGTTTTTAATGGCATTCCCCAATCATTCTTAGGTAATAGTTGCTACTTATAAGTTGTCTACTATTAACAATATTATATCTATAAAAAACCGAATAGTTGAGAGTCTTCAAATAGGTACAATATATTCGTACATGTAGAGACCCACAAACTTGCAATGCATAAGTTATTCTTCTGTAATTAGTGTTCTCCATCAAGCACGAAAGTTTGAACAAGACTTAGTTACATATCTTTCTATTATTTTACGTGTTTCTATTATGATCTCTATAATTTATAACACAATCCATTCATTTGTGACATCTTCTTGGTGGTTTCACGGAAACAATAGTACATAAATGTTTTATCTGATTTATCTTTGGTAGTTGTAAGCTTACTAATCTATCAAGCCATATTTTGAATAACGTATCTATTTGGTTTTTTCGGCAAGGAAATTCTTCATACAGTGTCTTCTTAAATGTTCATAATATTTTAAATATTACAGTCACTCAAGGAAAACAAATTTAACGGAAATTCATAATCTTATTTGATGAATGATTTCAAAATAGTAGAAAATTGTTTTTTCACATTGTAAAAGAATTCTAATAAATAATATTGAATTGAAAATGTCATTCACTGTTCATGCAATCCATAACAACTCAATATTCTCCAGCAACTAGCTCGCAAATAATAACAAAATAGACAATACGTTGAGATAATCTAGCCTCCTACAAGTTTATGTCACAATCATAACCTATAACAAACAACGCCAGTCAACCCAGTTCAATCAATTCATTTCTGTGAGTACCGTGGATAAGTTGATAAGAAACATACAAAAATCTGTAGATGTCAATTTTTCCGGTATTGAATATTATCATTATTAGAGAACAACAGGAGTGTGAATGTCGGGCATGATTTCAATTAAGACGAGCAAATGGGCAAAAGTGTCCCAGCGACATTCCAGGTCTCCACCATGATTCCACATGACATTTCGGAACGATTTTCAAGAACGCCGTCCTGTTCTGAGATGCGCCAATGTTTCAGACTGACGCGCAAACGTCGCCACACTTCGTACGCGCTCGGAAGTCTCCGACATTTTAACGCTCTGCAACGTTCCAGCGCCAAACGCAGTGTAGCACTCCAATGCAGTTTGGCTCCATGCATGACACTTTTGCGTCAATTTGACAGCTGCAGAAGTCGTTCACTCCCGACAATTTGTACCAGTCGACATTCTGTACCACGTTTCATTCCCACAATATCGATTTAGGCAAAATATCGACTGGAACACAGATGTATAGTGTATGTCACAGATCCCAATCCGTTATGATTTTTGAAACAATTTGACATTTACATTTGAAAGTGTATGCAGTCAGTTCTCGATGCAAAATATGCTTACATAACGCTTAATATGCCTAGTGTGATGTCACAGATCCCATTCATACTGGTGTAGGATCGAATGATCTAATGGATCAGATCTGTGATGTCACAGATTAATATGCTTTTAAAAAATAAAAATTGGTATAATATTTTGTTTTCATAGGGTCATTATTAAGGTATTATATTTATAAAAACCGAATGGTTGAGAGTCTTCAAATAGGTATTTGGATTTTAATTTTCTGTACATGCTTTAGAGACCCACTAAACTTAAATTAGCCTACATTGAAATTATTGAGGACATCTACTGGATGAAATTAATTAATTATATCAAGACTTTGTCTGTCAAATGCCACATCTTCTCAAAATCCATTTATTAAAAGACAAGTAATAGCTGAATCAATGGTCAACGTCAAAACATAATTACATGCCAAGTTCATTTCATGAAACAGTTACAGAATTGATGAAGATAAGCTAAGAAATAAAGCATCCTGCCGAGAAGATTGAATAACGTATCTATTTGGTTTTTTCGGCAAGGAAATTCTTCATACAGTTTCTTCTTGATGTTCATAATTTACTGCAAAAATAAAGTACAAGGAAAAACAAATTTAACTGAAATTATAATTATTTGATGAACAGTACAAGGAGCTCGTGTGTAGAAAAAGTTTTTTATGCTGTAATTTACAGAATTCTTACAAAAATATGCATTGTATTACAACAGTCATTCTGTTCTGTCATGCAATCAATAACAACTCAACATTCTCAAATAACAAAATAACTAGTATTTTCTGTACAACTAGCCTTCCCTACATTTTGGTCCAACACTACATCTCACTTTAACCTATAAAAATGTGTACCAGCGACAGTTCTACCAATCTTAGCTTGAGTACCGATAACTTGAGAAAAGAATGAAAACATTCGTCCCAAAATGGGACAGAATGTCGCTGGACCAAACTGTCGTTGGGACAAAATGTCACGCTCCCAAATAATCATTTTTATTTTTGGCCTAGCTGTCATTTTTGACAATGGAAGGGAGGGATGGCGACACTTTATACCAAAGACATCTTGGTCCATTTTGTGGACCAGATGTCGTTGCACGCAGCCGACATATCAGTCCAACTCAGGAGTGTGGAACACATTGTCGGAATGTAAAGGAATATAAATTGAACCAGAATGCCGTTGCCGTATATATTCAGTGCCGGGCTGACAGCTCTGAGGGCCGTCGGCAAAATTTGTCGTAATTTTCAGTACAATTGTCATTTTTGCCCAAGTCCTGAAACTCTCCCATTATAATTTTCTTCTAGTGGAGAACGAACGAAGTAGACTTTCTTCTAGCTAGTCTACAACGATATAGGTAGTTGTTGCAACAACACTATTGCAATTTCTCAATACCGTATATATTATATGCTAAGTAATCATGTGGTTAAGTAACAAACATTCAAGACTGCTTTTGGATGGGTGACCGACACGAAAAAATTGTGAAATTAGGCGAGGTGGAACCTACCCGTAAGGGTCTCCCCACCGATAAAAAACCCGTATTCTTTCTATCTTTAAATCAATAACAGTTCTAGTCTATTTGAGCCAAATGAAGAATAAATAAGACATCAGTACAATATAAAAATACTTTATTGAAAGAGATAGTTAATGAAGAAACGTTGAATAATAATTTTTACAACAATCATATTAAATAAAAACGCTCCTATCATTAAATACAATTCGCAATAAACCTCTTATTTATGATATAAATGACTTATCTTTACGTCATTGCATCCTCAAATATATAATGAAGAAAATACACTATTTTTGAAATATCAGTATACTTATGCCAACGGCTAGTGAAACAAAGATACAAATTGAAAGGAGAAAGCTTGAGAGCTAACAAACAAGATTGATTGATTTACAAGGAAATTTAACATACTGCTTGAAGACCATACATGCGTAACTTGATGAAGATATGAAGAGAACATACATTAGGAGTGCTTGTTAAAAGATCAGATTGTTGCTCGAAGTCAAAAATAATACACTTGAGCTACACGTACCTTATGGTGTATGTCTTTATCGAAGTTTAGTCTAGCTACTTTACTATAAAAAGTTTGGTATTTATTAAAAACTTTATGATTTTTACGTAGTCATATAGTAAAACTATATAAATTATTTTGATAATTCAAAAATTATTCTTATTTGATTTGATAGTTTGTTGCATTAAAGCTGATATCTATAAGTTAGCAGATATCTTGTCAAGAGATAACTCGTCAAGTTCTAGTCCTTTACTGTCTGAATATTTAAAAAAAAATGAAAAAGAAAATGTTATTCTGACAAATCATCCTCATTGATAGTCGTTTGTAGACGTCTTCCATTTCGTTGGTAAGGTGACATTTCAGCAAGGCTTAGAGGAAACTTGTACTCTTGACGTTGAGGAGTTTCTCCTGAGAAAATGAAAAAATGAAATATTATTATTGCTGTCAATGTTGCATGTTTTATAAGATCTGTTCGTGCTGGAGAAGAATATTTGGCCATGCTTTAATCAAGTTTGTTAAGGTACATTTACATTAGGGTGCTTGTATGAGATAGGCCTACTTGTTTTCTCGCATAAGCAAAATGTTTAAACAAATTTTTGTTCATCAAACAACATTAGGACTTGCTAGTTTGAGTCAAGATTAGTTTAGGTAAATGATAATATTTTTTGTTTTTGTTGATCGTAGATAAAATGGTATATGTAACGTTTGTATTTGGCCTTTAAACCTCTCTTGAGATACTTAAAATACTCGCTAAAGCTCATATATTAAAATTAAAAGCTAACTAAATTTCATCTTGCTAAAGCACGTATTGTAAGGCTCTCATGATACAACTGTTGCATGAACTACTATTTTAATATCTATCTAATGCATTTGCTAAAACTATATAAATACCGTAATTATATTGAGCATTACCTGTAGCTTTGTATTTTTGAAGTTCTCCGTTGAAAATTGAATTGTGAAGACTGAGTTGGTTTTGTGAATTGATTTTGATATGTTCATTTTGTTTGGAGGCGAGTTTACTATGTTGCTCAATCTTTGTGATGCATGCAGCAATATTCTCTTTATTTTCAGTTATTCTTTCATTGATTATGCTTTTCAAGTTTGCAGTTTCAACATTTATGTTAGTTTCCTAGAAATGAAGAAGACAATCATTGATAATTCAATTATATCACCAGATCATGAAAATATGCTTGATTTGACAAGAGTTCTTTTAAATCTAGTGATGAAAGAATTATTTTTTCAACCTCAGTCCAAAACAATCAGACTTATCGTCCAACCATTATTATTGCGATTGGACCACTTCCAAAACCCATCCAATTTAGCCTCCGAGCACTACAATTTTAATGATACTTTTTGCATGACGACATAGTTGCACGATAAGTTTGAGTGTTTGGACCGGGCTTTACAAAAAGTGACCATACAAAGTGTAGATATTGGGGTGCAAAAAAGCGCACATAAAAAGAGAAAGAGATTGATTCAGTTGATTTGATAAAAGTAGAAACATAAGTACAGAGAGCTCGCTCAAGACAAACATTGCTTCGTGAGCTTCATCTTTCAATCATAGAACATAGCTGGAGGCTTCTCTGGAAGACTTCAGTATTTTGAAATTATTTTTAGTTTTCAAGTAATGAGAATGAAAAACAAATGGTTAGTCCAAGTAACTAGTTTGATAAAATTAATTGAAAAAATCTTTCAATGTATATTTTCAATGAATATTATGGTCTACTCACCTGCAATACATTTTTCATTTCATTCAATGAATTCGACAAATTGGATGTGTATCCTGACACTTCTCTATTGACAAGTCTCACACACCCAGAACGATCCTGGCGTTTCAGAGTTTCGATAGCTGAAGAAATGGCAGTGATATTCTGATCTTCCAGGTTTTTCCGAAGCTGGAACATTAAAAAACCGTTTCAAGTCAGTCAAATGGAATGTAAATAAAACTTGAAATGCAAATTCAAAAGTACTAATGCTTTGAAAAGCCAGAGTGTACTTTGTAAAAACAGTGAGTAATTACATAGTGCGAAACAGAGGAGCTATCAGTAAAGAATCACATCAATCTGTAGAGACGCCCAAAGTGACCTATACAAGTAAGTACGGTATTGTTTGGACCTTTCTTTTGGACTGCATGTTTCTAGAGTGGTCGTAGCCGAGTTGGTTTAATGCTAGTCTGATAAGCCTAAGGTCCTGGTTCTAGCCCAGTTGTGAAATTGTAACCAAGATACTTTTATCTATTAAATACCTATAATCTATTATATCTTTTCCTGTAAGAGTCGGACCTCTCTCGCGTTTCGGATAACACATAAAGCCGTGGGACCTAAAAACTGGTCGTCATCTGTTATCACAAATACACATTGCTCATGCACAATTCTAGGGCTCATGTGGGTATCATCCTCAGAAAAAATTACACAATCTACAGATTATTGACTACTTCTTTCTTCAAAACCCTAGGATGAATCATCATTTGAAAGAACAAGTTATACACAAGAAAGATAATTTATCAATAATAATTATTAATATACTAAAATTATTTCACGAAAATTGTTACTTACTGTTTCAGTAGCACGCTTGCTCTCTTCTGAGAATCCTTGTCTGAACTCATCCATCATTTCCAGGTTTTCGTTAAGCTTCTCGATCAATTTTGTAAAAGCGACTTCTGCAGTGACTTTAGCGTTTTCGTTCTCTGAAATACTCTCAGTAATATTTGAATCGCTTATAAGATTCTTGATTGTTTGATCATGCAAATGCTCTTGCAATCTGAGAAGAAACTCATCGTTGGCAGTGATTTGTTTTCCCAACTCCTATTAATTGAAATAAAATACCATAGTTAATGGCAAGTGGATGAAAACTTGAATAAATTTTTACAAAGGAATACAATTATTCGCAGACACAAGACAGCTTGAAGCTGGAATCCTTTTGAGAATTCAGTTCCAATACGTTGCAACACTTCATTAATAAAATGACAGAGCAATCACCAATCGATTTTTAATGGTACCTGTTGCAACTGGGGTCAAAATATAGTTTTTATTTTTAATTCAACTATCAGCATTTCAATTTGCTCTCAATCAAAGCTACCAGAGCCCAGTTTCAACATAAAGATTACCTGGTGGTGAAGCAGCACAGGAGATTGAGCAATCTGCATTGATACATTAACAACATACAATTTCACGTCTTCCCATCAAATACATATTTCATTTTCTATTGATCAATGTATAAAAACAGTTTGATGTGAATTTAAAATCACTGTGCTAATACAAGATACAGAAGGTAAATTACTTATTATCAAAGATTGAAAAGTAGCTCACCTCAAGTTTCTCATTGTTTTCAGCCCTGAGAGAAGTGGTTTTTCTCATCTCATTTATGAATAGGTTCTTTATCATCAGTGTCATTTCCGACTTCGATGAAGTAACAAGCTCTTTCAATTTAGCTGTCGAACCATCCATTCCTTTTGAGACCTCAGTCAATGAAGATTTTATCTGAAACAATGAAACATCGTCTTGGTTTCTGATCCCACACCAACAAGTAAGATAATTTGAATTCAGGTATTGATAATCGTCAATTAGATAGAGAAACAATAACTGAATTTTATTTAATGAATGTTCATTTGAACAGTACGGTAATCGAAATAGTAGAAAAGTGTCATATTTTTAAATTATTGTAAGCGCCTTGACAAGAGGGACGAAATTGAACTTTCAGGGGTTGAAAGTGTTAAAATGGGGGAAAAATCCATTTTGAATACAAATTGTGTAATCTTTTTTCTCGAGTGGTCGAAAGTTGCACCAGTTTACGGTATCTATTTCTTTCTTCAAGACAAATATCAATAATGTACATAAATGCATTCATTTTGTTAATTATGATTTATTAATTGTTGGAACTTTAATAAAAATGTTACAATTATTAATATTGTAAATACAAAACTACTCTTCATCTACTGCGTTTGATAAAGTACTCACTGCGTCTTCAAGATTTTTCAACTTCAATTGATGGTCACCAAACTTTTCTTCCAGATTACAATCGGCAACAATGCTATCTGCTTCTTTGTTCACAAATTCCTCCAAGCTTTTCTTGTTTGTGTTCAAATTTTCAACAATCGCAGACTGACGATTGTCCATATCTTCAGAACAACACAAAATATCTCTAACCTGAAACAATAGGAAGTGATGAATGATGAGAGAGAGAGAGAATTGAATTGAATGACTTCCTTTATTTTTTAACCTGGGAGGGCGAAGAGAGAGAGAGTTACCAGACGTTAGATGTTTTAACAAAGTATATAAAGGAACAGAAAATTTGAGTCTTGAGAAAAACTCAAGATTCTGCACCAAATATCGACAAGAAATGTTCAGAATAGTTAGTATGATCTACTACCTCTATCATAGCTTAATGTATTGGGAATTTTTCTCAATTCGCCTTCTATTAACACTGCTAACTAATTTAGGAATTATAAATTGGTAAGGATTTCACCAATTATTTTTGGAAAGAACAACGTATTCACCGGATTTATATTATGTTCTACCAAACTTCAAAAAACATTTTTCAAAATCCTTCTCGTACACCATACAAGCTTTTTCGCACTAAAGCCTACATTGTAACTCACATAAATTTGCCTTATAAGTTGAATTAAAAATAACATGAAATGTATATTGGATTTATTGGATAGAATTTTCATTCTTCAAGCTTTCAAGTAGGTTAAAAATTATTCTCTGACAGTGATACGGCAAGGAGCGGTGAAGCAATTTAGTTTCTAATAGTTGAAATGAAGTTGGTCACCTTGCCCATTGGCTATAAGGAGCATTATAAGAGCAAAATTTTGGGTGTTCTAGTTTGTCAGGGTTGACGAAAGAAAAGGTAAAAACACTTCCTGTCCTAGATGTCAGTAGATAGATGACCTAAATTTTTCATTTATACAACATGAGAATTCTTGAATTGTATTCCATTTACACCAGAATAGAGTGGTACAGTTTTATCGGGTTCTTCAATACATTATATATTTCATATTGAATAAAGTTTCCTACTAGGTAAATTAAGAAGTAATTGGAATGCAAACCCCCAAAATAGATTCCGATAGATTTCAAACGATTCAAATTTGAAATTGGTTTTTATATCCTTGGTAAAATTGAATTAAATTTCTAGGAGCAATTACAATAATGATCATAACACGCTGACTCCCCATTGGATCCGCCACTATCACCAACTTTATTTTTATTTTCTATGCAAAATCACTCATGCGCCAAATCGAATAGAGGCGTTGCATACAAAAGATTCTTGTCTTATATGATTACTTACAGTGTTGGACAATTTCTCCTGGCATGAAGAGAGTATTTGTGCTTGAGTTTCTTTTGCGTCAACAAGCATCGAGTTCAAAAGTTCAGATCTGTCATGGGAGACTTTATCTGAAAAATGTATGCAACATCGAGTTATTGAAATATTATTGTACAGAAAAATATTGTAGTACATTATTTCAATTGAATGTACTGTTGAACAATCTGAGAATAATAATAATTAGAGAAACGAAAATCCAATAAAAGCTATATAATTAGATCTGAAGACTTCTGCTATAGAAATATTGACAACAGAACTACATGGCAAGAGGAAATTCAAAATTTCTTCCAAACTGAGAATGTTCATTTTTTAATAGAATAAAAACACAATATTATTGTATAATTTATATTAAAGTTTCAAGTTGCTTTCGGCATCGTCTTCAGTTAAAGGCTTGTTTATTTTTCCTTTTCTAAAAGAAACGTTCAACTTAATAATTCTTTGGACTTCCAATAGTGTTCAGAAACACTACTGTAGAGATTCAATTTTAAATGACTTATTCCATTACTTCGCAATCATGTACTGATGTACTTACTAATTTTGTTAAAACTTCAAAAAAATAATACCACTTATGCATTGTAATCAGCTGTAAACCATTGTGTGCAGCACAACAATAATAGTTTTCATCTTCAGTCTTTGGGAATTTTGAAAGTTATCCACGCCTATCACATTCAAGGATATCAATTCAGTAGAATACTGTAAATGCTATTACATTGAAAAACTCTCAAAATTTTTTTCATTATACTACTTAATTTCTTCCTGGCAAAGGAAAAACAGAATAACAAATGTTGGATTATATGAGAAATATGGTTGATAAGTCAGTCATGTAAGCTGTACCTACTATAATACATCTATTAGATATACTGTACTAAGTTATGTACTAAGATGAACCAAGTACCAACTGATCGTTGTAGCAGTACTGGTCAGTAAGATCACAATGTATTTTCGTCACTATATTTAAATATAATTGAATTATCTATCGATAAACTGAAAAAAACTTCAATAAATAATTTCACCAATCCTAATAATTTCTTGTAAGTTAACATGTCCAAAACAAACATCAATACAAAAATTGAATCCGCTACTGGAAGTCCTCAGAACCTTGATTACTTACCTGAATGTCTGATAACACTTTCAGTTAATTGTTCTCTTTCCTGGATAAGCGATTTATGGTAGGATTTCAATTTATCATTCAATTCTGCACATTTAATGTTATTTCGCTTCAATTGTCTTTTTATTAGTATTTTATTACTATTTTCAATACTCCTGGAATAAAGATGAGATATATTAACTAAGACAAAGCGGATAAATTATAGCTATATTGTTCTCAATGGTTACATTCAAATTGGAGTAATTTTGAATAAAATTATATTTCCAAATTGTATCTAATTCATATTATTTTTTAATAAATCCCTAAAATTACAATAGACGCAAGACCTCAAAAATAGACAGTAACAAACAGTTTGTCAAATATCCAACTAATTTCCGTTAAAATTGATAGAATACGTCTAAGCCTGTAACACAACATAACAGGCTTAAATCATTGTTCTAATCAGTCTCACTGCTAGGATTACTATAATGAAACTTTCATTGAAGGTCCCCAGTGATGGAAGAAAGAGACTCGATTCTAATAATTTTAAGTTTCGAACAAGGTTGTATTATCAGGATGTCTACTAGCAGGCAAAAATTAAAATTGGTGACTCAAATAACACTATATATATATATATATATATATATATAGTGTTATTTGTATATATATATATATATATATATATATATATATATGCCATAGTAAATTACTTTCAATTACCAAATTCAGGTATCTACCAGTAAGCTAATATAAGTATAGTAAGATAGTTGGATAGCTATCTAAACTCAGCAAAATTTTCGTTAACGCCCTGTGGAATTTCATTACTTTTTCGTTACTTTCGTGACTATAAATAAAAAAATCGCGACTATTTTGTGACTCTCGTGACCAGTAGACACCCTGATTATTGAACTGCAGTTTTGCTGTAAAGTAATTTCAGGACGTTTTTGAAAAATCCTGACCCAGGTTGAAAACTTGACGTTTTATTACTAATTTATAGAAATGATAAAATTGTTTTTGTTATTCTACCAGAAGTATCATACAAATTACAAACTCTAGACCTATTCTAAATAACAAATAAAATTTACCTTATCTGATCAACTTTTCCCAACATCTTCATATTCTGACTGGTCGACTGTTTGAATAATGAACTGAACATCTCCAGTTGTTTTTTGGCTTCATTATAAGGCTCGACGAAATTCTCTATCAATTCATCAATTTTCTTCTCTTTCTCTTCAAGTTTCTTGCATAAAATTTCTTGTTGAATCTGTGAGAAGCATTCATTAATTATTTTTTGCTTGATATCTGTTTAGTTTCAAGAATTTTGTAGTTAATATACCTGTACATAGGCTAAGTTTTTCGATTATTTTATTTTTTAAAGGAAATAAATAATTTATTATTTATTTATCATTATCAATTGACACTATTCAAATAGAATACAAATAATCATCTGATCATCGCTATATCGGATTTTCGGTGTTTTTTTTTTGTTTTGACAATATTTATCCGAAGCTAAAAAATTAATTATTATTACAATAAACTATTACAGACTGTACGTTCATTCAATTCCATATCTAACATTCATGTACACTATATGTATGTCCTGAATAAATATGATTGATTGATTGATTAACTTCAAAACCCAACCCATACAAAACCCAAGTGACTGATCCTTCCAAAATCTTCACAACAAATAAATTTGATAAATACATTATTCAAAAACGGAATAATTCCATTTTAACATTTATAATTATTTTTTCCAAATAAAAAATCTTCCTCACCGCTTTGTTTCTTGCATCCTCTTCTTGCAGTGCCTTCATTTTCTCAAGTTCATTAATGGTTCTTTGTAGAGTTATTATTTTGTTTTCCATTTCTCTGTAATTCTCGTCATCAAGATACACTCCAGTTTCAGTTTTGTTGGCCTCTACATCTTTTCGTAGCCTTACAATTTCCTCCGTATATTTCTGTAAGCAGAGTTGGAACAGATTCGATATTGTTAGTTGAGAATTTGAACAAATGAAAAATTGAAATATCATAATTAATAATTTATTCACAGCCAATTTGCATAACAAAGACAGCTAGTAATAATTCATGTCATATGTTACTTTGGAATCTAAATATTACATTGATTTCAGAAATTCAGGCTCGATTTGGATTGATTGTTCAAGTGAAAATAGGTCGCAAAATACTAAAATATTATTTTTATCAACTCACGAAATTTCATCATGAAGCCCATTAAATCAAACGAAAACTATTTGAAAAACGTCGGAAAGATTAGATTCTACAATCATACTAAACTAAAGAAGAGTTTATTCATTTGTACGGCCGTGGCTCCACTAGCCAATCGAGCCACTACAAATATAAAATCATAGTTATATTTTTCAGCGTACAAATGGACGCTAGACGCGGCGTCAATTTGACACTAGTGGAGCCCCGGCCTAATGTCAAACTCTTTTGAAATATTACTGAAAACAACAGGCATTCAATACAAAACGTTTCTCATATTGAGACAAAAATCAATGGCCTTTTTAATTCAGCGGTTGAACTTCAATTTGATAATCAACCCCATGTTCACATGAACTATAATCAGAGAAAAATAACTATGGATAACATGGCAGAAGAAATATAATTATTATGCAAAAATTATGGTGCCGATTTTCTCAAAATGAAAACGATTTTCCAATTGGGCTACCCAACTACTATTTCCTTTATGTATTTTGAAGTAGTTTTCTGGAAATGGTAAATAAATGAAATTAATGATGAAGGTAGATGCTAATTGAATAAGTAGGGGTGATGCATTGCATAAGGTACTAAATAGAAGTTGAATATTACCATTAGAAGGTTCTCCACATTAGCTTTTTTATTGATTTGTGGCTGATTCACAATCATTTTTGCTTTGTTCATGCAGTCCAATGTGTTCACAGTTTCATCAATATCACTGAGAAACGGTTTAACGCAAGCTATGATGCAAGTTTTTGTAGAACCACCAAGTGAGTCTCGAAGCACTCTTGTCAATTTCGATTCCCTGAAATATAAAAAAAATATTATTAAATTTGTTTGAATATACTTTCCACTAATTTTACTCAATTGAGCTCTATTATTATCGGAAATAACAAACAAGCTACATCTAGAAAGTGTAAGGCCTATCTCTCTCTATCTTCTTACGGTTGAGTGTGTATGGGAAAGATGTCCTTGTATATCCTTCTCCAAGAATGGACATTTACTTGTTCAAACTCGCCGTTTCATGTAAATACAGTACAATAATATGATCGTTAGTATATTAAATCTCATATCTACATAATTGAATAAGTTGTTATAGTTCAATCAATCAAATACTGAAATTACTAACATTTTCAACTATCATAATCTGGAATTTTAGCCAATGTGAATGTAGTTTGTAATTTACAAGAAAAAAGTAAATAATCTAAATCTCTCTCGCTAGGAATTCCACTTCTTATCTAATTTGATATTTTTGTACAGTTTAATGTTAGCTTTGTTCATTAACACCTCCATTAGTTTCTTCTACATCGCAACCTTCTTCAATTTATTTACTTATTATATTACTAATATATTTTTTGATCTGCTACTTCATGAACAATGGAGGAGGAAACAAAATAAAGAAATAAGAGAGCTTTATAACAGTGCTGACGTCATAAGCGAAATGAAGAGCAGGTGGGCTGGAGAAGAAAAATGAAGGGTGTTCAATAAGGGAGGTGATGATAGGGAATCCTGAAGGAACGCGACCCAAGGGAAGACCACGTGGAGCCAGGTCAAGGCTGACATTGGAGCTGAGGAGGAGGATGCAAGAGACCGGCACAGGTGGAGACGATTTGTTGGTGCGGCTAAATGTCAACTTGGATATAGATGGCCCTGGGAGTAAGAGTAAGTACTTCATGTTCTCTTATCGTTCCCAAAGATAACTGTTTCAAACAACTGGGAATGTTTTCCACGCAAGAGGCACGGCTAGCACCACTAAACAGAAAATAGCTGCGAAAGCTATTTCCAAAGAACAAAAAGAAGTTTCAAATGTTAACCAGGGGCCTGTTGCATGAGAAAATACAAGCTAGTAATACTAGTTGTCACTATGGTAACTTGCCATCTGACAACTAGTATTACTAGCTGGTATTTTCTCATGCAATAGGCCCCAGTACGGTATATATGAGACAATTAGACCAATGAGTAGATTTACTTGAGAATTTTCACTGAACGACTGAGAGACCGGGCACTAACTAGTCTTACCTGTACGGTATGTGTGAACTGTGAGTGAATAGGGAGTTGATCACACGTCCCAGAGTCAAGAGCGATAAATTAACTCTGCTGGAATCCCATCCTGCTTTGTCCGGATTTGATCCTTTACTGTTGTCACTACCACCCAAGTCCACAAGACACAGCTTGCCGAACCGAAAACATTCCTCTCTCTGAATCGAATTATCTTTCACTGTTACATTTATAGTGAAAATTGTGTGTAAGCGACTGAAACAAAACAAAGTACTGATATGAATCTCCAAAAAATTATGACAACTCATTCAAGATAAGTCATAAGTCACCTGTAATTCATATATTTTCTCAATTTTAAAAAAATTGTTCAAGCTTATCATGAATTTTTCCCTTCATGAAATAATTGAGAATATTTATTCCATGATAATTTATCGATTAGATAGATTAGATTAGATGATAAGAAATCGATATCTATTGTTTCAATACAATTCGATAGACCCATGGCATTAGTTTTAAACATGACATTGCAGTGAAATGATTTGTTCCAGAAACATGGAATTTCCCTTCCTGAAATAATTGAGAATATTTTTTCATGGTCATTTCAAGAAATCTATATCTATTGTTTTAATACAGTTTAGTTAAATCATAGCATTTATTTTAAATATGACATTATAGTTAAGTATTTTCTATATCAATGATCATATTAATAAATACAGTATAATTGAAATACTTCTGGCGAAATCACCATAATGTTATACATAAACACGACATTACAATAAACATACGGTGATTGAATACTGGGAATTTTTGCAAATGAATGAATAGCGAGTAACGAGTTGTTGCACTGAAAATGGAATCCATAACAGTTCGGTAAGAAGTTGACCCACAATCAATAAACGTTTTGCTGGTTCGAAACAGTCTTTGTCGATCGATTACAATTAACGTTGAGGCGGTAGTTTGTATTCTCAAGGTAGAAATAATATTCTGCATAAGTACCTTGAGCAAACATTCAATGAGGAAGTGAGCGCTTCCTTCCTCGAAAACACACGTTCCATGTAATCAAAAGCTTGATTTTTATTACGAACCACGATACTTTCCAGGCCAGAAACCACAACTGCCCCTTTTTTGGAAGAATCATCGTAAATACTGCAAAAAGAAAAAAACATCGATCTAAATTAATCAAGCTCGTACACAATTAGAACAAACTTTGAAAAGGATGAATAAATCACTGATTGCAGAAACAACAAAAAGTAAACATCGATCTAAATTAATCAAGCTCGTACACAATTAGAACAAACTTTGAAAAGGATGAATAAATCACTGATTGCAGAAACAACCGGTGTCTTGAAAATTAGAAAACGAGGAAAAACTTTCCTGGTCATGATCGTAATGTTGTGTTTAAATGCTGGGTAGCGGAGATCTACTGAGAAAATGGCGTTTCTGCAACCAGTTAAGCAAATAAACTTTCTATTCTATAATAATAATATCCTATACATTATACATAAATTCACTGAAACAAAATTGATTTTTTTTGTCAATTGAGCTGTACCTCGAGATGAAAATTAGAATTTATTTTGACAATTCCTATTATAACAATGTGAATATTCATCTTAAGGGCAGCGGAGACCAAATAACCACATTTGAAATGAACGTCTCACCATCAATTTTAGAATTATCCAGATGAAAATAATAATTATTTGTAGATGAATAACGTAAGATTTTTTATTATACTACCTACTTTTACTACCCCCCCCCCCCTACTGCTACTCACTCGTCAGCTCGCCATGCGCATGCGCCGAGACTGCTTCCAATCTTTACTAATAGATCGCACCACACTAGCTAACAAAATAACTGGTGACAGGTCTGTAATGGGGATGGAACGTCTAGTGTAGGTTACTAGTCAATGATTATACTAAGATGAGAAAAGTGTTCAAAATCATGCTACAAACCGAAGCTTCACTTCCTCGTTGGACGAAAGTAGGTCATAAAGTTCTTCGTTGTAGATCAAAATGGATGAAATATCAATGATAACTTCATTGGTCATTCTATTAGCTTCATCGAGGATTTGACTAAGACACCTCGGAATAAGACCAGCGCACGCCTCCTGTTGACATGGATGTTATAAAAATCATTACTAAGATTATTTATCCTAATGATTTTATAATGAAAATAATTTCACTCAATCATAAGATTTCATTAGATTAGATCCCATTTTCAACAAATTCGTTTCACAGCCATGTTAGGCTCACATTTCATTACAAGCCATAGTGGAGTAGGTCTATTTTCCAAACAAACAAATGTACTGTAACATTTTTGCTTACGATTTTTTACCAACAAATCTTTGTATTATTAACTGTAAATATTTTTGAATTTGTATTTGTAATAGTTATAGGTTTTATTGGAAAATAAATCATTATTTATTATTTCAGTATTTATTATTATTTACAAGCAGCGAGTTGTGTCAATCAGAAGGGACTGATCGAGACTGAAAATCTGAGCTCTCCTCTCAGAGAAGGTCGGAAGCAAGGTGTATAGAATAAAAGAGGTGGGTCGGAGTGCAGCTGTTTGCTGAGAAAGTAGAGATAATGACGTTACTGCAGTCCACTAGTTTTGCATTAGAGGAAAGAATAATAGGTTGAAAAGCACATTCATAAAGGTGCTAGGAAGATATTCTTCGAGTACATTGACAACAAAAGTTAAAACTATTATCTCCAACTGGAATTATTTCTTTTGCAATTTGTTATGACTCAAAAATAGACATTTTTTGAGCCTACTCTTTTCAAGTTTTACGCCTGCATCATATGGAAGTTTCCGTGAGCATTCGAGTTTGCGACTGCAGTGACGTCATTATCACGACTTTCCCAGCAAGCCGCTTCACTCCGACCCACCTCTTTTATTATATACACCTTGGGTCGGAAGAGCTCTGTACTGATTCATTTAGAACACAAATGGTAATTTTCTACAGTAGCCTACTAATTTGCATAAAATTGATCAACTCTCAATTTTTTGAAAGGGTGATAACCACATGAGCTCTGGGCCTTGTTCTCAGGTAATGGGAGTGTGATGATGACTAGTTTTCAGGCAGCCGGGACCGACGGCTCAACGTCTCCTCCGAAAGACGGAAAAATTATACGGTATTCAGACAAGCTTTGATGTTTACTTATCACTCTAAAAATTCCTTCCAGGGTTCATATTTTGAGTATGAACCAGTACTAAGGACTTATTGATTGCAAAGATTCAATTGCTCCAGTAACAAGTTCCAAATTCTCTCTATTCTTAGCCATGTCTTGTCATATGTATAATTGATTCTAAAATAATAATAATTCGTTTATTTCACTGCATATTGCACAAATACAAGCATAGTAATACAATTCAATCAAAAATAGTACAATAACATAGGAATGTAACAAAAATACCGCAATGCATCCCTTTTTAGGTTGGACCTGTGTGGAGGGATGGCTCGCACTCTAAATAAATTATTTTAAACGGATGAAATTAGAATGCTGAGGTAAAGCAAAGATAAAATGGATATCATACAATGAACTATGCTCATTCTTCCATATCAATTATAAATACTGTACATTTAGATAATATCTAAAATAAACCAATATAAAATTAGATGGAGACAATATCACGCAATGTATATTGGTGTTATTATAAAGGGGTTCAACACCATATATTTCGGCTCCAATCCAGACATCTTAACTAGCTTTAATCTAGTCTCTCAAAAGAAACTGAAGCATAATCGGCAAAAAACTAAATGAATGAACATTAGGTACTCACATGCTCCCAGGCCATATTGTTAGAAGATTTTTCCCCCAACATGGTGAATGTTTTGCCTGATCCTGATTGTCCATACGCAAATAAGGTGCAATTGTATCCGGATATAATATCGTTCACCAAAGGTCGAGCAACAGTCTCGTAAATAAGTTGCTGAAAGTATTTAAATAGCATAGAATGTACTTGGAAAAACAAAAATTATGAAAACACACTTGAAATGAGTTAGTCTTATTTGAACCAAGGTAAATAGATTCCAAGTTCCCGAGGATGATGCGCAATAGCAAGCTTCATTAAGCTGCTACTTGTGACGTCAAAGGAGATCTTGATTTTATCAACGGAGTCACTGTGATTTTCGTATCCAGTATGCATGCCATTAAATAAAATAGTGTTCTATGATAATGATTAGTCCAAGTATTATGAAACCACGCAGAATTAAAGATAAATGTACAATAAAGCCAAGGAGGGGTCGCGGTGGCTTGAAAAATATGCAGTTTTTGAAAAAAGATGGAAAGAAAAAAATGTACAAAGTTGCTGAATTCAAAATTCAAATTGTAAAAGATAGGGACTCAGAGCTTTGAATCGACGGAGAACACTACCTTGTATTCTAATAACGACAGTTTCACAAAACAATACAATGCTTTTTTGAAGGTCTACAGTATGATTTTAATTAGGGATGGGTCGGTTCCGGTTCTCGGTTCTTGGCAGAACCGAGAACCGGCGAGGTCAAAAGTCGGTTTTCAGAACCGACGACGACGGATATTAGCTTAAAAAGGATATTCTGTTTGTCATGCATTTATCATTTGTTTCAGCGCTGTATTAAATTAGTTTAAATCAGTTTACGTTTACTTGGTGCTTGTTACCTGCCTGTAATATATAATTTTGTGGCTGGGTTTGTCGCTCGGTGAGAGCGGTTGCTGAGTGATCATGAGGTTAAGTCATGAATACTCAAGACCGCTTGGATGGGTGACTGACACTAAAATAAGACGAGGTGGAACCCACCCGAAAGGGTCTCACCAGCAATAAAAATTCATATTATCATACATAATATTCAACAACTATAGTGTCCATTTTTATAATAGCCTATAAGCTCACCTAAGTAATTAATCTAATTAAGAATCAAAATCCCTAATAAATTGAGTTGAACATAAAATCAATGTAGGTTAAATGAGGTTTCTATAGTGCAAACATCTTGGAGTGCAGTAAGGATTCTTATGTTAAATCATACGCGCACCATTAATTGCCGTGCTTCTAGGATCAGCCGACTTGACATTCTCAACTTTTCACTCTTGGCAGGACTGAACCTAGTCCATAATTCAGCCGTCTCTAGGATAGCGCAATCACAGAAAAGAGAACTTATTTACTATTCTGTGGCTCCATACTGTATTCTAAGGTTTACACTGACTGTGAAGAGTACCCAACCTTAATATTATTATGTAGTTGAATGTACCGTTACTTGACTCACCTGATTCGAAGAGGGAGCAAATACTCTAGCAAAAGATAAACTTTTCTTTCCACATTTATCTCTTAGGCCGATTTCTCGATCACTGATTACGTCTATGGAACTTCTCTTATCGCCATTTGGCCTGAAAATTAAATTATAAACATATTATATTTCTATTTCATGGAATATGATGATGTATAAGGTATAACTCATTTAACAACATCATTTTTAACTCAAATAGGCTAATCTTTGCACCCCAAAGAACAGATATATTATTAATCAGTTAGGTCTGTGTAGTTTACAATAGCATCGCTTAGAAATAAATATCAGTACCGGACACAAAACAATTACCACAAAATAAATACACTAAATCACTAGGGGCAAAACTTTAGTATATGGGCTGCAAGATATGACAATGGCACCTACATAATATATGAATAGAGGACTAGAGGACGTTGAGACGAGTTCAAATATACCCAACTTTGTTGTCGATTTCCAAGAATTGACGGAAGGCGCGCTTGCACAATTTCAACTTCTCAACACCTATTCTAATATTTTTAATAATGATTTCAAATATTGCTTTTACTGACCTGTTTTGCAATAACAGACAAACTTACATTAGCCTATAGGTAAATCACTATTCAGTTATTTGTAGAGTGAATTCAATGCAAAATTTATTATTCTTAAGATATCAGATGAGAGAACCGAGATGAAGAAAGTGCAATAGGTATTTCCTGGAATGAATAAGACTCGAGAAATACTTACTTCATGCGAATATAAACCTGAATGTTCTCGCTTCGAGACATTTTGTGTGAAGTAATATGAAGTTCAAATTGTAGGCTAAGTAATATTGATATCAACAGATCAACACCATTAATGGTTATTACTAAAAATAATATTCCCTTCTTATCACTGAGTTGGAACCACAACAATCAAATCATAATTAATTCAATACAGAGAACAACTGAATGCTGAATCACACAAACAAAATCCAAAAGTCCAAATCAAATCCACCCACAAATCGAATCGCGCAGAAAGTTGAAATAACGAACTTTCCCAGTGCTGCCAATCAAACAAACTTCTCTTCTGTAGAAGTGAAATGAACGGGATGGCGACATTTTGGTCCAACGATCATATGATCACAACTTAACCTACAAATGCTGAATCTCGCAGATTATTGAAAAGGTCTTTTAAAAAGTTATTCTTTGAAAGGTCTTCTTTAAAAAGATCTTTTAAAGACTTTAAAGGTCTTTAAGACTTTAAATCCTTTGATTATTGTGTCATTGATTCACTGTTTAATTATTACCAAAACAGCTGATTTTGACAAGTTAAAATGGATCGATGAGCATTTCCAATTGAACTGTCAGAAATCAACTATTCAAGTTATGTTGTAAACAGTGATTCATGACAATAATCAAAAGGCCTTAAGAGTCTAAAGACCTTTAAAGTCTAAAAGATCTTTAAAAGTCTTTTAAAAGACCTTTGTTAATAGAAGACCTTTCAAGAATAACTTTTAAAAGACCTTTTCAATAATCCGCATTCAGCATTTTGTAGGTTAATATGATCATGTTCTGATCATATGTTTTCTGACAAGTTAAAAGGGACCTGCTATACTTCTTGACAAATGAAGTTTGTTTTTGGTTCTGACGTTTGAGGTTATGTGTGTTTTGAATTCATTCTTCTTCATAAATTATAATTTATAGTTGAATGAGCATTTAAAATATTCATGAGGTATGTTATATTCCTAATATTTGCTTAAATTTTTCTCAAGATGAATAAGTTTCATTCACAGCATTTTCAGGGAGTGATTAATGAATATTCACTTCAAGAAATCTCATTATTGTCTAAGTTATTCCCAAAGTAAGATTCAAAACTACCGTAAATTTGAACTTATAAATTGAGTCAAAGTTTGATTGTGAGCTCAGTAGAAATAGTTGAGATTCAGTTCAGTAAGAAAAGGGCCGGATCCCGATCATCTAAGAAATGTGTCAAGCCCAATAATATTTTATAAAAGTCTTGAATCAAGTCATGATTTTTCAAGTTATTTTTTTATGAGATGATGCCTATAAGCTCATTGTGCGCGTGGGTAATGGGTGATGATGAGATATGACGACTACTTTTTAGCATTCGGGACCGACGGCTTAAGGTCAATTCCACATTTGACGACATGATGCAACGACGACATTCTCATTTTTGTTCTGCGCATGCGTCACCAGCCCTCTGATTGTTCCATCCTTTTAGAACTTCTGAACGTTTCTAGGTTAAGTGACTAGGTAAAGTTTAAATGTTCGTTCATCAATTGTCAATTATTATTAATAATATTAGTACGACAATATAAATATAATAATCAGTAAATAAAATTATAATACATAACTTTTCAAGTCATACCGGTACTGCAATTTTAAGACTTGAGAGCTATCATTTGTAAAGAAAGATAGACATGGACTAATCAGGCATTTGATTTTATGCCGCAGAACAAAATGAGATTGTCATCGTCGTGTCGTTGTTGTCAATGTGAGAATTGACCTTTAACGTCTCCCTCCGAAAGACGGAGCAGCAAGTCAAAAATCAGCAACCGTCAGGAAACTTGAACCCTGGCCCAATGGATTTTATCTGACTGCTGATAACTTAATCAGTCTGACGCCTTAGCCGCCTCGGCTACGAACCACTCCAACCCATGTCATTTATTACCCATGTCAGTCATTCTTTTAGAAATTATTATTTCATACAAACATTGTCATGAGTAATGAATTGTGATCTGTAGCCTATAGTGTTTAGTTGATGACTTTATTTGGCTATATAGTGTTATTGTAGCCTACTAAAGTTCTGTCATGTCTTTTTAAATTCACAATATTTTTTTGCAGATAGCAAAAGAACGTGATGCTTCAGAATAAAAGGCGGCAATAGTTTCATGTTTATGTGAGTCATGATGACATCCAATTCACCTGTAGCAATAACATCTGAACCAAAGGGGAAAGGAGGCCCAGGATGTACTTCAAAAGTTGACTCAAGCAAACGCCGTGGCAAGGCAATTAAGAACCTGGAGCAGAGCATCAAACAACTTGAGCGTGATTCAAAAACTCTTCGGGATGAGAAAGACTTGACTTTTGCTCAAGCTTACCTTGTCAAAGCTAGTGAACAACTTGAACCTCATGTATATACGAGGTAAATTATTCACACTCATTACTTTACACCTACTCATACTCATTAAACTGCTGAATAAGGGTGTATGAAAAAGATTATTCAAGTTCACTTGAATGTTAATATTCAAATAAGACTGTTGCTGTATTTGTTTGTTATATTGGTTTTGTATAACCAATTTTCCTGGCTCCTGAAAGAATAATGTTGCCTGACTACTAAATTTCAATTTTTGACCATCTCATGCTGGAAGATATTACGGTACGTCAGTTTGGTATCAAAATCAAGTTGTGTGCTCACACACAGAGAGTTGAAAAATGCTGTACCCACTCTACATTTAGGCTAAGGTCACACTACTAAGTGCAGTGTACATAGTTATTAAAGGTAGATTCGACGTTATATTACTTCCACTCTATACAAACAAATAGGGCAATGCACAGACTGGTTTGTCATTGCCTGAATAGAGTGGAAGATCATAATGATCCTTGCCAGTAACCTACACGTCCACTGGTATTGTTCAAAGCCAAGTGACTCGCATAGTGAATGATCCAACAGCTCCCACCTTGGCACGTCGCTCGTAGTGTGGCCATCTGCAATAGTACGCAATGCGTTCGTTCACTAGGATCAGTCACTATGCGACTCACTTGGCCCAAGGCTCTTAGTAGTGTGGCCTTAGCCTAAGTGAGTAACTTAGTGTTGCGTGTTTACAAGCTTCACGAGCCCTTCAGAAGATATAATTTAAAAACGGAGGTAATTCTAAACAATTTGCAATTTTCATTTAATGCAAATGAAAATTGTATTTGTTTTGGATAATAATCAGCATGCAGGTTCTCAAAAAAAGTATGAAATGTAATGATCTCAACCACATTAAAATGTTTCCGATAGTATGATGACTTTTCAAAATATTGACTCCTACAGGTTTGTGAAAACTCTGAGCGAGTTTGAGGCTTCCAGAGGTGATTCAATGGCTGACTTGTACGGGAAAGTGAATGATATTCTGAAAGACACGCCAGACCTTGAGCAAGAATTTCTCGCCTTTCTGTTGCCTGAACAAGCAATGGAAGTCGGTCGGTTTATCGATCACCTATGTGTAGTCAGCATGAGGTCAGCTGAGCTGAATATTCAAGGAACTATGTTTCATGATGAAAACCTTTTCTGATAAGTTGACTTTCAAAAAACACCTCATGGTAAATAAACTGTACTTTTTAAAAAATACAGTGCGGAGTGCGGTATAATTCAAATAATGCTTCCAGATGCAGATCTGTATTCCTCATTATTCTACACCTGGAGTTTCCTATTTTCAGTTTAAATAATGCCTCCAGATGCAAATCTGTATTCTTCATTATTCTACTCCATCTACCTGGAATTTCCTAAAAAGAACATAATATTGTCACTCCTGAAGAGAACTAAATCATCAAAGGAGTATCGCCTCCATTTATTGAACTATTACATTTCCATGATAGAAACCGCCAGGTTCTATTGTTGTACACTGAAACAATTATGCTGTGGAATTCTGCAATAGTTTTATTTGATAATTCTCAATTTCGATAAAGAATTGGTAACCTCCATTTCTATTTCCTTTTTATTATACGTTAGCTGAAGTAATTAATAGATAAATTGAAATATCTCATCTATTTTTCCACAATATTACTAGTTTTAATCAGTAGGTGTATTGACCTACTAAAAAAGTGCATAGGTGCTTGGTGTCGCTAGTAAACTGCACCATTTCTTTACAACACAGCAAGGAAAACTCATCTTTGTAGAATGTTATTGCATATTCCATTTAAGTATAGCAACAAATATAGCTGTATTTGATTGTTGTATTGTTTCAATATCTCTTTCAGCTTGACTTCGAAAAATAAAAATATTTATTTTATTGTTTTGAAACTAATCTATTTTTTCCGATCAGGTATGTTTCGCAAAGCAGCCACACCAGATGCGTAAGATATATGAAACATTGAGCCGCCTTTCGGAGCAAGCGGACGTGACTCTCGAGCAAGTGAAAACAGCAATTGTGCCGCTGCTCAAAGGCAACGCTATTCTCATCGATTGCTTTTTGCAGTTATTTCCTTCAGAAAGGCCTCCCGCATCCGTTTGGTGAGATTTTCTATTTTTTAAATGCATCAATTATGACAAATCATATTTATTTATATACAATTGTCACAATACATCAAATTTTGAGTTTCACTTAATTGATAGGTTACACGTCAATGTTTAGATTAATCTTATACCTACATAATATATGTTATACATTTGACATTTATACATGTAATTATTACAATCTCGTATGGAAATAGGCCTAAGGTACCTGAGCCATCAAAATTGGTATATCAGGAAAATTTGTCTCATTTAGAATGTATTTCAATTCAGTATTTTGTGATTGTATCAATAAATGAAATGAATATACAACATATATAAATATTACTTGTATCATCTAGTTTGATAATCTTATCGTACCAATGTGGGTATCACAAATAATAGAATAATACGAAAAATTACTACAAACTTTGATAATTCATTGAAAAATGCAATGGCTGTAGTTACCTCTTACCTGCGCACAGGATGTTTCCTTGCAGATATATATTGATTTTGTAATTTTGTGAACTTTTATTTTGTAATTATGTTGTAAAAATCGCAATAAAGTTTTTGAGTTCACATCCACTTACAGTTCTAACTGCAGTCCGGGAATCACAGTTAGAACTGTGAACTATGGACTGTTGAAAAATCTTCAAAGCAGTTCGGATTGCAGTCCACTCTAATGACTAGCATTGCCGCCTGCAGTCCGATCGTTCCCCATCCACTAAGATTTTGAACTGCAGAATGGGTCTTTTACAGCCCAAGCCTGCAGTTAGAACTGTAAGGGCCGGTTCATGAGCTCGGGATTTAGCTAGTCCTAGTCTGAAACGGGTGGCCACAGTAGCATCGACAAACGTTAGCCTCGACACTATGTACTAAGGGCTCTCTATGCTGCTAACCAACTAACCATCCTAGACAAACGTTTATCGATGCTACGGTGGCCACCCGTTTTAGTATCGTACTTAGCTAAATCCCGAGCTCATGAACCGGCCCCAAGTGTATGGGAACTCATACCAGTGAAGAATTAGAATTAACTGCAATTGCGTTTTAGTGGACGAGAGGAGTCGGAACGGTTGGTGCAGTTTGAAAATGCAAGCGAGCCGTTTATGGAGGAACCGAGTGACCTGGAGGTGATTGAGGTTCCTGAAACGGAAGATCCGTACGGGGGCCGGCGATGTCCGTGCAATTGTCACAAGGACGGATCCGCTCTGCACTGCACTAGTTGCGGTCTCAAAGTAAGCATACTTCCAACATTGATATTATTTTTCCATGACGCACCAGAATAATATTAGACTTATTTCTAGAATTCCTGTTGATGTTGAGGAACTCCATGAGTTTCCACTATATCTTATGTATTAAAAGAATTTTGTTTCGAACTTTGGAAAGTTCGTGGAGAAGATTGAGTGGACCGATTTTGATGCGGTTTGCGCCAAAAGAAAGGTAAAGAATCGAAGTTTTGTAGGCTCTATTTGTTTTTCGAAAATAATCATTTTAAATGGTTCTCCCATTCGATAAAAACCTAAAATAGTTTCCTGTGGCACCATCTGTTGGCGTAAAATGTACTAAATTATTAAATCCCTTGAATGTTAGTATGTGATATGACCCATAGATAGAGCTTAGAAAGGTATTTCTGAAAGAAGTACAGTGGCCAGTTATCACTGTTCAAAGTAGGATTTCATTGGTATGACTGAGCTGCTGTCAGCTGCAGATAATCAAAATAGTAACTATTTAAAACTAAGAATTTTAGAAAATTCAAGTGAGCGGCGCTTTGCGCTGCACAGGGTGAACTCGTTAGATACTATATGAGTTTCCAATAATTAGAATAATTATAACAATATATTGGTCTTGGGCCAATCGTTTGGTGAATCATTTGTTTTTCCACTGTACTTTGAATTCATCTAACCAATCAACCAGTAGAATTTCATTTAATAATCAACAATAGGAGTTCAATGACATCTTATAGATTCTATTACTTTATTGCGTCTACAGAGCACACTTCATATTCATGGACTTTCTCTATAAACTATGGGGATAACAATCTACTTCTTTTATTGCTTGTTAGGTATATTTGATTTTATGTATCAAATACAATACAAAAAATTGTTGAGATTTCGATTTTATAGAATGTTGAAACATGCATTGCATTTGCTGATAAAAAACGTACAACCTATTGTTACCGTAGTTATTTGGATAAAAGCAGTGTCAGCAGAAAACGCGAAGTCATACGTCAGTTTTTGTGTCAACGAAATTCTAGTATAATACGGTACTAGGCCTATTTACTTTTAGGCTAGGCGTACACCGGTTAGTCAAGACAAGACAAGACGACATTAGTCACAGTACTTCACATAGTTGCTTATGAAGCAACACACATCGATTAGTCATTGCATCTGTGTGTGCTGCTTTATAAGCAGCTATGTGAATTACTGTGACTGAACGTGACTAATGTCGTCTTGTCTTGACTAACCGGTGTACGCCTAGCCTTATGCTTGAAACACGTGAAAGATTCCATCACTTATTTCCACTCATTCATTTTATTTACCGTATATTATTTTCAAGAAAATATTCTATTTATTTTGATATGGCTATGGCTATTATTTTTAATGCTATGAGACAGTAAATGATGAGGGCTTTATAAATAATTCAGTTGTATCTAATCTGAATATTTCTTCTATACTGTTCATTCAATTCCATCACTTGTTTGTTTTTCAGTTCATAAAAGGGAGAGTTTTCATACAGAGAGGGAAGGCATTAAGGCAAGCTGAGTTGGTGGTTGAAGGCGTTGATCGGAGTGAGTTTTTGCTGAAAATCGCAGTGAAAAGCTCAATATGTCGCAGTCCATTCAAGGTTAGACCGAAGAAACGGCCAGCTGAGGGCTCTCCTTCAAAGAGTTATCCCACAGGTGAGGCATTAAACTAAAAAAAATTCAAAAATTGAAAGCTTGTTAATTGTGTAATAAGATCGTGTGTCTTAATATCAATCTTGCTAGGTATTACCAGAAAGACATTAGAGTTGAGGTTGATTTTCACTAAGATAATATGAAATAACTACAATGCTGTCTATTTTCAACAGATTTTTTCTAAAAAATATCCATTTACCTAAGATAAGATAAGATACTAAGATAACTATATAGATTTTTGTACTCTTGTTGGGAAGTTGGTTGCTTTTTGGCCAGCACCAACAACTTTCAATCATGTGCTCTCAAAATCATTCCTCAGTGATTTGAATTCCACATTAAATTGTAGATCATTACATCATGTAACGTTTTAAACATGCACGTGCCTTGAATTTTTTAAATTTATGCAGAAGCATACGTACATCACTGATTAAATTTCTATTCAATGCAAAAACAAATATCACCGTTGAAGTATTCTATTAACTCAAACTAAATTTGTGTTATAAAAGTATTGGTACAAATCTCATCGTGACTATCAATCTCTAAAGATCATGCTAAAGATATGGTACTTTTCCAGAGAAGTTGGCATTTTTTCTGTCAATTACAAGCTTTTATTATATCCATAGAAACTAAAAAGCTATTTATTCTGTTATATGATTCGTCTTATTCTCTCTTTTATATGCTCTTTATTATGTGCATAATAACTTCATCTGCTATAAGCTGTAGGACTTGAGTTAGATATAATAGAGTAGAAATATTTAATTGTCCAACAAATACATTCGAAGTAGATTTTACTGTATGGTGAATGTTAGACAAATTTCTATTTTCCTGTACCTTTATGAACGGCATATATGTGTTTTGGTTTTTCTAGGTGCAGATGATGATTATGGAGAGATTATGACTGTGACAAAAGTAGCCAGACTGAAACAAATGAGAACGCCCAAAAGCAAACTGTCAACGGACAGTGGCGATAAAACTGCCGAGGAAGATGAAGACGAAGAAGCGATCAACATCTGTAATAGTTGTTTCAAGGATGAGGAGGAGAATGTTGACGAACCTCTGTCACCGTCTCACGGCTTAAGTGAAAGCGATAGTCCGAAACGTGAAAGTGATGATGTTGATATGGATGTCCCGATCCCAGAAAAGACTGAAGTTGCTCCTGAAGGTTCTAGTCATGAATCCAACTGTCGAACGGACGTTGATAGCAAAGTAACAGTAAGTGCTTTGAGTGACTTGGTCGAAAAAGAGGACGCTCAGTCATCAATCGTTGAAGACAATATTGAAGTTCAATTGTCAGCTGATGACAGAGTACCAGTCCAGTCGGAAAGTTCGTGGACTCGCGAGGAGGACAAAGTGATTTTGCAGACTTTCCAGCAGGACGGCGACTCTGACAAGATATTCACCAAAATCAACGCTGTGCTACCATTGCGTTCAATACCAGAGGTGAGTAAACCAAGAACAGTGCCATTTTGGTTTTATTCATTAAAAATTACTAAATAATCGATCACAAACGTTCGGGTACCAAGAGACTACAAATACAAGCAAACTAAAGATGTATCTTTCCCTATTCAATTCATGTAAGGCACCAAACTGTTCAAGATGAATTTTAGAACTCTCAAGCCTCGGACGCTTTGGCGCGGACGATCGCTACGCTACGGATGCAACGTCCAGCCTCCCCAAAAATGTATCTCTCCGTTTGATTTACATAGCTTCGTCCATAGGGTGGCCACATCAATGCGGACGGCGACGTTTATAATTTTATCAGCTGCTCACGTATTATCAATCGTGGCGTAGCGATCGTCCGCGCTTCATCCTTGAGAATCTCTTGAATTGAACAAACATTCCCCATCACAATCTGAGCTACTTGCTGGGCCCATACAAAAACTAAGGTATTTTAGTGCATTTAAGATCTGAGATGGTCAATTGTCAATAAACTACTCCTCTTTTTAAAATTAATTTATTCTAGTCAACTTTCTACCTGAATTTTCAAAAATACCGTACCGTCATCCATTTCATAGACAATTTTTTTATCATAAGTGAATATGAATTCATACACTGTGATGCAGCCATGTTAACATTATCAAGTGGAGGAATACGGTAAACATTGTAAAAAGTTGTAATGCATTTAATGACATTCATTTTCAATCAGCAGAATAAATCAATTATATTGACACTTGAATGTAGAATCAATAACAGGATTCCCTGTCAACTTGAAATAAATAGAAAATATCTGTTGAAAAATTATTTTGTCAAGTTTCATGAAAAACTTATAGTTGATAAAATAATATTCAATTTGTCTGTTAGGGTGGGTGAATATTCGTTATTAGAGGCTTTTGGGTACCGGTATGTAAGATCAGCTCATTAATCATTGCAGCAGATTGTTTGAGCTCTAGCTGTCTCCACAACACAACATTGTTTGCTTATTCGTTAATTTGCTCATAGCTGTTGGCCTCGATTGATCTTGAAGATGAGAGATGAGTAACGTATGGTATTGTTTGTCAATTCATTGAACACTTATCTAGATTTTTCCATCTCTTTTACTCAAACTCTTTGGCATCAAGGGCCGTATTCATCAAAGTTATTTGAAAATAGTATCTTCTCAAGAAGTTACATCTTACGCATTCAAGTCACACCTGAGATGTTTTCTATGTTTGAAAAATTGATTTATTTTATTGTTTTCAACAGATACGTTCGCGCTTTCAAGTGCTCATGCAGTTACTGAATCAGATGGCTCAGAGTGATGATCATCCGACTTGAAAGCATGAAGAGAGAATAATCTTTATCGAAAACGAGGAGTCAAGACTGAGACTCCATCATCTATTTACTCGCAGGTGTATGTGTATTGTAGGAATTTTTAGCATAATAGTTATTTTAATGTCTTCAAAGCTTAATATACCGTACTTATTAGGTTACCAGCATTATGTTATGTCGATACATTAATATATGAAAATTTCATGAGAGTTATCCCAACAAATTTTATCCATTATTACTTAACCATATTCATCTCATATTTTTCCTTTTAAAACTGCTGTAGCTATAGTGCTTTTCATCCTTGAAGACATCTGAGTACAGAAACAGTACCCCACAACCTTCCGAGCTAGCTAATCACACGCCTGCTACGTTGCCAATACGCACACTTCAATAATAGTGATTAACAGATGTTTAATTTCTGATCATCTGCTCTACTTGTAAATCATCCAAGTTAACACACCGTGTCGTGATATCAGATTGAAATTTCGGTTAATACGCATGCGTGCACAGATGATTGAACAGCACACAATATGACAACATTGCCGGGCATTCCTATTGGAAAACGCACCAAGCTCGCCAGTTGTCTTCAAGGATGAAAAGCACTACAGCGCTGCATTTGCATTAGTCATGGGTTCAAATCGCATTCCATCTAGCATTCTTTTTGAAAATGTTCCAACCACCTTCTCCGCGTTCAACGTATACCAAAATATGGGTTTTGAGTACCATCAACTTTTTAGCTCTTCTTGTAGATGTAAGCGCATTGATACAACAAAATTGAGAGAAAATCACGTTGTATTCAGATACGTTTATCTGAATTTTTCAGTCTCTAGACTTTTGTGGTGAAAGATTAGGCTATAGACTACACAAAACATAGACGGAATGGGAATCGAATTCATGACCAGGTGGAGCGATAGAAGAAAAGTATCAAGACTATCGTGGAAATCATCACAACTATGAGAATCTCTTCAACGATCAGTAAATCAAGGCGTAGTAAGTTCTCTCACACCAGTGCGGTCCGGACCCGAATGACTAATGTATCTTAATGGGTGTATTCAGACTATAGCGTCTGAATATAATGGTCTATCGAAACATTTTCATCCCGTCCAATCCGGGCCCCGGACTGCACTGGTGTAAGAGGCCCGATTAAATTGAAGTTCTTCTTAACGCACAGGTATATTGACTCTATTGGTCAAAGTGGTCCTAAAAACCTGGTTTGAATTTAACTGCAAAACTTTGCAATAATAATGTATTACCTTCAAGAAAGGCTGAATCATCCTGTATATCTTCAAAGAAATTTTTTTGAACTTACTTGTATCAAGAATAATTTTCGCTTCATGTTTATTAAGGTTGGATTGAGAATTAATTCATTCGAAATTTGAAATTCTCGGTTCCACCTAGTTCATCAGCTACACCTCAGTTCATGTTTGATTGAACAGTCTTTCAAAATTGTATTCCTGATAAAGTGAGTTGAATATTCATTACTTTGAAAAAATACAGAGTAAGCAGAGTAATACAAATTTATTTTATCATGTATGATATCAGACATTTCAGAAATACATTTTGCTTTTAAAATGGGTTCATTAAAATATAAGAGAAGTAGAAACAAAAAGTCAAACACATACCAGTCTTGACAAGTTATTTTATTCTTAATAAAATCACAGCTATCTGTACTAGTAAATCTAAGGTGAAGAAGGTTTACCTATTTCTTATACACGTCGAGTCATAGTAATAAAGTAATACTGATGACAAATCTTATAAGAATACAGTACTATTATTATTTGTGGCAGACATTTGTAACAAACACAGAAACATTCATTACAGTAACATTGTATTCATACAAAAAAAAAACTTTAGTTGACCATTTTAACAATTTTCAAGTGACAAAGTATACCAATGCAAGCAATACACTAATACCTCTAGTTCTACAGCTAACTAATGCATTGTAAAGAACCATGAAAATTCCCTAACAAGACTATGAAATTGAAAAATTTCACTGTATTCTTCTTTCGACTAACACTTCAGTTGAATATCTACGTTTAACTACACTTCCTTTTTACAATGCTCTAATGCATCAATAACAGACAATTCTTTACTGAACATTCAATAATAATTTCCCAAAATTTAAATAGCAATTTCAAACTATGTATGTTTTGATGACTTCTTACGACTTGACATCTTCAATAATGACTTCCAAAAATTAGTCATAAAATAATAGAGAAACAAGAAGACATAATAGATTTTTTTATTACTTTTATATTTTGATATTATATTGAAATAGAAATTTATCAAAGCAAACTAATTTTCATTTTAGTGAGATATTGTGAAATGCAATCAACATCATTATCATTACACAATTTCTTACTTTATGTTGTGAATAGGTGCGTGGATCACAAAGTAACTTCAGAGCCAAATGTAAGCATCAATTATTGGAATGAATCTATCAATAAAAATAAAACAAGGAAGACTACGATATTATAGAATGAACAATTTTACATTTTCGACAAATCACAATTAAATAATGAGTTCTCTCTCTCCTTCAGAGAGTATAAAACAAATTTAGCTTATTATGAAAATTTGCCTGACCATTTTTTCCTAATTATTGATACCCAAGAATAACTTGTAAATTTAAAAATATTATATCCAAATTAATTCGCTATAAAGTTTAAATCCACTGACTATTCTAATTTTGTGCTTGCAATTAATTCTGTGCCAAGAACCAACATGCTAAACAATGAAACATCAACATCCCAGTAAAGAAAAGATACATTTTTGTAAAAATCTATTATTTTATACATAAATATCATTTTCAATGTTTACTGCTTTTCAACGAGAGACCATTAAAAAATATATTAAATGACTAATAGATAGCCATACAAAAAACTCACAGAATAGTATAGGAAATTATGACGATATTGAGATTACTACAGACACATTTGTACTATAATTGTAATTCTTTGTTAAATGGTTTCCATCTGTCAATTGCAATAATTGAATGAATCTAATCATTAGGATTAGTGATATTAACTTATGTATAATAGAATAATTACAGAATTGGATGTTACTAAGAAAACATTGAACATGGAAGTGAGAAGTTATGGAAGCTAGAAGAGAATGTATGAGACTTCTAAGACAGGAATAGAACAAACATGAAAATATCACCATGGAATATGCTTGAAAGATAATCAGTGGAAGACTAAAAATCAAAAGCATAGATGGAAAACTTAGATTTCAGAAAGTTCTAACAAAATAGAAATGAATACTTATAACTAACAATAAAAAGAGTAGAACAGTACAATGGTACAAAATCAGAGTAGAATATAAATGCAACCGTGACAGTACAAATGCATTTCGGCTATGAAATGGGAGATGTAATAGCGCCCATTAGATCTCATAAAAGTCTAAAGCCAAAGGATACATTTGTAATATATTACAAGAATTCATCTTCAAGGACATGTATTAAATAAAGGATAGAAAATGATAACACCCTAACGTACAATGCAGCAACGATAATGGGGTCACAAATCATTGTCTAATGAAGGTGCATTCAGAAATCTATTAGACATAAAATATTAGCCCCTGAGATCAAAAGACCCCCCCGCCAAATAACCAGTCATCAACACAAAGAAGGGGGATACGAACCTTGCAATCTGATATTCAATCAGCCAAAGCGGTAGTAATATTCTTTTTATAATTCTATTTACAGTCTACAATATAAAAGAATCAACCATCTGTTATAATATTATTTACAGCAATATATCAGTTTTATATACACAAGTGTGTCTAGTGATAAGAGTTTTCCTAGCACCTAAAAAAACATTGGTGGGAAAATTTAGCCAAGTTAGTTGTCAACTCAACTAAGTTTAATTGATAAAGGACTCGTGGCTAACAGAAGGATCCTGAGTCATCTACCTAAAACTATTTTTAATACAATATACTACCCCTATAGTACAATATTATTATAATTATATAAACATCACGAAGAATTGGACTGTATTAATAGAAGACTAATTACAATTCAAGAATTCAACATTTGCAGGAATCGTGGTCAAGAAATTCATTTTTAATAGAAACTCTCAAACTGAATGTTTTGCTCAAAAACTAATAGCAATTCTGTCATTCATTTAAACTACATTCAGCATTGAACCAAAAGCGTAATATCAGCAAAAATTCAGCTTTTGGTATTTTTAGCTTTTTTTCCTACTGACTTCAACATTCAACTTATCGACGTGATTTAATCAAAAAGGATTAGCCAGTAAATTTTTCAAACAAAATTTTATTTTTTAAAAGAAGATACCTGGGGAATTGCAAATGAAGTCTGAAATATTTTTTTCAACAAAAACTCAGGAAGTATAGTTTTTAATAAAATATTCCAAATATTGAAATAGGTACATATAATTATTTAAAATTTTAATTTTTAACATGTTTTATTCTATATATGCCATAATAATCAGAATTTAAACTTGATTAAATCCATCAAAAGGACATAAAATAAATGTACTGAGGAACCAGTTTTTCTGAATCTTCATTTAAATGTGAAGATTTTGAACCATGTTTATGGCACGGTAATTTTATTTTGATCTGTTTAACCCAATCCTTCTGAAACACTCAAAACGTTTTCTTCTGATAAGATAGCTCAACAGGCTGGCATTGGAATTTCATGTTTTCATCAAAATCTTATAAAATTAGAAGCAACCTGTTACTGAAAATTAATGACTGCTTACAATACGTTCAATTATGCGATTACTGAATTAAGTTGTTAATTATTTTACAGATCACAGAATAATAATGCTCATGACTTACAAGTGAGAACATAGACAGCATTCCATGTTTCGACACGTCAAACTTATGATGCAAAATATGAGCCATAAAATACTATACTATATTCATAATAAGCCCTGGTACTCTCTGATTGGCTTATTGAGATAGTGTTGAGATTCAATTAAAAACAAGTTTATAAGAAAACCATCTTGGCTATAATTTTTTTCAAAATAAACAATAAATTACCTACTTGAAAGTAATTAGTTTTTCTATAACCCACTCAAGACCTACAAAAGCGTAGAAAATTAAGTAGTCTAACCTGGAACAAATATTCACATGCGTACTTCTAGGACTCATATCACAAAATAACAATCATATTAAATACCAAAAAAGGACAAAAAAAACTTTGAATGTCATTATATTCTCGGAAAATTTTCTGTGTACGGTCACATAAATTTTACTGCTGTCGCTTTCATCACAATACCATAAAAGTTTTTGTCGCTCAGCGGGATTTATGATAGGACCAGATAGCTTTAGTCTTCAAATAAAATATAATGTGTGAGGGTATAAAATGAATATCTCAAATGAAAACATCTCTACCAAAAACACTTTAAATAAACATAACCTCAATCTTAAATACTCAATGAAATTGTTCAGCTTTGAGGTTAGCTTTTACTTTAGGGCCTGGTCACATACGAATGGGGTTTGGTTTACTTCACTTCACTAGCAAAGAGCTACGATTGCTCTTTCCTTTAAGTGAAGTAAAGTGAATCAAAGTAGCTCTTTGCTAGTGAAGTGAAGTATAGTAAACCCCAATCGTATGTGACCAGGCCCTTATCGTTTCGTGCAAATGGGATATTTTAAGCTTTCCGACAAAATGTGACTTGTTTACGGAATTGTAAATGCTCTAATAAGTTATTTATTGCAAAAAATATTTTTAAAAAATGATTCTCACTACAAGTGGTTGCACTTCCCAAGCGGTAAGAAACTCGACCGCTCAGCGACAAAAACTGGATAAAATGGAAGGCTGTTGAGGAAAATTTTGCGAGAATATTAAAATTGAATTTATAATTGACAAATAATTACAAATACACCGGTCAAAAATTAAAATTGATAGGTATTGAGTAGAAACACATCAATTCCAACCAAAATATCTAAAACATTGCAATGCAGATAATGGAGAGTTCTAACTCAATAGGAACTTTGTAACGTGATACAGTATCATAGTTTGTAACAAAGTCAAACATTATTTTAGATAGGTTGATAAATCCAACTTAACGATAACTGAATGGAATCTAATACAAATGAATCAATATTCTCCCAAAATTCCAAACGGAGGCGCTGTCGCGTCAATAGTTGACTACTAGACTTTGAAGAGACGTCAAAAATATCTACAGGTGTCTAAATATCTTAACAGCGTACAGGTCACCCCTTCACAATTAGCGCATTCGTTTGGATGGGCCTTTGTTCTTTACTTCTCAGAATTTACTGTACTGAGATGAGAATTATAGTCCTGAACGTATTATTATATCCATTAGATAGGCTAACTAAAAGTGAGTACAGTATTTACAAAATTTTGAGTTGAATGAGTTGAATATTTGAAACCACAGACGCAAAAACAAATTATAATCAGACGTAACTGACCTCAGTCCTGATCTGATGATGTTCGTCCTGAGTAGCATTATCCACATGTGGGTTTAAAAGCAAAAAATAGTAGTCCTTATGGAATGCTGAACACAGTAAACTTCAAAATAATTCGAGTTGTACGAAGAATGATGAAAAATGTCTCAACTTAAGTATTCTCGTCTGCTGTTGGCAGCCAAAAGGCCATGTTTGTGCAAGCTGAAGCGAGCATCATATACTTTGGATTGAACTGAACACATTGAACTGGACCAGGATGATCTGCGTTGAGCACACATACTTTGTACCCTGTGTCGGCATTCCAGACATGAACTCTACCGTCTGTTGATCCACTGAATATGAATTGTGAGTCTGGACTGAACGAAGCTTCAATCGGAATTCCTTTGTTATTCAAATGACCGGTGAAAGTCTGTAAAGGTGTACCATTGAAAGAGTCTATTAGGCGAATAATTGAACCATTTGTTGAAACTAATATATTTTTTCCATCCCTACTGAATTTTAGTCCTGTCCAATCGCACTCCTTCTCCTGAGCTAGTTTGAAAGAAGAAAATGGACCTTTATCGAAGGACCGCAAATCATACAGTTTAATACTTTCTGAATTCACGCCTGCAGCAAAAATCAGTCCCTCTGGGTCATAGGCGGCAACTGGACGTCCTGACAAATGCATTAGACCTTGACAATTTGGTGATCGCAAATCCCATAAACGTAAAGTTTTGTCGATTGAGCCTGATAAGAAACAGTCTTCAACTGGTGAAATGCAAAGCGTTACCACTTTCTTGGTGTGTCCCGGGAAATACCTAATATACTTGTTGTCGTGAAGAGATAGGTACCTAATGCTGTCGTCCACTTTGGTTGAGCTGTGAATCGCCGTATTCTTAGCATGAGTAAAATGGATTAGATCAACACCGTACTTTTTGCTGTTGATTGTTCGAGTCTGTGTACCTTTTTCGCAGTCATAAATAACAATTTGATCATCTTCACTACAGGAAATCAATGAATCACCATTAGGGGAAAAGTCTATACTGTTGATTTTATCAGCATTTTCCCTGAAGACTTTCGCAACTTTGAAGCTACGGACCACATGATCCACTAGCTTCATCGTGAAACAATTATTGTTTAAACACTCAAAAAAATTCACTCAATTCACAATAATAACGATTCAACCACAAATAATACAACCTTATAAAACTCTGATCGACATTAAACAAAGAACCGAAGCCGATCCTGGTGCATTTTGGGTATGACTCAAGCCTGAACAAATGACTTTACAAAGGCAAAATTCTTTATTTCTCGATAAATACTCAAAAAAGAACTGATCATCATACAAAAAATAAAAAAATTGCTTTCAATTTGGTATCATTTGAATTATGATTATTAAAATAATAATTTTTTTTACATTATGTGATTTTTTATTGCTGTAAGAAAATTCAAAAATTTTTACTGCATTAATAAAGAATGAGAAAATATATGCATTATAGATATTTAATTCAAAACAAAATTTATTAATAACAAAAATCACGGTTTGTGAGCATAGTTCGGATTTTTGGTGTTGGCAACAATGAAATCAATTTTTAAGGTTCCGACATTTTTTTTAGGTTATGTTTTGAACTCATTCCTTTCTGACCAATCTCCCATGTGACTGTTGTGTTTTGTAAATTTTAGAAGTAACTTTAAATAGAACATGTATTTATAAAATTATTAAAACTAAATGTAATGAATTGAAAACTTGTGAAAGAAGATGGATGAAATTGAGGTAATAATTTTTTTTCATAATAATGCAATATTAAGTATTCTATCGTATCACTTGTAGGCGTAGGCTGTACAATTAAGTTATAGACTTTTGAGTAGTGGCTTTTTGCGAAACTAGTCCCAATCAATTTGTGCAGTGGCCTGGCTGAATATTTAGATATTATAGAGATCATAAGATTATAGATAGAATTAAATACACCCACTGCATGTTATGGTGTCACGTCCCAGCCGTTTATGAAGTAGCCGCCTAGGGCTTCTAAGATTTCTGAGAATAATCAGGATGTCAGGATAGAATAGAAAAGACCTCGGGTTATACTGACCCCTGCCTGACTGCCGGCCTCTTCTTAGGAGTTTTGGGGTGCTCACATTATACAGGGGATTGGGGAGACTGTGGCGCAATTAGGAAAAAAACACGTTCCACTACAGAATTCTTTTTATTATTAAAAAAAAACGGATTTCACTCTTACAAGAACTTGTTCTTGACCATTTAAATTGATATTAAACAATTGTATCAAATATGACAACCCAAGTTTTTCATGCCTACATTTTGTCCAAATTTGCCCTGGCGGTGTAGGGACACAGCTGATAGGTGGAACTAAGATCAAATAACAAGCACAAGTTGGTGCGTAGTTCGCCTACGCTAGGCTCGGCTCGCCTTCGATTCAATTTTTGTCGGTCTAGACTCGCGTTCGCCTAGTTCGGCGATTGTGTAGACGCGGCATCATACCACAATCCCTACATACTGTGCTAGCTGATCTACATTATGAAAAATTAACTTAGGATCAGCTGCATAAAGGAGTAATATGCAGATGGGCCACAACATCTGGGCGCGTAGCCAGAACCGGTCGGACTACGGTGAGGGTTGTTACTTTTCTGAAAACATCGCTCTTCTGCATTTTGCACACTCAAGATTCTATACGGTTAGTAGTCGGCTAGTAACCAGCCATCCGCGCGAATATAAGTCTTGGCCCTACCCCACTGTACACAACCACAATACTCGTTATGCCGCCAAACTGGAGGTGGGCAAAACTCGAAGCAGGCTCACAGGGACATACGATAGTTTCCCATCACGGGCTATGATATATTTTAATAGTTTACTCAGGGAAGTACAAGAAGAACAGAGTGCAAGGTTTTAAGTAACTGTGAGAAATAACAGCTCGCTTCGGGAGTTTAATGTGAGGGAATTGTATTGACTAACGGGAACAATCGTTCTGTCACGAGGGACTCTATGAATAGAATATTATCTAGCAGGTAGAAAGTACAGTCTGAGTCAAAATTCAAACCATCGGCTACACAGCCTAACCCGTCAAATCCTGACACCAACCCTCACTCCTTGACAGGTATCCGATTTTGGCGGGAGCGTGACCCGACGAGGCAGGATACTTCAACTTCTGCACAGTAACGTCAAAAGCTGCCACCGTCATGGCAGGCCTAAATTTTAGTCACCTTTTGACAGAGGCAGGCTTTGGCGGAGGCGTATGCTGTCGGCATCCCGAACCAAGAGCCTCTTTTTTGGGACTGCAGCATTTCACCAACACAAATAACCATGCACGGTTTTTTTTTAATAGTGCCTATCTGGAAACCCCAGTCCTTACTCCTTAGTAATGGCCTCAAGAATCAAGTATTCTTGGGAATCTGGGGCTTGTTAAAAATTGTAATAGGCACACAGAAAAACTCACAAGAAACAAGACGGATATTTTAGCGAGGTTGTTGGTTGGGTAGGTACTTTTTTTGTTTGATAATATTCCTTTTGCTAAATGAAAATTATTTCACTTTTTGTTTTCAGGCGAATAAACATACTGAATGTGATGTCCAGAATGAGATGATGAATCTCATTGGAACTATTGACAGTACTGTACCACAAATCAAAGATTCACTATCCAATTTGAGAAACATGATCTCTTCCAGTAAATCATCCACTCAAAAGGTGAGTACAGTTCAATAGTTTGAGTTCTCTTACATCAACTAAAGAATTTCAAGGCCTAATCAGTCTAATTTCCCAGATTTCATTCTTTATTACTTTGATGAACATATTTTTGCAGGGACTGAGTATATTAGATGTCAAAAACAACATGATGCTGATGTATTTGTCCAACTTGATGCATATTATTTTGAAAAAATGCTCTGGAAATTCAATTCAAGGAGATCAATCAATAGGTAAGTAAAATACATATTAATGGCTTAGCATGAAAACCTCGTAAGTACCAATACTGTAATTCTACAGGAGCCTCAAAAAACTGTTTTACATTAACCACACTGAAGCTTGTGACTATAACATTAATATTACATAATTTCCACTGTAAGTATGAATTAAAATATACTTAAGAGTTTGTTACCAACGATTTTGTGCAATTTTTAACAGCTCAATAATTAGTCTATTGAATTTTTTTGTTGGTAAAGCATTAACAATTAGTAATACATTGAGTATGTATTCCTATAATGTAGCGTTGAGTTTTGTTAGTGGCTTCCGCTTGAAATGCAAGGAGAGAGTTACTTCATTAGATATTTTTTGCAGAAAGATTGGTTGAAATCAGAACAGTTCTGGAGAGGATACGACCCATAGAACACAAATTGAAATATCAAATAGATAAGTTAATAAAAACAGCTACCACTGGCACAATAGATGAAAATGATCCATCCCGTTTCAAAGCGAATCCTGCAGACATGGAAGGCGTAAGTTCAAATTAATTCTATTCATATTATTTATTATATTCAATAATTATTATGTTTATGGCTTACAAGTTTTTCATGACTGTAACTAATTAAACTAATTACTTTTCCTTTAGTTGATTTTTTCTTTCTTCTTCCTTTTTGTATTTTTTTCTTATTGTTTGCATTACGCACCCTTCACCTCTTCCTTCTCATTGCCTTGCTACTTGTAAGATTCTATAGAAACATTATTATGTTCATTGCAGTTATCCATTGAGAGCGCAGCAATGATTTTTATATAATAACGAGAACAATATTCATGGTAACTCCATAATATTATTAGATTCAATAAATTCTTTATTGTGATTTTAGGTAGATGACAGTGCAGAATCTGGTGAAGACGATGGTGATGAAGATGTGAATGACGGAAGCAGAGGCGCTGGAAAGAGAAAATCGGGAATCTATGTTCCTCCAAAGCTTGCTGCTATGCATTACGGTATTGTAATATTTATTTTGTTTGAATTGAAATCAGATCTAATTGAATAGGTTATGTGACCGTTAAGATAATGGGAGAACTAATACATGCTCATTATGTGCACGAGAATGCATTTCTCAGTTACATTGCTTTCACTTCGAACATAAGGCTGCAAGCAAAAACCTATTGAGTAAACTTTATTGTCATTATTTTAACATATTCTGTATGAATTCTTATTTTTTTTTGTATTAAGCGAACTTTAATTAAATATTGACTCACAAAAGAATGAATAATACAGTAAATATTATATTTTTCAAATAACACGTTCAAATTCAATGTAATATTGATGTATTAACGATAATATCACAAATACATACTAATAAAATTGTATCTTCTGCTAGATAACTTTCCATCTTTTGAATTCCATTAAATACAATTCAATTTCAATTAATACTAGAGTAAGCCCACAGCGCTAAGCGCCGCTTTCTTTGTTCAAATTAACACCAAATTATCTAATTCTCAATTTAGTACATAGGTCCAAGTAGTTCCGTCAAAAGCCGAGAGTTTATTTTACATTTTTTGCCCCTTAAACCTATTTTTCCAAAATACAAATAAAACCGGCACATAAAACTTTAGGGCCACTAAACTTTTCCAAACTTGCACAAACTGTTTATAAATTGGCCCAATATAACAATCGCAGTGGCTCTCATTAGTTTTGCAAAACTCTTACAATATACAGTATAAGGATGATTCAAAGGAAGTACAGTATTAGAATCCATTTTTTTGGAATTGTTAAGTTTTGTTATATATTTAATTGATAGGAGCCTATAATACTGTATGGGAATCTATAATTTTCTGTTGAAGCACAAGCACTATTCTTGAATAAATGTTGTTGATTATAAGATTGTGATGTCTGTGACTTTATGTTAATTGATATTTTCAATTCATTGTTTTATTATTTTGTTTGCAGATGAAGATGATAGCAAAGCAGCAAAACAAGAGAAGCTGTTGGAGAGAGCTCGCAAACATGCGCTGAACAGCTCCATTGTCCAGGAAATGAGAGAAGAAATATTGGATGCTCCAAAGGAAGTGGGACAAGCCAACACGTTCAAAATTAAACAATCGGCACGCCAAAGGGAAAGAGAAGAGTATGTGCATTTAACAAGTTGCATTTTTATGGATTTATGTATGCTACTCATGCATATTTACATGTTTAGGCTCATAAAGATATTAAAAGACAATATTTTTCTTGCTTGAAATTGCAGAAAATATAAAAGAATAAAATGTATCTAGGTATGTCTTATTTTTTCCTATGAAAAGCTTCAGGAGGTATTGTACACTATTGTACCTACAATAGGTTAGAATGTAGTTGATATAAATGCAGTTCTTATCTGATTACTTTTCAATAAGCTACTTCAGTTTTCAATATTCATGTATAGAAAAGACGTTTTGGACTCTGTGTTTTCATCCTAAAGTTATATTTTGTATTCTATCAATACATAAATATTTTTGGCTAAGAAAAATAGAAGTGGCATTCAAATAGAGGTGGAAATAAAAACTAGAGCAAAATCTATTGCAAGTATAATATTATTGTCTTGTACTTAAAATATACTATTTACTTATATTATATACTTACTTGTAATACTTATTACAAGTATTATTATTATTATCTATTACATTAAAATATTCATATTGCACTATTGTGATATCTTATCTTCACTATCAGACTTGATACCATCTTGTCCTTTTATTTGTTAAAAGTTGTATTCTTTTATTAATTGGAGTAATAATTGAATTTGTAGATACGAAGAGTCCTACTTTACTCGATTACCTACCAAGCGTGTAGAAAAGCATCGGTCGAAGGCTCTGATGACAGAAGGCAACTTGGGAACTGAGTTGACCCACTTCGAAGATATTTCAGTCCTGGATCCCAATTCAGAGCGCAGACCAGCTTCTGGTAAGAAGAGGAAATTGAAGAGGAAAAGCACATCAAAGAAAGGTAAATTTTCTATAATTGGAGAAATTATTGTTAATAAAAGAAATGAATAAGCTTGTAAAATTTTGGCTGCTTATTTATAATAATTATTGTTTCTCATATAATTGCAATAATATTCTCACATGAAATAAGTGCAATCCCTCAAAAAGATAACTCTACTTATATGTCAATTGATTGTAGTAAATTTTGAATGGGGTTTATATCCTACACATAGTGAACATTATTTAGAAATACCAATTAAATGAAAAATTATATGTTATAATTATATCCAATAGGCGTCCAATTCTCTATTCTCTTCAAATTCCATCAAATCTCTCAATTTTTATTGAATCGTCTTGTATTTTATTGAATGGTCTTGCATCATTTGTACCGTATCACGTATCAAATTTGAAGCAAATCTATTAGATGTAATGATGTGCCCTCCTGTTGATCTAAATGTAGCTTGTGAGCTCATTAGCATAGACTACAAAGAGTGTAATATATACTATACACTCTCTGAGCATAGGCTAACCGAATCTCTCTTATATGTTTCTCCCATGACATGATCCTAAGAACATCATGTAATCATTCATAAGGATGCTTAGACAGTCTTTTGATGTGGTATGGTATGTCTTCTAATAAAATAAATAATTCTGTTTCTTCTTCAGCCTGTTGCGTTTTAGAACTGCTTTCTTCTTTTTGTTGTAAAACTTCTCAGTCATGTCCTTATAATATTTTTGTCTTACTAATTAATATTTTTCAATAATTAAAATTTTCAACTTTTCTCATGCGCAAAATTAAGGTGAATTTCATCTCTATAACTGGTATTTTCAATTTGTTCAGTTTTTCGAACCTTCTAGCACTATTAATGGAACAAATTAATGAATAGAACTGAATAAAAGTATTTAATGAATAATTTCATGCTACTTCCTGACTTTCATTTGTCTTTTAGCTTGTCCTTACTCATGTGAATTTGATTTTCAATGTGTTTTAATTTTTTAGAATCAGTGAAGAAAGTCAGTGAAATATTTATATTGATGTAACTCATTCACATTCAATTTTATTTCTGGAATTGAGTTTTTTATCCTTGAAATTCTAGTATCAATGGTTCAAATTATAGAGCGCAATCACATTCATTTTCTTCCATTTTTGAGTATTTCGAATGTTATGACTATGACATTCATGTTAACGATACTCTCATTTCCAGCAAGATGTTATCAACCAATGTAATTTTGTTTACTGTTCAAATTCTGTAAAATCGTATTTTGTCTTTTCGATTATTGATTCCAATAAATACTTGTATGTATATTTTGTAATGAATTTATATCTTTTTCAGGTTTCAAATCAAAGAAGCGGAAATTTCATTGAATTTTTATACTGTCGGGGACAAAATAAATTATTTATAAATATTGGGACTTTCAATTGAGAGATCAATCCCTAATAAATTGGTTACAAATGACCGAAAATTGAATGATTTTAGGTGATATAACCGTCGTTCTGACTTTTCACCTACAGATAACTGTTTTTCTACAGAGATATGACTGCCATTACTCCATATCGAATTTAGTTATTGCAAGTTGTTCTTCAAAAAATTTCGTTTTGAACTGGCTGGTGCCCTTGACACAAACTAATATAAGTTTTTACAATATTATTTATCAGTGAATGATATTTTCTCATTAAAATAAGAATATAAATATACAATGTTAGAATATGAACCACTCAGGATTTTATCGCAGTCCTGAAAACAACTCTTGGAATTAATGAACTTGGGTAGTAGTTGGACTCTCGATATATAGAAGACAAATTTTCTTGTAGATAGCCTACCATGTAGGCTAAAAATACACTATTGTTTCCACACTAGAATTGACGACATGCAGTCAAATTTTACTTTAAATGTTAATAACATAAATGTTACTCACTGGACTGAAGCGCTTTCAAGTTCCTTTGAACTCTTTTTCAACAGTGAAGGTCTTGTCGATCGGTAGGCCGGAAGTGTGGTAGGTTGTGAAAGTTTTGGTGTGTTGTTATTAGGTGGTCAAAAAGGTTTTTGACCAAAGTTTTTCTGAGAGAACATTCTGATTCTCTATGCTTAGACAATATTGAAGACGTAGCCTACCTGTGGACAAGACAGACTAAGTGAGCTGGCTCTCATGTCTGTAAGCAGAAGCCATGAAATATAAACTGACAAAGTAATAATTAATGAATTTGCTAGAAAAAAGAATAGAACAACAGATTTTGTGATTTAGATTTATTTTACTGCTTTTCTTAAAGATACAATTACGTGATGTATTAAAACTACTTGAGTCTATTTTACATAAATACAAATTTTGTATTGTCTATCTATTCATTTTCACATCTATAACCAATTCACAAGGAAAAGTACCATATTTCCATACGGTGCTTGAAATTAAAAGGTAATAGCTTCTAACATTAAAATTCTTATGGTCAAAGGTTCATGAGTTATGTTAATGTAAAAACATTCGAATAGCTTGAAAATACTTTAATATGTCAACATTTTCAAGTCAAACCATAGCTTTTTGCCTCTAATAAACTCTCTTTAATTAAGAGTTTGAAACTGTCTTAAAATGCATAATTTTACATTTGAATTTTAAAAATGTTTCATACCCCCCAGACCTTTACACCGAGGGTGCCTTTTAACACCCCCCGAAATTTTTTCCTGGCTACGGCTTCGTGTTACAAGTACGGCCTATTATTTAATTTTATAATTTTCAATAATGGTACCGAATACCGCAATGCAAATAAGTTGGCATTAGATAAGATGTATATCGTTAAACAAGATGTAACATATAAGATGTATAATTGAAATTTTTATTTCTTCATAAAAATAAATTACAGCAATAAAACACATAAATTGTATGAAGAATTTACTCTATATGGGCAGAAGCCTGTAGAAGAGGAAAGAGTTCCCATCAGAAGACAAAGAAAAATACAAAGACCATGTTCATTAAAACTAAAATTCATTGAAATAACATTTTCAAAGACGGATTCATAATAATTATTATAAACCATAATAAAAAACGATATGTAGTCTACTTTTGTGTGATACAAAAAACAGACAAATAATGCAACAAGCAATAACAGAACCTGATTGTTTTGTCATCCTCTCAGAAGACAGATAGTCTTTATAATTATTATATGTGACCTTAAATTTGGGGCACCTAATCACCTAAAATTTTGGGGCTTGAAAACTAAAAAATGATGTAAACTGAAAAGTTAATTTTCCATCTTCATATCTGGCGGCCCATCTCACTGCCTTCTGTGTTCTGAATCGAATCACATGTTGTGAGCAGAGTTTCTCTCAAGCGACAGCTGAGAGAAAGAGAAAACAAATCATATGTCTTTATTTGATAAAGAGAGAAGAATGATGATGATGCGAGATCAGTTTGTAATTATCATCACCGGTGAAATTAAGGTTATGTCATGTAAGTTTTTCTATTTTACTTTTGTTGTGAAAAATGCAAGATTAATCTATTTAGCAATTAGTAATTTAAATAACTGTGCAACTTAACTAAGAGAACTTGTATTTCTCCAGAGACTTTAAATTAATAAGTTAGTCCTCTAAATAAGTTTCTATGATGAAGACTCAAGGAAAAGACTTCATTATTTGATTAGAGATTAGGCCTACACCTACAGTTAATCAATAGACCTAATTTAATTGGTTGAATCAATAAAATTCATGTAAAAAAGCTTCATTAAAAAACAGTTGAGTCGTTATCTTTAAAATTGACCGAGATACTGAGTGGCCAATATTGTTCAAGTTAGCCTTAATAGGCTACCGGTATTGGATGAATGCATGATTGTTATGTACATTAATATGATTATAAGATCAAGTTTGAATTTTTGGATTTGGCTCCCAATTACTTAACGCTATTTGTTATTAACACTCTTTAAAAAAACAGTATTAAGTTAGGGTCAATTAAACAAAATTTAAATTGTTGTAGGACTTTAGGTAGACTGTGTGCAGACAAGCATTTTTCCAAAGTTATGTAAAACATTTCAATTTATAAGTTAAGAAGTAGGCCTATCTTTCCCTCAAACTAAATTGAAGATGGTTTTTCAAATTTTCATAGGTACCCAATAATTATATCTCATAGTTTCACTTTGAAATAAAAAATGATTTTACTCCATAAGACACAACGCATGTCTCAAAATTAAAAACGATTTTCTATTGTTTCATCTTTTTTGTATCAGCTGCTAAACCTTATCAACTCAACTTGAAATCTTTTAAATAATCTGAATAAAAAACGTAATAAGTAAATTTACATAAGTTAGATAGGTAGTAAAGTATTTCCATGATAAAAATCCAAGGGCCTGGTCACATACGATTGTGGTTTGCTTTACTTTACTTCACTTCACTGACAATGCTACTTTGATTGTGGTTTGCTTTGCTTCACTTCACTTACTATATACCATACGATTTATATAGATTTACTATGCGAGTAAGTGAAGTGAAGTAAACCAATTAGCTTTGTTAGTGAAGTGAAGTAAAGCAAACCACAATCGTATGTGACCAGGCCCTTGGATTTCTGGTACAGTACTGCGCCAAATCGATACTGCACATTAATGAAGTAAGAATCAATGGAATCTCTGATTGAATAGTAAATTTATCTGGTTTTAAATGTCATCGACCATGTGTACTCAAGCATATCGTAGTATGATAACCTTAAGTTTTTCACTGTAACTTACTGCAAGATGAATAATTAATTTTTTTATGATCGCGATAGTCGTATATAGTCTCATTTCTATTAATGAGACGTAATAAATTATAAGCCCATCAAATTACAAACTCAACTACGGTCATTGTTTTTTAAGCTATCATATTCAATCAAATTTATTTGCCATAAAATAAAAAACAAATGGATAGAATGCTCTCGATACAAATTTGAATATGACATACATTTAATCAATCCTAGTCTATCTAATTATAAGATTAATATCGATTGTGTGAGTACAGTATGCAGTGTCAATTTTAATTTTATTCATATTGTCGTGATTTCATGTAATTATTGTTACAAATAACATGATTTATAATATTGGATAAGTGATAATTATTGATATAGAGTATTGTTCCTAATGAATTGAATGAATTATTTAAAGATAGAAATTCAAATGTAAAGGTAAGTAGTCTTAATTCAATAAATATATAACATTAGAAAAAAATAACCAAAAAACAAGTTACAATGTGGTGGTCAATATTGGCTGGAAGTTGTATAAGGTACGGTATTACTAAATTTTTCTTGGATCCATTTATCAATTTCTTTAGCTGTGATTCCGGTGTTCATAATCTAATTCTAATTAATTCATTCAATTTCTTCCAATATAATACTGTGATTATTATTAAGAGAGATTTCCAATGAGTTAAACCACTGTGTTTTGTGGATTAGTCTACGTTTTCTATGGTAAATCTATTCCAGGACTAGAATATGGTAAATTAAACAAAATTTGACTTCTCTACGCTAGTTCACAAGTTTTAGATCAATGTACAAACTCGAAGTTTATTAGGCTATGTTTAGTTTTTGTTTATGTTTTATCAAAGATGTTACCTAATCTGAGAGGTTTGTCCTTAATGACTGTCTGAAATTTTTGGGAACTTGGAAAAGTTCATTGATTTAATGATGTTGATACAAAAATTTAATTGGAATCTCATTGTGATAACCATATCACGTAGTTATAATTGGCATTAATTACTGTCAGTAATCTATTGTCTTATACCTCTCTTGACCTCATTTATGTTGTCATCTGAAATGAAATCAACTTAACTGTTACTCTAATTTCTGTTTAAATAATATCTGTTCTTTTTTACAGAATGGAAACTCACCTATTATGATAACTGGCATAGATTCGTGAAGGCTATTGAGAGTAGAAATTGTGTTCTAAGTGTGAGAGTAGGTGTTGAAGAGATCAGGATTAGACTTCACTGTTTCGTTCGTAGATTGTGTTGTGAACTCAAGTTCCTGCTTTCAATAATATTATAATTATATTGTCGTATTCATTTAAACTTCGGTCATGAAGTTGATTACTCTTTTGTTTGTTGCAATATTTGCTAATTACCAATATTGTTCGTGTACAACTGACGAAGCCATAGCAACAAATGAGATTCCACGAGATGATCACGCACAGAAACCTGTTGAATGTAGAATAGATGAAGAAATCAAACGAGAAATACTCGGCTATAAGCCTGTAGTCGATCAAATTGTTGAAGCCGTCACAAAAGGTGAATTCAAAGGGAAAATGTATGAAGAACTAGCTACCTTTGTGGATAAATTTGGCTCTCGCTATTCAGGAACAAAAAATCTGGAGGATTCCATTGATTTTATGCAGACAGTGCTAAATAATTATAATTTGGACAATGTTCACACAGAACCAGTTACTTTTGATGGATGGTTCAGGTGAGTAGTGAATATTTCTTTTAAACATTTTTTACACTTGGAAAAAATTGATATTTTTGCATTAACACCCGTTTTTTGTGTGTTGCTGGACATTTCAGACCTCTTGAGTAAAGTCAGGCCTTGATATTATTTTTATGATTATTCATTTTATTCACACATAACGAATAATTGATTATAAATATACTGTATATAGTTATCATTCAATACTGTACTACTGTTTCTTATTGAATACAGGTTCGTTTAAAACTATCAATTATTTCAATACATTCTTCTTGATTCTATTCTATGCTCTAATATTAGTTGATATTGAATTAGATATTATTAGAATGGCCCATTATTTTTATATAGAATAGTAATATTTCTCTTTAAGACTTTCTGTAAAATTTTATTGCATCAATGTCTTAAATTTGTATTGGTCACTACAATTATAATAATTTTTTTGATAATGAAAGACAAGCCGTATTGCTTCATGATTGATCACACCAGTCCCAGTTAAATTGCAGGATAACACTACTTATTGTTTAATAATAAAACTTGTCTAATGAGGTTCAATTATTGAGAAAAATGTATTTATTCTAGTAAATTTCAGTAAAGATTTCTTGAAATCTGAAAAAATAGGAATATCTATTTTCTGAATTTTTGTCAGTGATAGTAATCCTTGTAATGTAGTTGTAAGAAAGCTGCTTGGAATGTATAATTTATTCTTGTAATTATGACTGACAGTAACTTAGCCAAACACTCTAAGATGACTTTTCGGATTTTTGCAGAGGTGAAGAGTATGCCACTCTAATTAAGCCACGTCTCTATGAAATGAAGATTCTGGGGCTGGGGTATTCTGTTGGGACTCCCGGCAGTGGTATTGTTGCAGAAGTCTTGGTAGTCAACTCGTTTGAGGAACTTGTAGCGAAGTCAGATCAGGTAAGCAAAATATATTTTAGAAATATTCGCACCTCTTGGTTTTCCTCGAATTACAAATTCTATTATTTATAATAGAACTTCTGTATTCATTGATGGATATCTATCGCAATATCATCTGATCCAATATACAGAAAGTTGTTGTTTGTTTCATTGAACAGGTGAAAGGCAAAATAGTAGTTTACAATGAAGAATTCAGATCGTACGGGCAAACAGTGAAGTACAGGTCGATTGGTGCCATAGAGGCGGCCAGGCACGGAGCGGTGGCGGCGCTAGTGCGCTCCATCACGCCCTACTCCATCTACTCGCCCCACACCGGAATGATGCACTATGACTCGAATGTCACCAAGATACCGTTCGCCGCAATCACCGTTGAGGACGCGCAAATGCTGAGGAGGATGAGCGAGAGAGGTGCGTTCACGGTTCAAACTCACAAGCTATTTGTTTTGAAAAACCATGCTTTGATCAGGTTTTGAGAAAAATCATGCAAAATATGTGCATAAAATTATCATCTTTTTGAAAAGAAAACTTGTAAAAGTATATGAAACGGTATGCAAGAATTAAAAAACACAAGTCATGCTTCTCTGTGTATATAAGTGGTTAAATATTCAATTAAAAATACATCATCCAGTCTCATGAATTGTGACTGACAAAATAAATTCTACCGTTCATCTTTTTATTCATTTTTGTTTCTTCAGATAATATTTTACTTTTTTGTATTGTTGAAGCCTTCTAATGGTTTCCATAATCTTCTATTTAAGCAGAAACTTCATAACGAAAGAAAAATTTCCTTTTTCGATCAGTAGAAAAAGGAAATGTAACATTTCAATTCTGATGTAATTTCTTAATTTTAGAAAGTAAGCTATAAAAAATTCAAATTAACGGGACATGAATGGTAGACTTGTATAAGAGAATTTCTTGAAATTATTAACTACTTGTATTTGAAATTAAGTGCTCAATACACGCTGATTGTGAAAGCTCAGGATAGGCCAAATAGATACGACCAGTTGAGTTCACAATCCCAAATACAGAATAAATTTTACAACGAACTTTGTGAATGTGCTTCTTATAAAGAAACTTTTCTTTGGACTGCGGTCCAATTACTTTCAAGAAACTCTAGTTTCATTATTATAATAGACAAAATCAAATTTTTGAGGCTGAATGGCTTCCAAATCAGCAACTATGTTGATGCACAAAAACTCAATTGAATTTAAGCTCTTTCAAATGGCGTCATTGCATTGAAGTCAAGTCAGATTCGTTGATTGACTTGATTTGATTTAGTTAGATTTTCGGCTGTGGTGCAGTATATGGACTTCTGTGTTGAACAGTTATTCAGCTGTTTTTGATTGAAGGTTACAATTTATTGACAGAATCCCAATATACTGCACTCTAAAGGATTACAATTTATTGAAAAAAGTCCATATTGTGCACTTTCTCCACTTTTTCTCAATGTATTGTTAGATGACATCATTTTACAGCGGTTATTTTCGTACAACATGCCGACAGTCTTCCTTGTATAAGAAGCTAAAACGCCATAATAATTACTTATAAAGCTGGCTTACTTCAATACATTTTTTTTTTGCTGAGGGTGATGCTTGTATCAGCTTGTGCGAGGGTGATGAGAAGCCTGATGATGAGGGACATAAACATGAACAGATCATGTCTCTGAAAATGTTGTATTCCATGGAATATGTGGTAAAAATGTGGAGGACAGATTATTACTTCTTCTCAAGTAGTATTACTATCGATAATTTTATTACTATTGGTTGCTGTACATGTAGTTACATATATTATTCACTGAATAATTTTATAGCATGAATTTCAACTGAATTTTTTCTGCTAGGTTCAACTATAGAGATCCAGTTGAAAATGGCCAATTCCATGGAAGTGGGCCTGAAGTCGAGGAACTCGGTAGCAGAGCTTCGCGGTAAGACACTGCCGGACAGAGTGGTGCTGGTGTCCGGTCATCTCGACAGCTGGGACGTGGGCCAAGGAGCTATGGATGATGGAGCCGGCGCCTTCATATCTTGGTACAGTCTTGCTGTCCTCAATAAGCTCGGTCTGCGTCCAAAACGTACCATGAGGTAAGTTGTACTATTCATTTGAATTATTGCAATCGAGTAATTAAACAAACGGCATTCGTCCAAAACAGATACAATTACAGATTTAGCTTTCATTCAGAAAAAGGTTGTGTTGATTTATGAATTTACTTGTAAAATATTACAAAATGTCCATTCCTTGATTTTTTTTTGGAATGCAATATTCTTTAATAACACAAACTTACATATCGTACCATTACTTTTACACTTTATTGTTTAAAATCAATTAGTTTTTTTTCTAATTTTTATTGTTTATTGTGTACTGTAATCATCATACATTATCAATAATTGAATGGTTTGTTATAAACATTTAATTATTGATAATGTACGGCTATTACAGTACCGGTACACAACAAACAAAACAATAAATGTTTTTAAGCAAACCATTTAATTATTGATAAGGTAGGGTGATTACAGTACACAATAAACAATAAAAATGATATGAAAAACTAATTGGTTTCAAACAATGAGCTGAGTTTCATTGTATTATAGGTGAATTAGTATAACTAGTCTTTATAAAAAATCATTGAATTAGGGTCTCCAATAATAAATTTAGTGTGAATTTCAAAATATTCGCATAACTAGGTTTATACGATTGCAAATTGTACAGTTCCAATATTGCTCTCTCTCGGATTTGTTTTCTGAAAAAGCAATTCAAGTACAATCACAGTAAATGTTCTATTGCTAAAGTTCATTGTTAGCAGTAGTCAGTGCTCAATAAGCATTCATTTGGGCAACCATTGATCAATTAACTGGGGTATATTTTTTAGAGATAGAGGTAACGTTACACAGAGATGAAAGTCTCACAGACGAGATTATAGGAAAGCCTGATTTAAACCGTACCTAGAAGTGGGAAAATGGTACAGCCTACATTTTGTGTGACTGAAAATGTTAAAAATATTCTAGTATATTTCAATTCAAAATTACTGAAATATGGTAGAATCGCTATTGGAATATAATAGAATGTAAATTCAAAATTATTGAAATAATGTATGCTAGAATGTCTTTAATAAAAATTGTTTTATTATTTTTAGAGCAGTGCTTTGGACGGTAGAAGAGCTGGGCCTGGTTGGCGCAAAACAGTATGTGAAAAGTCATTACAAAGATTTGGATAAATTCGACTTAGTAATGGAGTCTGATGAAGGAACCTTCACGCCATTGGGAATAGAGTTTGCTGGATCTGCAAATGCTGAATGCGTTGTACAAGAAATTTTGAAGTAAGTGATAACAGAAAATTAAATTAAGTCTATTAAGTTGATTAAAGATGAAGTTTGATTACAAAGTAAATTGAGTAACTCGATTGAGTATGCTTGCTTGAGTGTTGGACGAAACCATTGGCTAGTTGCATTTTTATTATTATTGCCCATTTAGTAATAATGCATTTTAATATTTTTGGAACACAGTATCTTCTGTTCATAGTGTTCACTGTTCTACAATATTTCAAGAGAACCATGAAGTCTCATCGATGACATAATATAATAGTATTCAACAGATATCAATAAAATATATCTCAGTTGCCCAAGTTAGAAAAAATGCTGATCGAGGTCGTTAATCAGAGATCAAACCTTTATTTACGTTTGTTCAACCCACTGCTTATTGCGTGACCTCTTCTTGGATTAATATGATGATTAATTGAATTGATAAGTGTGCTGTAAAGTTTTACAAGTATTTATTGATTAGCGGAATGACGGTGCATTTATTAAATTGGTGGACTCATTACAGTTATTACAAGTGTTTGGAAATTTATGTTTAGGCTATATTTGCTTTAGACTATTATTACTTTTTTAAAGTAAATTAAATCTTTTATACAAAAGTTAGGTACTATTTGAAAATCCCAACTTTCCTATTTTGATTTGTGACTATTACAATGTTTTCGTTACTTTCGGTCTGCTTGAAAGTAAATCGAAAGTACCATTACGATTCTTTTCTTAGTACTTAATACTAAAAAACATTCCTACTTCTTTCAGATTGATGGATTCAATAAATGCAACGAAGTTCCAGAGAGGTGACAAAATGGGAGTAGGCTCTGACATTGTTGAATTTACAAGTTTGGGCGTTCCTGGCGCTAGTTTACTGAATCAAAATGATAAATACTTCTACTACCATCACACGGATGCTGATACAATGACAGTGGAAGATTCTGATACGCTTGATAAGTGTGTAGCGTTATGGGCTGCGTTTTCCTATGTTGTAGCCGATTTAAACACAAATTTCAAAGACTTTTAGTAAGCTATGATGCATTCTGCTCAAGAGCTCTCATAATCCAACAAAACACCAGAGGTTTCCACAGTGTAACCTGATGTGAAACCTGAAAATTCACCAAGCTGTGATGATCAATTGATATTATTCCAGGAGGAATAAAACTACAAGAAGCTAGTATGATTTCGAAATGTAATGTTATTAAGCTTCAAATGAAAGATCAAATACCATTGTGCAGTCAGACCTTGACAGCAATCTCTTTTTCTGTGCTCTCTGAATATTTCTTTATCGTTTCTTATATAATATAGTGATCAAATTTATAAAGATACTTATTCGTAAATACAATATTATTGCAGTGATAATAGAAGATAGTTGCACTAACATATTTTATATTGATTGTGATATGTGTAAAATATATTTTATTTTCTATGAAAGTTTTAAAAGAACTCTTCTTTCTCATTCCAACCTCTCAAGTTGTCCTTTTTTCTGTTGCTAAGAAATCAGTTGTCAAAGAATGTGTCCTAATAAAAATTGAGTGATTTTACAAATTTGTCACATCTAGAAAACTTCTCCAACTTCTTATACGTTTCAATCAAATGTTCAAAATTGCAAATTTTGTAACTGATAACTTGAATTTTGAACCCGTATTAAGTTGAAATATTATTTTTGGTCAACTTTGAACTATTAATTTGAATTATTGTTTGGCACTGATTTATTTAATTATAATTAGGATATTTCATCCTAACATTCGGTTTTATGATTATCCATAAAAATAAATTGTTTAGTTATTTAGTGGAAAGGCCTTATTACTCAATTGAAGAAATTCTGAACACTGACTGTGATATTAGATTCTAGTTTACAGTACCTGCCTAAATGATTGTAATTTATGTATTTTTTGTTTTTATTCTATTTTGCTCTGTACCTGACAACTCCTGTATGAATTGATATTTGACAAGATCTTATATTCATGTATGAATCAATCAATCTAATAAATGAATATCATTATTAATATCTATAAACTTTTCAAACTGTTATACACTGCTGCTTCAGACTGATCTATATGTTGCTTGGTTCTGATGCATTTGCGATTTTGGAAGGGTTTTCAGGAATTTATACGAATAAGGGGTGGGGTGATTAAAGTTAGAAAATTCTAATTAGTACGTACTAATTAGTTTTAGCACTTTCTCAAAACGAGGTGAATAAGAATGGTCGAAAGCTGGTTAGTAAATACTAAGCTGATCCGGAAATTTTTCTCGGGTCACTTAGAATTTACTAAAAGGTTAGTACGATCCAAGCCGTAGTATTTGCTCAATCAATTTCAATTTATTTATTTACACACACACAATTACAAAAAATAAACAACAAAGTACAAATTTGAGATTAAACAAAATACAAACGTAAATAAAAATAATTAGGAAGGCGTTAGAAAGGATTAGGTAAGAAGGAAAAGGGTGTGTTTTAGGGATGAGTAACAGTTACAATAAAGTATTACAGTTCAAAAGATTCAATACATACCGGTATACGAATAATAATAATAATTATTTTTTTTTTATCGTATGGCTTTTTTATCGGTGAGGAGACCCACGGGTAGGCTCCACCTAGCCAAATTGCACAATTTTTTGTACCGGTCACCCATCCGAGAGCGGTCTTGAATGTTTTAATAATTATTATTATTATACTATATTATGCTTAGAGATCGAAAAAATAGTTTGTCTTGTCTTGATCCAACTAAAAATGTTGTGTTTAATTTTCTTTATAATTTTAGCACTATACCTATCAAATTTTTGAGGATTTCATTTATTATTTTAGAACCTCCTGCCTCCTGATTGATTCAATATTAGTATTATAGATAACATACGTATTTATTAGAAGTGGGCCGTAGTCCGTATTGACTGTTAATTGTGTTATTAGTGCAAGGAAAATGGGGGCTCTATTTTTAATTATACAGTATATTTAATTTCATTCTGTACATACTAAGAGGAGTAGCTCCTAGACCTGATCAGCGCGCTCTAGGTGAGAGAGAGTGAACAACTTGTCGGGATTTTAACATTGTGAGATAGGAACAAAACACGATTTTAGGATAGAATTCAATTAAATCATTAATGTATCATCAATAATGTTATTGCTATTCATCATTTAGTGGTTTCAAGGTGTTTTAATGAATGTATCAGTAGGATTAAAGTACTTTACCAGAATTTTCGTCATCTTGTTGCTAGACTCTTCTTGCTAGGTTAGGTTTTTGAAGTTTGAACTTCCCGCTATGTGTAACAACCATCAGTATGGTTTGTATAATAAACATTATTATTCCGAGACATAAATTATTTCACACAAATAATATTTAATTGATTACAACATTATATTTATATCTTTATATTTGCCATACTTCATCTATTTACGTTCAATATTATATGTTGCAACAATCAATGTCAGGAGTAAAAAGACATTATAATTCCAGAGACATCAAATATTTTACACAAATAATATTTAATTCAATCACAATATTATATTTACATCTTATATATTTTCTATATTTCATCTATTCACGTTCAATATTATATTTTATATCAGTACCTATCTTACTCTTTTTTGGAAAGGAATGCTTTTGGAAAGAGGGTCAAATTAAAATTATCTTTGTTTTTTCTCTTTTAAAAAGGCAACTGAAGTGTTCTTAAACATCCTAGCTTTGATTTTATAAGTTACTGGAATATTTTGGCTGAATATTTATCAAATACGATGGGTTTGAAAATAGACATTTTTACATTTGATTCAATGTTAACCCATCTTCAATCCCGACAAGTTGTTCCTCTGTCTCTCACTTGAGCGCTGGTGTTTGGCAGGTACTCGTCTATACATACAGTTGTCTGATTGTCATTACCGTACATTGAATTCCTCAAAAATTAGGTTTGTCGGGAAGAATCATTGAATGAAGAAGTAGATGATACAAAATATTTGAATGGACGTACTAGGTACTGTATTCAAATTTCCCGGCAACCAACTGTACGTTAACAGCAGCGACCACATAATACAAATATGGTCAAATACAAATATTGTATTATGTGGTCGCAGAACGGCACCGAACGATGTATAATACATGATTGTGAATACAACCAGACAGGGGCAGGTCCTACGTATGGACAAATCGGGACATTTGTCCGGGGGCCCCTTGCGCTCCAGAGGGCCCCGCGGCGACAACAAATTAAAACAATCAAATTTTTCATACAATAAAATAAAAGAGTAAAATAGCTTCAAATCTTGTTCAATATTTGGCAAGATATTAAATCGATAGCGCCCGCAATAACCTTTAAAGCATATTTACACAATTAAAGTTTTCATATAATAAAAGTGAGGCCCCGCGGCGATGGCAAATGTAAACAATAAACTTTTTCTTACAATAAAATAAAATAAAAAAGTAAAGTTGATTCAAATCTTGTTCAATATTTGGCAAGACTTTAAATCGGCGCCCCGCAATAACAACCTTTTAAAAGCATATTTACACAATTAAAGTTTCATATAATAAAGAAAGTGAGGCTTACCCATGGCGATGGCAAATGTAAACAATAAACTTTTTCTTACAATAAAATAAAATGAAAAAGTAAAGTTGATTCAAATCTTTGTTCAATATTTGGCAAGACTTTAAGTCGGGGCCCCGCAGCAAACTTCCTAAAAGCATATATTATTACACAATTAAAGCTCTTTCCTTATAATAAAAGTGGGGCCTCATGGCGATGGCAGCAATGTAAAACAATCAAATTTTTCTACAATAAAATGAAATAAGAGTAAAATAGCTTCAAATCTTGTTCAATATTTCCGATTAAGTTATTAAATCGGCGCCCCTGCAGTAACCTTTAAAAGCATATTTACACAATTAAAGTTTTCATATAATAAAAGCGGGGCCCCGCGGCGATGGCAAATGTAAACAATAAACTTTTTCTTACAATAAAATAAAATAAAAAAGTAAAATAGATTTAAATCTTGTTCAATATCCGCAGGTATATGCTTCCACCAAAACCCAACAAAAAGAAATATACTGTAGATTTTATTCGTTTATAGCACCTAATATTTTTAACAAAATCCTGTGCAGAAATTGAACAACAAGAAATATTAACAAAATTACATATAAAACTATGTTAAAAAAAGGAGTTGTTGGAGCAGGATGATGTAGAAATACTTTTAAAGAATATAAGATAGGGATGTGAGCAGCTGGACTATGTTACATGAATGTACATAGTTCAACAATGATAATAATAAATAGGTTATGATACTCTTTGTATAATGGTTTTGTTCCAATGTTTTACATTAGTTTGATTCATTCCATATGCAAGTTTTGTTCTCACACAAACGATTGTAAGATTAACGTAATAATACCGCACTGAACGTTTCCAGGTTTTAAATAGTTTCCAATTCATGTTGAATTTATTATAAGATAAGGTATGTGCCTGATTCGGATTTCAAAAGGAAAATGTCTATGACTCATCAAGTTGATTAAATGTATTTTGCTTGGTTTTTCCAAATATTAACTTTCTTTTCTAGCGTAAACTATTTTAAACGCTATTATATAAATTTATTATTAGCTGGTAACTCCCATAAAAAGAAATATCTCGGGAGTACCTCATTTCTTAGAATATTTCATTTATTTTGTGCAAATTTAAAATTCAGGTTTTTTGTTCAATATTTATAATCATTTATTGTAAATGAAATTCTGAGAAATAAATTATTTATTTATTATTATTTATTTATATTTGGCAAGACTTAAATCAGGGCCTGCAGTAACCTTTGCAAGAAAATATTCACACAATTAAAGTTTTCATTTAAAACAATTCTCATAATACAACAATTGCATAAACTACTATTATGTCATGATGATTTCAAAAGAAATGTTTCAAAGAATTCTTCAGTTTCAAAATATTGAGAGTGGATTGTACTCATTATCTTTTATCTAATCAACTCAATAGCCACCGCTATTTCATTATTATTGAAGCTGACAAAGGACCCCCAGACCCCCTGCCCTCTCTCTCAATAAGTGGGGCCCCGCCAAAGTCAATTGTCCAGGGCCCCGCAAAGCCTAGGACCGCCACTGCAACCAGAGACAATTGGATACTAAAAGATGCTGATACTAATAGACAATGGATACTTCTAGTTCCAATTGTCTCTGATACAACCATTCAATATTTCAATACCGTACAGTACTTTGCCGGTTTATGACGGGGACGTTACGTGCCGGTGGTTGACGGATGTCGATAGATGTGATGGGGCTTTGTAGTAGTCGATGAGCTGGTACTGGTAATGTGGATAATTCTCATGACTCATGAATGCTCTGGATATTATGAAAAATGTATCAACAAAATACAGTACCGTAAATGCAAAAGTTCTACTCTTCTCATTGAATAGACAATAACATAAACACCAACATAGAAACTAATAAATTTCATAAACTACAGTATAGTTATCTTCAGTTTACTTGTGTTTAAGAGCAACAATTTCCCGTTCCTTTCACAAGACCGTGTGGCCTAATGGATAAGGCGTCGGACTTCGGATCCGAAGATTGCAGGTTCGAGTCCTGTCACGGTCGAAATTTTTTGGCAGAGTCTTCTATGAGAAATGAGGTCAATATTAATTTATTTTACAATGTAATCAACAAATTGTTAAAGATTGATCTTATTTTATGTTTTTAAAAGTAAATTATCCAGTATTTGAAAAGTTTTCAGAGAGTTATGCATTGTTTACACGTTTCCAGTCGACTGGTTTTTAGTTTCTGAAATTTTGTTAACCAGAACGCTCATTTATTCTGATTAATTTATAAGAATAAATAAAATTGTAATAGATACGAAAATAAGGGGAATAAATGAAGGCTCCAGAATGAAAACCAGATGTTATCAACCAAAATGTAAATTTTATAAGAGAGCAAGAAAACCTATTCTTGATGATCTACTTATTTTCAATGAAAAGTAATTACATACATTAATCTAGTGGCAAAGACCAGTCTTTCACAGTACATTATTGTTGAGAAAAATTTCTAGTTTCTGAGAAAAAGTTGAAAAATGGGTTTGGATATACCTGGTTTTCAATCTCAATGGCCTTTTTTTCAAGATTTTAATGAATTTAATGATATTTGAGGATATTTTTTGTTACTAATTCATATAAAACAAAGATTTATCCATTTTCTACTTGTTTTATTACTGAAATTCAGGGGTTAGAAAAAATTTTGAAATTGGAGATATCTTGTTTTCATTGTCAACCACTCATGGAAAAAAAGTGGACAACTTTCATACAAAAAATTCACTCATCTGGTCCACTGTCAACTTCATCTCCAGAAGTCATTATTTTCATTTTCTTCTTCGTTGCCTGGTTTAAGTCCATTATAATATTGTTTGTATAGCAGGATGCAATTAACTTGTCATAAGTCAGCTGATCGACGAGCATATGATCACAATACTTAACCTACAAATGCTGAATCTCGCAGATTATTGAAAAGGTCTTTTAAAAAGTTATTCTATGAAAGGTCTTCTTCAAAAAAGTATTTTAAAGACTTTAAAGGTCTTCAAGACTTTCAAGCCTTTTGATTATTGTGTCGAAATCACTGTTTAATTATTACTGGATCAGCTGAGTTATGACATGTTAATTGAATCCTGCTGTAGCACTGGAGCACATATTTTTCTACTAGTTTGAGAACATCTGATGGTGGAAATAGGCTATCAGATTGTCATTCTCAACCACTGTCTGTCGTGAAACAACCAGATATGAGCCAAACACATCAGAGCACTCTAGTGAGCAATAGAAGCACTAAACTTATCTGGTTTTCATTCTAAGCGATTCTAATTTTTTTCGTGATTCTGAAACAGTTAAAACCCCACTTTCAGCCTAAGTGGTCAATATCTGGTTTTCATTCTGGAGCCTTCATTAATATTCTTGATATTTTATAAATTATAAGTAGGTAAATTTTTACTTGAAATAATTTGATAAATTATAATTTTTATATAATTTTTTATAAGAATACTGTATAATTAATATATAGAAATTTTTAATAATATTTTATAAGAATATGGTATAATAAATAAGTAAAATATTATATAAATCCTTAGAATAATTATTAAGACTAATGGAACTACAGTAATGATAATAATTTAAACGAATATTTATATTATATTAGTAATGATAATATGAATAATTTACAGTATATGGATTAATGCATTGTTAATAATCTAATATGATTTATAATACCATTTATAAGAATAAGGCCCTGTCGGGGCCTTAATAAGTAACCGTTCCTATACCTAAAATTTTAGAAATTGAGCACTGATGGCAACAGACTGACATTTATGCTGATAGTAAACAAGGCATCAAACTCTAGAGTAATTGAAAAATACTGTATCAAATTTGAGAGAGGACCAACGCCCTTCTTGATTTTTTCTTTGTTTTTTTTTCTTTGTTTTTAAATTTGAATCATTATTATTATTTATTATTGTTTCTTTAATCCTTTTATTGCAACTCCACTTGATTAATTTTCAGTTTTACAATAGTGTAATATTATTTCAATGATGAATGATGTTATTGTTATTCTGGAAAATCTCTAAATCGTATATCAAAAGCCTGTTTTGCAACAATAGAGATCAATAATATAATATCATAGAATGTAGTCTAACTTGTACTTTTGAATGTACTTTAAAACTAATATAAAATGTACTTTACACTAAATAAAATGTACTTTTGATTTACAAAAGCAGACTCCAGCAAATATAATGTGCTGAAAATTATTTGAATTTTACTGCTAGGCCTACAATGTAATTAAAAATAATTATTATAACATTGGTGAAGATACCTTCTTATCATTTACGTTAAATAGGCCTACTCGATTCATGGTGAAATAATTTGAAAAATCTATTGAATTAATTTATTAATTGTCAACAAAACAATATAGTTGAAGAAATGAACAAAAATGTCATCCTGTATTGAATATTCACATAAAAAAATCAATACTGTATCTGCAATAAAAACTATTTTTTTCATAATTAACCATCCACTTTTATAAAATGTACGAAAATCTTTGATTAAATATGCTGCTAGACTCCAAACGGTTTTTGATACAAAGCTTGTGCTGATGAATAGTTTTAGTTTAGATGGTTCTAGCTAGATGGATAGCTACACTTTATTAAATAGTCTTTGTTAAATTATACACTTTATTTAAATTATAAACACTTTATTAAATTATAAATAGTCTATAGACATATAGACTAACAAAAATGTATGGAGAAGGAAATCAGCAAATTGAATAAATTGTATTGAATCACAGTATTTACTTGTTTTTTGGTTTGGGAGACATGAATTGGTTCCTATTATAGATTTATTTCCTCTAAATTTTAAATTCAAGACATGAGAACATTGGTAACTTCAGAGCCGGCTCTAGGGTAAATTACCGCCTGTGCAAATCATTGCTAATCATATATGATAATTATTTACGTATAGGCTAATAACACTAATAATTATTTACGTATAGACTAATAACACACCAATTTTGGCCCTTTTTTACTGAAACGTTCCAATTCTGACCCTTCACATACAAATACAGTATATAATATTCTGGCCCATCACACTTTTATCAATATATTATATACAGACTATAAACTTTTCTATAAACTGTTACACTGCTTCAGACTGATCTATATATAGATCATCTATATATCAATCTTTCCATATATAGATCAGTCTGAAGCAGTGTAACAAGTGTGTAACAGTTTATAGAAAAGTTTGGATTTGGTATTTAGAAAAATATTCAACATTGGAGAATCATTAGGACTATTAAGTTCTGACCATAGACTAACCAAATATTTGGTTAGTTTAAAATAAGCAAATAGTTAATCCAAAGATTTTGATTATCTCTGGTCTGACCATGTATCATTATTTCTGTTAACTCAAGCATAAACAAACTTATTGTTCCTTGGCCCTACTAACTTACTTCCAGGCGCTGTACAAGACATGAAAGTCATAAATAAGTTTGACAAGATTAATTCCATAAGTCCAAATTCTAGGTCTAGAGCAAGAACCAGGAGAGTGAGAAATACAGAAACTGGTGCTGACAGCGACTTAAGAGGAGTCAGGAACACTTTGCGAAGCTTCAGTTTCAGTCCTACGTCCTCTCTCTGAGGGCCGAGTTCAGCGGTTATGCGTTAAGGGTTTGAGAGACACTTAATTAAACAAAATTTGATGATCGTCATCAGGGTGAAAAAGATACAATCAAAAGTGAAATTCAATAACAATTATTAATTAGAACAGAGACTACCGTAAACTACCGAAACATAAACACAAACAATTGGGATATAAGCTCAAAATAGCAACTTTGAACAATTGATGTGTTTTGATTAGAGATCAGGTTCTTAGGCTTGGTTGGATTTTAGACTACATGTAGATGACCAGTCATTTTTTAAATTAAGATTTTATTCATGTTTGAAAAATAGGCCTATAACAACAGAATTATCGATAAAGTAATCAAATTGACTTCCTTTGAATATAAAAAACACGTTTTCAAGGATATTTTCCCCCAATAGGCCTCCCAGTCAGCAACTACCTCGATAGCTACGGTATATATAATAGTAACGAACTTCTAAATGGTAAGTAAGTATATTTAGATTTCTCAAAATATTTCACATTAGACCAGGACATTTTTATATACTTAGGCCTATCATTCCACGACAGAATTATAAAATTAACAATTTGAAGAAAAGTGTACAATTTTCTGCTATTTTTATCTCATTGACAAAGCATTTTCTGGCCCAAAAAACAATAAATGATTTTCTCCTATTATTTTGATTGAGAGGGCTTGTAAAATGAGACAGATTTCTACTGGAAACTTTGTAAAATATGAAATGCTATTCATCTGATCATGCTATCTCCATACTATCTCCATCTATTTCGGAGCTCCCTAGTTCTGTAATAGTTGATTTTCTCAGAAAAGTACCTACAATTGTTTAGGCAAATTACTATATGATCCATTTCTTGTTTGTTACGGTACCTCCAAATTACCACCAAATTTTCTGCTATTTTTATCTCATTAACAAAGCATTTTCTGGCCCAATACAAAACAATAAATGATTTTCTCCTATTATTTTGATTGAGAGGGCTTGTAAAATGAGACAAAACTGTCTGTTCTCAATTTCGTAGTACATATACATTAAAGAGAGAGAACTTCATCTTAAAAAAACATTTTGCATGTATCAGAATCTTGAGTGGGCGACGCCATTAGTACTAAGGAGGGTAGAAATTTGGTATAAGCAGCGATGGGCTTGTTGATGACGTTGAAGCTAATCCTCATGCAGTCTGGTTGTGTGGGGGGGGGGCATTGGCGTAGCGCAACGGGTGATAAATGAAAGAAAGCAATTAACCCGGGCCAACGAGAAATGAGGATTAGAACAAAAGAGGCTCCGAACAAAGCCTGGAATAATTCATGTTTACACAAGTCAAGAGGTTTACAAATGTTCTTCTTCCTCCTCCTCCTTCTCCTCTTCATCTAGTGGACTGCTGACTGATCTGCGGATGTAGTCCTATTGCCCGCGGCCAGCCGACCATCCCCTAAAATCGCAAACACGCCATCCATTCCTTGCAAATATTAGTTAAATGAGCGGCTGCATTATAAACGACCCGTCTCGCTTGCGCTACCCCCCACCCCAACCCATTGTCTCATCCGCAGTGTAAACCACCACCAGAGTACCCTCTGACGTCACTCCGCCGCTTCTAAGCTGTTTCAAATTCGCCTATAAAGAATTGAGCACTCCATTAGCCAGCCCAGCCAGCACAGCTTGGTCCATTCTTTTCTCCATCACTTTGCTGTGCTGGCTGTTCTGCCACAATGCTCCCCAGAAATTTACGGGCTGTTAAACTCGCAATAGTTTCCTCTTGTTTTGTTCCAACGCAAAAAATATTTGCGGAAATAAACGGCTGCTTGGCAATATTCTGCCAACAAGAGACTGATATTGATGAGACTACTGTAGTGACTTTTGAGATGTTTTACTCAAGTGTTAACTTTTTTTAGCAGACCGTTTGCATTTAAAAGCAATAGCCTAATGTTGATGCATATTCAATGGGTTTGAAGTAGGCTACTTTTTCTCTGACAGTGATGTCATCATGAGTTCTGATTTTTTAGAGTACTGAATTTATTAATATTGATTAATAATACTGGTTTTAGACCACGTTATTATCAAAATTCGGGAGAGAAAACAATTTTGGGCTAAGCCTGTTGCTCTCTTCCAAGTCGCATTGTCATTATTTGTTTATTTCCTGAATAAATGTCCCTCTCTCCACAAATGTCCCCCTCATGACTCAAAATGTCATACTCCAAAATATTCATTAAATGTCTCCCCCACATCCTCTCATGTCAACCCCTCTTCCCATCAAATGTCACCCTCTTCCCACCAATTTTCTTTTTTCAATTTCTTCAATTTTGTATTTTTTTTTTATTTATCTATTTCTTTTATTTTTTATTAATTTTTTTTATTTTATTTCTGTTCTTCAATTTTATTATTTTAACGATAGAACATATGTATTATACGAACGATAACTCATTCTTAATTGGTACCTAGCAAAAATAATTAGAGCAGAAACCTAGTGCAAAAAATGTTCGTCATCGAACCCCAAACTCAAGGTCGTGAGGCCGAAACGCTATCCACTGAGTCACAGGCTGGGATAGCATTGCTAATTTTCTGGTCTTGAATCACGATCATCTTTCGTTCTTCGGTAGCCGGCATTTCAATATGTGAAATGATAGTAATGTACTAATTATTTATTAATTATAAAGGGATTTTCTTATATTTTAATACATATTATGTTAACCAGTGCTGTAAAAATTCAAACGAATCCAAAATCATCTAAATCGGTTCAGCCGTTCTCGAGTTATAAGCGAGCGTACAGACACCAACTCTCTTTTATTAATATAGATTTATAAATGAATAAACATTTTGAAGAGGGACCTAGAGTTTTGAAACTCAAGTCTAGAAATTGCTCAACAAAACTGCTCCATCCCAATAATATTGTATTAGTGCCTACGTTTGAAGACGCCTTTTGAGAGGATACATGCAACTTTGTAAATCCGAAAGAGTTCTAAATAAATGTACTCAATCTGTGCACTTCACCTATAATATTAATTAATGTGGGCAGTGTTGAAGTATGTTATGTGAGCCTCTCTTCCACTTGCTAAGCAGGGTGTGAAGGATACAATGATGTAAATTTTCTAATAAATAACTCATTATCATCCTTCTCATTATAGTAAGCATCGCCCTCTGCAAAACAATTAATAATAATTCAAGTTGGAGATTTTATTGGAGAGCTTCCCAATATGTTAACAAGCCTTCTATTCTTAGGCAGCAAAAATCTGTTTTCCATACGGAGAGTGACGGTTTTCTCATCAGAGTAGTAGGCTAGTTGAGGGCGGTGGCCCATTCATCACAGGCTGACAGGACAATTTCCCCGTGGGATTCAATCTCTGGCTCGGGGATTCCTTTTCGCACGCGACTCGATGGGAGGGGGGGGGGTTGATAAGGTGGGCTGTATAAAGGGCAACAAAAGAAAGGACACGAAGAAGACGCGAACTTCATATTTCGCTGACCCTGTGACAACAAAGAAATATGTGGTCGACTGACTGTCAACTGGTGGCTGAGAAGCTGACTTTCATATTTCCCTTATTCCGTCTTTCTTATATTCTGCCACCCACTTTCCGCGCCGCTCCAAATAGGTCTCTTTCTTCGTGAAACTCTTGGGAAAAGGTCCATTCATGCGGAACAATATGAAGCATTTCTTCAAAACGTAATAATATCTTCTCGCCCGTAACCTCAAATTAGAAAAGAAGTCACATGACTGCTTTGACTGCATGACATGAAGCCACATGGCTAGTTGATTCCTACTTTCAGATTTCATATTCATTCTGACATGATTTTGAAATGAAAGATTGTTAATTATTACAATATCAATCATTAATCTATAAATATTAGAAAATGATCGAAGAAGTGAAATAACTGAACGAATATTTGATCATAAGTAAATAAGATATTGATTGGAATTTTCATGCTGGATCCTGAGCTCAAAGGGTTATAGGGTTATATGGAAAAGTCCATTGTACTTTCGTGAAATCCAATTTAGACTAGTTGCTTCTTATAAGAAGAGAATAACAAAGAAAATATAGGAATACCACAAAGTATTGAAAAACTTCACACTTACAGTTTGAATCAGACGAGAACCACTCACTAGAACCGCTTTTGTCAAAGGCGTCCGATGTCCGAACAGCTGACCATTTAATTCAATGTTAGCATTTCAGATGATCGGTCGTTTTCTGACAAAAACGGTTCTATAGTCCGTGCAAACCAGCGACCACATAATACAATGGTCGCTGGTGCAAACCTTAGTTTGCAGTATTACGTTTATGGGGCGCAGTGTTGCCGGATTGCACAGTAGCCAGCCACAGTTTGCCGTTGTCCACTATTAAGTTCCATTCCACGCTTTTTTTCCATTTCTTCAACTTGCTAATACCCTACTGCCTATGATAAAAAATTCTTCACTATCTATATTATATACTCACTATTGTACAATCTAACTCATGACCTAATGACCTTTTAAAAATTATTCATAGTATAATAGTTAAAACGTATAAATAAAAAAGGTAATTAGTGTGCTAATTTTTTCTCATTCATGTAGTTTTGATAGAATAAGAATGTAAACAAAACAAGAGAGAGAGCAGAAAGAGAGCGAACAGCTGTGAGTGAGGGTAATGAATAAAATACTAAGCAAAACGTGGCAACAGCGCTTCCATATCCCCATAAGAAATAGCATTGCCATGTGAACGCTTACTGCAAACTAAGGTTTGCACAGACTATAGTAAGTGACCAGGCCAAGTGACAACTTGTTTTATTCAAAGTATAAATATTCAAAGCATTTTTATTCAAAATACATGTACAGTATAATACAGTCCTCTCACACTGGAAAATGTCAGTTATTTCGCTTTCTACGAAAGTAGAAAAATTTAGTGGTAGAGAAGTAAAGTTTTTGAATTGATTCATCCTGTAAGATTTATTAAGGAGATACAAGTTGAAATCTCGTTTGAAACGTTATTCATTCAATACATAAGTTACACAATCTTTCAGACGTCTTGAATAATTGAATTAATCGATGAGCCTCTATCAGAATAGTGATGAGAGAAGAACGCTGTAAGGACTGGCGTTTTTAAGCATGGTTTAACGATGTTAGAGCATTTCGCGTCGAAGCCTCTTATTCAAGCCGAGAAATTCACTGTCTCTTAAAATGTTCGTCTGGTGAATTCGGTGGTAGCAACAGCTGCAGCAGCAGCAGTGGAAGAAGGGTTAAGAAGCTGAGGTTGAGAGCTGAGGCTGAGACTGAGAGCTGAGGAGTAAGATTGAGAAACAAGCATCTCTTGGCAGTAAGCGAGAGTAATGCGATTACCCTGGATGAGGGAATTGATGTGATTGGAAGAAACAGCAATTGCTGTTGGTGTGTGGGTGGGGAGTGGGGAAGCGCCACCAATTATCCCCCCCTTTCCTCCTCAATCCTTGCTTGCCATCGGTAAACTTCTTTCCACTTAACTCTCTCCTTCGAATTACGATTTATAATTCCTTTTGAAGCAAGGTAAAGACTTTTGCTAGCCAACAATCTTTCTTCCAAGCTCAGTTCAGGGAATCCATCCATTTGGGAAGCAGAGGTGGTCAGTTTTCAACTCTCCTCACACTACTACCGTACCGTACTATAATCGATTATAGATATATGGGTTATAGATTCAACTTGAACTTGACCCCAAATAGTGAGAATAGAGAAAACTCTACGAAACATTCAATAAAATCTACTGAACATTCTATTGAACAAAAGTTATATTGAATTCAGCTTTGCAGCTCAACTATTAATAATAAACAACCAAAATTGAATTTTACTTGAAAAAGGGTTTCAGACATTTTTGTCCAGAAATCGGTAATGACAGATGTTTATGAAAGAATTATCTGACGTGACAGAATTGACAGATTGGAAGGGATTGACAGATTATGTTTAGAAGGGATTTTGAGAGTAATTCTATGCAGTAATTATTGAAATGACTGAAGTAACAACAGATTGAGTTGTGATGATCAAGGGATTTTGAGATGAGTATTTACAAAAATTGATAGTAATGGATTTCCACAGTAGTTTATTGTTCAGAAATCGAGAATGTTGGCAATTTGATGCAGGAATTACTTCTTGTGTGATGACAGAACAAACATGATTCTAAGCAGCAGGGGTTGAGAACAACAGGCATTAGTTGCGGTTGACAGAGAAGCGCCGACTATAAACAAAAGTTTATGAGAGGAGCCTAGACAGGGCATCGCTTTATTGCCCAGCAAACACATGGGACGCCTTTCCAACAGCGCACACTCTAATCTCTCAACATCCTTGAAATAATTTATTCCTTTCTCAGTGCGCGAACGTCTCGTGATTCGCGGGGTAAACTTGGATTCCTCCGGTTCCTCCTCTACTTAACACTGTGCAATTGATTTATAACGTTCAGCACTCTATCAAGATAAAATATGCTCGAAAATTGTTCAAGACTAAATTCTCACCGATCACTGAGAACTCCAAAGCTGTTCCTATAAAGAAAAACTCGAGTTGATGAATGGCTAGGACTGAATAACACAATCTGGAGGATCCATCCAATAAGGAGGTTTTATAATATATTGTTATATCGGTATTGGTATTATACATTTGGTATTGATATTATTGGTATTGATATTATTGGTATTGATATTATTACTATTGGTATTGATATTATGGCTTTTATTGGTGGAGCGGCTGTTTAACTCGCCTTAAAGTAAGTTGATGATCTAATTTGAGACAAATATACAAAAGAATGAATGTTTGCTACTTATGTTTCCAGTAATTTTCATCATGAGAGTTTGAAGTAAATTTATTTTCAGTTCAAGAAAGAAGCCCAAAACGTTTTGTTACATATCATTATTAGAAATCGCCTGAAACTGTGGTAGTGAATGATTTTATAAGTTGAAATGAGTAAACTTGCAGTATTACAAATTATTGAATAAAATTCAGTCAAGTGGGGGAGCAGACCTCACCACGCTTGGTCAATTATTATCCCTATAAAACATTATATTATTATGCAGTAAAATCTTCCAGAGGCTTGAGCTGCAATATTTTATGCTAATATATATTTGAATTGAATCTTTAGTCAATTCAAATTCAATCTGAATGAGGGAGACTGGATAGATAAGGAAAAATGGCATATGGGATGCGAGAGACGGCTAAGGCTGTAATCTAAGCTCGCTCATATATACTGTATATATATTTGAATTGCATCTTTAGTCTCTAGGTCCTCTATCCATTCTGTCATTTATCAACAATAGGCAGTCCTTTGAAATTATAGATAATGATAATTATCAAACTACTCATTGCAAATAAATATTTTTCTCCTAGAATATTACCTTTTAATCTCTCTATTATCTGAATCCTTATTGGAACAAATAGTTTTTTCATGGAGAACTATCAATGAGAAAGAGAATCATAGTTTAGGGAGGAAAGTTGACCTCGTGGAAGGGGCTGGCAAAAAACTCCTCACCTAAGTATCGGCTGGTCGTTCGGCTGGAAGCTGTAAGTAATCGTGGATGACAAACACACGTGCTTATCTCTTCCTTCTCGAGTTCTGGCTCTCAACTGCGACCTCTTTTCTCCTTTCTCTCAACTCTTTTATCTTCACCTCTCTTTGCAGTCCTTTTTTTCTCTCCTCGCAACTGGCACTGATAATATGTACTCCCGGTATCAGAACTAATACCAGTCTTTGACCAACCTCTTTATTAAATTTTCCACCCCAACAACTATAGTCTGCCCCTGATAACATACGGTCTCAGATGTTGGTCTTCGCTGAACTCGCGTTGAAAATAGACGCTCAAATAGAAGTATTCGCTCCACTCTGACTCAGAGAGCTGAGCAAAATAAGCTTACTATTTCACAAAATTGCTCTGGTGTATTTTCCTTACAGAATTTTGGGAGGTCAAGATCATCTCAGACTCTCTGTCCTTACATTGTCACACAGAATAAATTCAGGAATTATCATTCAATGAAATAATAGGTGTAGACACCACAATTAAGTAGAACGCTAGTGGATTTTTTCTATAATTATGTGGATTGACTTTGCCGGTGTACTTTAATTATAGTGTATTGAATCAGTAATTTTCGTCATGAATTAATTGATTTTAATTCAATTTTATGTGTGGAAAGTCAAAAGATTTTGAAAGAGTGTGACCAATGTGATAAGAGAATATTCACATTGTGAGTGCTTTTTGTTGCACAGTTATTCAATAAAATTAAACTAAAGCACTATTAACTTAATTTCCAATACCAATAAATGGTAAAACTCCACTGTGATAAAATTTCTGATCAATTCTATTGTAATAGTACGTTGACACTGAGTACCAGAAACCTTTGGCAGTGAATGTGCAAAAAGAAAAGAAATTATGTGCTGCACCCATATAACGTTTATAGTAATCATTTTCTCCCTCATCCAAAATAGTTTCTCGATATTTTAAAATCGTATGTACTTTGTTTCTGTGCTGTGTTTTAGTTTGTGCTGCAGACAGAAGCGTGACTGAGAGGCTAGAGACAGTAACAAGATGCGCGTTTCCGCGTTTGGCGTTTTATGATCGACAGATAGAGCAGCCACTAGACATGAAGAGGCAGAGCAGAGCATGCATGGCTGCCGAGCGACCGATTTATAGACCTTCTGATCCTCCCTTTCTGGCCCAACAACAACACCATTCGAGATACTACTGCGGTGTACCGAAGTGATCGCACACGAGAATACACGATGACTTTTTTACACCTTGGTGCTATGGAAAAGCTTTTACCTTTTCGTGAGCTGCTTCATTTGTATTTCGTATCCTGCATTTACCAATGCAATATCGATTCCTGTACATGCTAGGTGTGAAATCTTCAGCAATCTCACAGTTTCATTTATAGTTTTTATTTTTGAATAATCACCACCAAGCTTAGAGCTCAAGCTCTAAGCCTTGAAGAAGCAACTTCACATCAGCACAACATAGACAACAATATTTTCTCGAAGAATGAAACTAATTGTATCAGCTCAGAATTGAATTCATTGTATCAAACAAGATTGATACATGTTTCACGCAACATGTAAATCATCACTGTTCACTTGAAATGACTTTGAGGATATAATTCAATAGGAAAAACTTTATCAATGTTATTAAAAATGTGTGTTGAAAATTTTTTAAATTAGAACTGTGGGGTAGGCTACACTAGAAGACTTTGGGAATAGAAGTTCCAGTTTGAATGAAACTAGAGCACAAATCCTATTGATTATTAGTTACACGTCTAGTTGCACGAAAATCAAATTCAAAGTCAACTCATCGATGCGTTCATTGGTTTTTGTTGCATTGATTCCGTTGGGTTATATCATTTTACGGCAGTTTAATTTATTCAATTCGCTAGTTTTGATAAATATGAGTAAGTGGAAAATATCATGATCTTAATCTATATCTGTCGCTGCCCACGCCAGGCTGAAAAGAAAAAAACTTTCCGATATAATTTTATTTATAACTAGTTGCGTCAGAGCCGCAACTTGTCAAATGCTGGTGTGCGGTGAGCCACATTTAATTATTAGCTGGACAGTTCGGTGGAGAGACGTGGGCGCGTTGATGAACGACAAGAGAATGAGGCTGAGCTGTGGGTTGTTGGAGGAGGGGGGGGGGCTATGGCAAGACGGAGGCTGCTGAGGAGGCACCGCGGAGCAACGGCTAAATCAAGATGAATCGTGCGACTGAAGGCAGTCAGCCGCCACCAAAGGAAATCCGGCCTCACGAGATTTCCAAAGTATTTTTTCCTCATCGGCGAGTCTGTGGAAAGCAGCAGCAGCGGCAAATCCCACTAAATCACAGCGTTATCTGGAGATAAGGAGGCCCGGAGGCCAAATCCCCGGTCGACACCGGCTTTGCACCGGGACACTTTCCCCTCCCTCCCTCCTCCTCAACCACCACCCCTCCCTCTCAACCACAATCTAATGGAGTAACTGCACTCTCTTTGTACGATGGACCAGAATGCAGCCATGCCATCAATCATGATAGCCACCGCCTCACTGATCATGCTGAAAGCAGCGCCCGCCCGCTTAGACAATATATTTAGCAGGTGAGTGAGGCTGCTTGCTGGCTAAACCACAATATTTTGATCAAAATCTCAATGAATGAATAAGTGATAAGGGATACATCGTCATATTATAGGCCAGGTATACAAGTCATATCATAGGTCATATATTACAGATCAGATTTCAAACACGGTTGATTGAAATTAAAAATGTACTGGATCTCTGTACTACTGATACTGATCTCTGTACTACTACAGCTTCGGTTAATTGAAATTAAAGATTAACTAGATCTCTATTCCAGCTCCGAGTTATCAGTTTAGCACTTCCTATTATTTTCATTTGATTCTACATTTTCCCCTGGCTCTTTTAAGAGTATCTAGTACCGTTTGTCAAGACATATTCTGTCATTGAATTCTGATGATTATTTTGCTTTCTTCAACTGCATTTTCAATTTTAAATATAGACTTCTATTTCTATCATTTTAATTTTCACAAAATCTTAATAAAAGGCGTGTCGTTTTGGATTTGTTAATCCAGAGGTGCCCATCCCCTTCAAGCTCTGGAGCGCAAATCCCCCTCACCCATATTCTACTTCCTCCTTTCTTCAACCACCTTAACTTGGGCATTTGCCCACTTACCAATAGTTACATGAGACACACAGTTTAAGACAAATAAGAAATTGTCAATCTCTATTTAAAAATCGATAATTGTTTGCTTCATCAAATTGGAGGACATTGACTTCGAACGAGAGTTTTTATCCTGATCTAGGTCAAATTCGATGTTATTTAAATCCGGAATGCGTGTTTTTCTCCAAACATGGGCCAAATTCCAGCCCAAAGTCTAAAATTCTATTGTTTGTTTCATCAACAAGTCGAATTAGAGTCCAAAGTTCAAGATTTAAGGGTTTGTATTTTCAGGGACATTGACCTCTGAAATGCGCGTTTTTCTTTAGATACAGGTCAAAGTGCAAGATGCAACAGTTTGTATCATTGATAGAATCGTTTATGAAAGATTAATAATATCTTCCAATATTCCTCAATTATGAAAAAGTTATAGAATAATGTAAATCAGAGCCATCTAAAGTAGCAGTGACGCACACTGCGCTCCTCACCCTCCCTCTGGGCACCCCTTTGTTAATATAATTATAGCATGCAATATGTATTTCTGTTGAAGCAATATGGATTCCTTTGATGATACCAGGTAGCGCAAGAAATGATGTTGTATGAATGAACGTGAGAAACACAACCTGCCTCTAATCAGAGTCCAGCTCAGAAATATTATGTAACAGATTTGTTGGGGTATCTTTGGGCCCTTTGAATGTTAATAAATTATCAGCCACGGCGCTACTCCTGGCCACACTCCCAGTGAAAGCTACAGGGATGAATAATTATTATCGTTGTTGAATTGATGAACCAAACTGGGTCAGATATTGTTTCAGAGGCAGGTCCTTTTCTTGTTTCTAGTTATCAACAAAATCCATATTAACGAAGCGCCTGGGAACAAGTTATAGAATTTGCCAGTCGGAATACAAAGAAAGCCTCAGTTGGCAGTCGCTTCTGATTAACTCTGTATTCCCAGCAGCCTCTCTCCTCTCTTCTTACCGCCTCACTCATTCGGCCAAAGGTTGTTTTCCTCATTGCTGAGGCAGGGTACAGTATTACATTACTCCACACTAATCCACTGCCTTCTGTTCATCGCCATTCACACACAGAGACGCAGTCACTCCCGGACGGCGAGCAACTCAGGTCGACAACGCGGTCTGAATATTATTAACGACAGTGTCCGATGTAATGAAAATGTAATTAATCATTTCCCGTGAACATACGGATTCTCTATACAAAGCAACGGAAAGGGGTCAGTCTGGCTGGTCACCCATACAAAATAAATGTTATGTATCCTGTTTACAAGTCACACTATTCCCAATTAACTTGTTGAAAACCTGGAGAAAACAAGTTTTCTCGGAATTCATTCATGTTTTATTCTTGTAGTAGGTACTCCCGCGCGAATATTCACAACGCCTTTCTAACCCGTTGATATTATCAGGCTTTTCTTTTCAGTAAAAAGCCTAAATGAATAGATAGTTATGTGCGCCCAATAGCGCACATAACTGTGTCAAGAAATGTTCATCTTCGTACTTATCTGTTGGACCAATCAAAGGTGAATGGATGATATTGAATGATATTTATATTGGATGATATTGAATTCATCAATTTTGGTGATTGAGTTTATTTTTTTGTATTTTTCTCGCTACCTCTCTCTTAATCTTCTCTCGTTATTATTGTATTAAACTTTGTGCAAACCTTCAGTATAGTAAAGCCTGATATCTCATCATAGAAAAATAAGAATTTGTGAGTTAGAGTAGGATTATTATTCCTTCTGAGCCTAATTCTAAAGAGCTACCTGAGTGATGCAAGTGGAAGGTAGCTTTACATAGCCTTTCGAGTTGTTGCTCCGCTTTGAAGGGTTCTTAGCTGTCTAAGTAGCATAGCAACTTCTCTTCTTCATTTGGGCATCGTCTTAACGGTTTACCTCAACTTGTTAACCCCGTAACAAGTACTCAGCATCCCATTGTCAAATTAACAGCACCTTAATTTTCTCTGTAACTGAAATCTCACAAGACATTAACCTTTGCGAGTAATAATGCGTCTTAACGCAAAATTATTATGATTATAAATTTTTATTAATTTTTTCAGCCAGTTGAAACTCTATAGTGGTAACATTTTTTACTGATTGAAATTCATTATTAATGCACGTAGCACAGTAAACTAATTACGAATCACGATGCAAGTATTGTTTTTTGCTTGTTGATCAAGTAAAATTGGATGAATGCTTTATCAAACGCTGGATATGGTCGATCGTTGCATTGCTTCAATAAACAAAGCAGTTGATTTATTCACAGCTAAATGACGTTACAAATTATTCAAATAGCGGACATATTGCAATGGCCACGTCAAAACACACAGAAAACACACCAACGCGCACCGACAGTCAATGCACCACTACTATTGCATTCGAGTGTAATGTAATTTCATTATTGCTTCAAGGCCCTGCAGCGTTGACGTTTCCATTAGCCAAGTCGATAAAATTCGGTAACGAACAGTACGATGCTGCTGATAATTTCCTAGTGGAGTGATGTGCTGTGCTTTGGGCCCCATGGCCACTCTATATATCTGGCCACTCCAGCCTCGACCGAGCAAATAAAATTAGGTGCTGAATTTTCTGTCGTTATACCTCACATTTTCAACATGAACGATACTTTTTATGGTGCCCTGGATCAAATTGGAAATGGTTGCAAATCTGTGAAGTGACCTATGACCATCAACAAGAGATCACTTGCAGAGTATCCCATTAAACAACAGTTAACGAAGCTATTATACCGTGGTTTCATTGGATTAGCGGTATTTTCAGGGAAAATTATTTTAAACACATGATGAAACGTTTTACATGTTTCCTTCTACTAGAACTAGAGCAACTGTAATAAATGGTAAATATAAACTGATTACCTATAATATAGGCTAGCAAGTTTCATCTCAAAATTGAAAGAGTATAGAAACGAACTCTGTTCCAATTAAAAGGAGAATTTTAACGTAGAATGAAAATCGATGTGTATTAAGGTATTGACAAGCTTTATTTTAAAAATCGGGTATTCCTCTTGTAAGCTGAGAAGAGAGAATACTTATTAATTATCGTTTCTCATAATTCTCAAGTTACTTTTTCAAAATTAGTGATCTGTTCCATCAATTGTTTATTCAACACTGTTCAGTTGTTGTAGAATCGTTACGTAATGAAATGGTAAAATATTTAAAAAAGTTCACGAAATTTTGCTTTTTATTGAGAAACTGAGATAACAATATCAACTCAACGAAGAGTTCAGAATTATTTTAATGTAGTGATCTTAGAGATTCAAGTGATAATCATAACTATTATAATAGTGGATATTGATTTTGAAGTGCTAGAGCAACTTGAGAGATGAGAGATGCGCCAATGAGTTTAGGGGAGTGAGAGTTTATGAATATTATTAGAAAAGCAAGGAACTTTCAGGCCAAAATTGGTAGAATTAGACTTTATAATTTCGAAGACAAGAGGCGTTGAGAGGAGCAAAGTCTGATTATTAAATAATTGGAGATTCGCTTGTGTAAGTGAAAATGATTTAAGGGTTGAAATCGGTTGAGGAGCAGAATGTGTCATTTCAATATTCCATTTATTTCCATCAGAACTTTTAGAATTCCGTAAAGATTCTCAAATATATTCAATGACTCAAGTATTAAATTTCCCTTTGTCATCAAGTAGAAGTAAGAAATGTATCAACCAATATTTTCTAGGTAGAAGAGTAGCTATACTGAGCAATAAAATACATAGCATATAGTTGACTTCGACGTTTTTAATGGGGACATGGTCAGTTAATAATGCAAAATACACCTTATGCCAATACACACGAATATTTCACCGTACAGGGTAAGAGTAACATGAGTGAACAAATAAATTAAAATATTATCCGGCTCAACTATGCACTATTCTGTATAGGATTCATGAATTTTCAATAAGCTGAAAACTAGTTTCATAGTTGGTTGATAGTTGGTAAGGAAGAGACTTCAGTTATATGAGTAATCAGACCGAACGTCAATTCTGTTATCCGGAGTTTCGATTCAAATGATGCTTTAGGAATAGTTGATCACGAAACAAAATTTCGATCAACAAAATCAAAGCTCACATTAAGATAGATTCACAATAATTTATTGAAGTGTGAAATTAACCGATAGAATTGATAAAGTTTGAATGGCAATAACTCTGAGCGAAGCCACTGGCTGAATCTGAATGCAAAACATTAGCGGCCCACATACAGCCAAGTTTGCATTGAATTCCTATTGATTCGGCACACTTTAAATTGCAAACGAATAATCCAGCTGGCAGATGCAAGAGTTTTCCAATCGAACATTTGCATTGTACAATTAAGCCGCAGTAAAGAGGTCTCTGTGGCTCTCTTAGTTTGCATTTTTGCCCATTAAACTCCAAACGGGTAGTTTTAAATTGATCACATCCTTAACAAATTCCTCCTCTATTGAATTCCGGAAAAGTCGACAGTAATAACATTCTGTGCATCCCCATCAGTGATTACTCTTTCAAGTTTCCAAATATTGCCGTTAAAAAGAATGAACTAGAGACCTGCATTGTACGGAAAATTACTCTGATGGATAGTCTATGTTCAATCTCTGATGATTGGGAAAATATTTTATAATATAATTAATTATTTACTATAATTATTTTAATTTAATTATAATTTAATATAAATATTTTTTGTGTTTAATTCGAGTAGTTTGAAAGATGCTCAATTTAATAAGAGTTTTGGAAGAACATAAAGTTATCTAATCATCTATTCTATGATCAAATTGATTAATCATGTCATCACCTGAATTGAAAATGAAATTTATCCTGCCTTTAAAATTACAGACAAAAAACAATTCAATAACCATTATCGATTGTTAAATTACATGCGATACATGCATTCTTCCATATACTGCGTATACCGTACTTATTAATGGTAATACAAATCAGTTGGAATCAAATAGCTGTGAAACCATATATTATATTTTATCATTTAAATCCATTCTCAAACTAAACAATAACAATGAGTAGAATCGATTCGATATTTGTTATTTCAGCTGCCTGTTTCATGAGGATAAAAGAATTGATTTGAGAAATAGAAATTTCTTGCTCCTATTTCACAATTCTAAAAAAATTCAATTGTCAATTCATTGATATACATCCATTTCATGAAACAACCAAGTGAATTTTTCAAGTTACATGCTGAGTTTAAACACAAAACAGTAGCTTTTGTCTGTTTACCTCGATCGCTCAAAAAACGATGACTACTGCTGGAAGGGTCGAAAGGGTTTGTTCAAAGGAAGGTGCGTAGGCTGAGCTGAGCAGTGCTTTCCACAGTCAATGACGCCCAGGGGAGCTCTGTGATTCGTCATATCACAAGCAGGGACAGAATAGCTTTATGATCGGCACCGCGACGCTCATAAAACGTTGATTGGACCGACACTCAACCGCCACAAAGTCGTTTGTTCGTTGGATACTCTCTGGAACGTTAGTTCTCTGCTCTTTTACACATACATTTCTATGTTTACTTCGGTTAGCACTGTCTGTTTGAGGTACAAAAAAGTTGAAAATCATAATGAGCGGTCACTTTGGGGAGTCCGATCCTACTAGACGTCGAATCTGCGAATCAAGTAGAAACCAATCTGAAAACTTTAATGAGTAAAATATTGTACAATAAATTAGAGTTTAATGCCCGCTTTCCCCAACGCTGCTTAAGCAACAGCTGAAGCTCTATATTGACTTTTCCTATTCTCCGAATGAGGCTTGAGCTATAGAGTGATATCAGAAAACAGCTGATTGATGTACGCTCGCTTACTGACGTTAAATCAGCTGTTTTCTGACAAGTTAAAATAATCCTGCTATATAGCTCAGCGTTCTCTGAGGCCATTCATGTGATACAAAAACGTATAGGGGTCTCAGAAAAAGGGAGGAAGGAATTTGAGTAATTAAGACCAGCTGATTTCCTGGCAACAACTGCTACATCGCTATCAACGAATTCATATGTCGAACATGAGATTCATTTATTCATCGTATTTTCAGACAAAAAAGGGGAGGAAGGAAAGGCTGACAACTCTCTCAGCTGTTCTCCATCATAGCACAGGATTTAAGTTGAAAATTTAGGTTGAAAACCTGATTCACGAATGATCTATAACAGCCACTTCTCAATGGCATTTTGTACCATCACCCGTCAGATTCAATGATTTGCCTCCTACCTTTTTCAATTATTCCTGCCTTTTTTTGATAAATCATTCTTAATCACTTTACTCAAACAATATTCTATCACACTATTATATATTATATATTCATATTATATTATCTATATTCCAAATTACAGAGACTACAACTACCGTCTTACTCCGTAACTACATAAGGCTATTTACTTGACTAATAATAAGGCTGTGGAACGGGGATGTTCAAGACTGTATTGTTCAAGAGGTCAGAGGTGAGAAATGACCGCTATTAGCGCGCAACACTATCTGCTGAATCGACTGAAGAATGGACTGTAGACTGTTTTGCACGTGTTTGTACCGGACTGGGCAGCATCCGGCCCGGCCGAGTTGGTTAGCGGAGGAGGCGGCAGTGGCGATTGTTATTAAAATTGGTCTGTGATGGGAGGAGGAGTCGGAGGAGGAGGAGAAGGTGGAGGAGGAGGAGAGGAGGAGGAGTTGGAGGAGGAGGAGGACCGGCCGACCGCTCTAATTTGCCAAGTAGAGTACATCTGCACGGGGCAATCGGTGGCAGCGGACGGTTATGTAAACAGGGAGGGCCGCCGTCGCTTGTATTGGCCTTGCCGAGGCGTCTGAAACAAAGGTGGTGCCGGCTAATACTGAATAATTATGCGTTAAGGAATGTTAACCCCGAGTAGCGGCGACTGAGAGAGCGACCCTTTACAATGGAGATTTACGGACCACAACTAATTAGCAGGCTAGGCAGCGGCGGAGGCGGCTGCTCTGTGGAGACCTCCTTCTTGCTAATGGCAGTACTAGTACCCCCTCCCCACCACCGAACAAGTCAAGCGACCATCACCGACTGCGCGAATAAATAAAAATGACGCCATTAGAATCGTCCGCTGTTGTTTAATCCTTTGTCTAGCTACATTATTTATCCCCTTATCCCCTAAGCCTTCCCTCCGACAATTGTGCATCCCTTGTTTCAGAGAAACAGCATTGAAGGGATACCGTACTTTAGAGTCTGATGAACTTCTATCTGGAACATTTATGCTGGGTTTCACCAACCTTGACTTGACCATGACCATTGATGACCATTGACCTTGACTTGACCTTGAATTTGACCATGTTCAAAAAAAGGCCATGGCACACACAGTAAAAAATTGTTGCAAAGGAACGGAAACTCCAGCTGATCTTTTATAATGAATTTCAAGTGATTGGAATTCTCATACATAAACAGCCGGATAAAATGCTAATATAGCAATGCACCAATGTACACAGATCAATTTTCTGCGGCAACTTAAAAATTGACGGTTGAATTTTCACATAGTGTGATTATAACCTTTCCACCTGTTGATGCGTTTGAACATCGTTAAATATTTGACCAGTCTTGGTGAAACCCGGTATTAGGCTATTACATTTCGTAGATTTTGATAAAGTGAAATAAGTACGGTACGTAATAATATGTATTTTATTGGTGGAGAGACCCTTATGGATTATTATGAAGAAAGTCAGGCTAATGGTGGACCTACTATTCTAGAAGGAGCTGGACCATCGAGTGAATGAAAGAGTGTGTAACTAAAATAGATATGTGTAATTATTTGATTAATACAATGACTGAACTCAATGTACTTATAATGTTGAAAGAGATTAATGAGCTCAGTCATTAACAGTTGATGATACAACTGCTCATGGTATATCACAATTGATAATATATTTCAGTATAATTAATAATTAAATGTTTTAATAATAATTAACAACTAATGTACTTATTATGTTAAAAGGAATGTATGAGTCTCACCTTTCATTTTCTCTTAATTCCTTTCAAGTCCCAGAATGATAATTATGACAGGGAAGTTGACCTAGATATCTTGAAAGAATTTGTGAGAATAGACGAGCGTATAATTTAGTCTAATGGAGCGAGAAGAGTATTTTGGCGAGCTAGAAATTGCAGGATTATTGTGGCAAGACGGGTGGTGTGGCGGCTCTCCTTTTCTAACGGGACGAAGATGCTTTTAGCAGTTTCCAATATTTATCCCCGGCTCCGAGCTACACTGCAAATCCATTTATACTTTTAAGTTGTCACCCTTTCAATCTTCGACACTCTTCTATTTCAATCGCTCTCTTCGACCTTAGCATAGTATAGCATCGTGGGTTCACTTCTTTTCTTCTAAAGGAATATGTATCAGCCTTTTATCGAATTCATTCTCTTTTCTAGTACTTGTAGCAGGGTTTAAAACCATGACATAATTAGAAACCTCTCGCATTTGAAAGATTACAATTTAATAAGTTATATTTATCATGGAATATCATGTTGAATTACACATAGTAAAACGTTATACTGTAGATAATTGACAGTGGAAATTATTGAAAAATAGATTGTTGATCAATACAATAATGCAAAATTACTCTACGATACACTCATAAATCTATGTGTAGCCCAATCGAAATTCTGGTATTTTGATGATCTATTAACCTTTTATATCTGCAAATAATGACAATGTCCTTACTTATCACCACAGAGAGGGGTTTCTCCTACGAAGGATAAATATCTATTGATCCTTATATTTGAGATATTTCAAATGAGAATATTTTTATTATACTGGTCGAAATTGAGAGTATATTTCCATGAAAAACCCACATCAGTACTGTACAGGTATTCGTATTAGTCACTAGTTTCAGTAAAACAGTCACTAGTTTTTATAACACAATTATTTTGCACTTATGAAATTTGAACTCAACAAAACCTTTTGTTTTAGATATCGGAAGGGTAATCTCCGCAATCTATTCTGATTTATTCTAGTATAAAATAGTTTTAATTCTTGATTTCTAGGGATTATACTTCAACTTTAGATGTATATAATTATTATGGTCTATTTTCTATGCTCAATAATATTATATGAGTTCAATAAATTTTTGTTTGAAAGTTTGTTTGAGGGTGACAGTAACTATATTCGAACATACCTGTCAATGTTCTAGATAAGGTGATACAGTATCCTCAAGTTTATTCTTATTCAGATTATCAAGATTATCAATATTATCAAGATTATCAAGATTAGCAAGATTATCAAGATTATCAAGATTATCAAGATTATCAAGATTATCAAGATTATCAAGATTATCAAGATTATCAAGATTATCAAGATTATCAAGATTATCAAGATTATCAAGATTATCAAGATTATCAAGATTATCAAGATTATCAAGATTATCAAGATTATCAAGATTATCAAGATTATCAAGATTATCAAGATTATGAAGATTATCAAGATTATCAAGATTATCAAGATTATCAAGATTATCAAGATTATCAAAATTATCAAAATTATCAAAATTATCAAGATTATCAAGATTATCCAGCTTCAGTTTCACATAATTATTTAGATAGTCTAGTAAGGGATTACCTTGTATTTCCCAGTACTTATTTTAGAATTATAGACAGAGATATGGTTTATCTGAACTTTCGAATACACTAATTTGCATCATGCAGAAGTCCACCAAGATGGCGACTAAAAGCAGAATGGTGTTCGCTGAGTAGATTTAGCGGGAAGTTTAGCAGGACCTGACATATCACATGTAAATATTTGAAACTTTCTGAAAAAGAAGAAAAGAGCTGGTAGTGTTGGAACAGGGAAATTTAATTTAATGGTGAAAAGCAACTCCGATGCATGAAAAAATAGGCTTAATTATTCCGAACTGAGGGAAAAAAGCACTCAACGATCGTCTGACTATGGTCACCCCATCTGGTCTTGCAGCATTGCAAAGTGCTGTACTGCGCCACCGACAAATACAAATGCACGTTCACATGTATTTTCAATTTGCCTGCAAAAATGTCGACCGCATGCGCTTCAAAATCAACTTTGTAGCGAATTAAAGTTTCCACACCACAAATAATTGTACTCAACAATGCATGTGGTCACATTCTGCTCTCACTCTCATCCGCTACATACAGTCCTGAGTTCTATTATTATTATTATTAGCCGTCAAGCTCCCAGATGGAAGACGCTGAGCAAAATTTGGTTCATTTTTTGTTTTTCTTGTTCTTTTTATTAATCCACCAGTTTTTCATTTTTAGTGAGAACTCCGCTTTCCTTCTTCACTCCATTTTGTTCCCACTCTTGGCACAGTCATCTCTGGTTTAACTTCCCATTATATTATTATATAATATAATATTAATAATATTATTAGTCTTCATAAGGGTTCCATAAATTTTTGTTGTCAATCACCCATAATATTGTGATTTGCATCTCTCAAGCTTAACAGAGATCATTTCTTAGTGCGAAGAATGATATTTCTCTCTCAATCTGTTTTCCTAAATACAGATTTTCCAAAGAAACTTTGGAAGAAACAAAGCTTCACAGTATTTTGATCATGATTTAATCTTTCTACAATATCAAATTGTTGAAGCTAGTTGAAAAAACTGTAGTTCAACACAGTTCAACGTACGTATTTATTATTACTTCAATATTCAGCATGTTAACCAATTTTATCTTCTGCTAATGTAATATTGCCATCGATTGAAACGCAAACTTCTGTGATGAATTTTTCTATGAAAGTTGTGATATTTTTTTATCGGAGGGGAGATCTTTACGGGTAGGTTCCACCTCGCCTTATTTTTGTGTCGGTTACCCATCCAAGAGCAGTTTGTGTGTCGTGACTTGGTTGTCGTGACAATGATCAATATTTTTCATACAGATTGGAATCTACAAATACAATTTTTGATAAGAAATCTAGAAACTGGAGGTGATAAAGAGCCTGATATAAGCCAGGTGTTGAGATACAACTCATTGTTCGGGTAATAGTGTAACGTGTATATTGTACACCACATCAGTATTATTGTGCATAATAGCTGATAAGGAAATAATTAGAGGGCTCAAGTGTCCACATACACAGCAATTTGACTAAAGTAGATTACTAAATAGCTGTAATGTACTATACAGAGATGCAATGGGTACCAAGTCAATGCTAATTGCAGCTGGTTTGGTCTCAGCTATCATCTTGTCAGCTAGCAAGCGTATATGCCTTGATTGCGAATGGGATATCCAGTAATCGTCCTCATCAACTCGGTTCTGAATTTATGTATGCACACCACACAGACAGGCGCACACTCCCAACAACCTCTCGCCACCACAAACCCACAATCCTCCTCAAATTGATTCAATAAGTCTTATTACAGCTTGTCAAGGTCCATTGTTTATAAAGATCTGAATGTACCTTAATATTTTAGAACAAAAATAGGCTTAATTTTAAATTATTCAAAGTGACTTTTTACCTATGCAATATGGCTAGTAAATCTAATATGAGAGTATCAATTTATAAAGAATCAAAATCAACAGTTTTAACACTAATGAGATTATGTCTAGCAGTTCGGTTTCAAATTGATAATTACAAAAATGTAATTATAGAAAATCTCAACTTACTTTACAACACTGTATAAAATACGTCCATATGTCCTGCAGTTGGGTTTCCAGATTTCATACGATAATCATATCACAGCATAAATTTAGCATTGAATAACGATCAATGACATATTGCATGGAGTAGGGAATCACAGAACTGTTATGTATTTGATAGCTATTGTGAATATCCGTCTCTGACTAGCGCTTCCTAAAACGAACATTGGAATCGAAAATTGAATTTTTGATACTAAATTATATTTCTAAGTTTAGGAGCAACATCATGTAATAAATGATGAGTGAGTCAGCAGAAGTCAACCTGCTGATAGTAGTAACCATACAGGAGAGCTTTGTTCTGGTTGAAAGGATACGTCGGGGTGTGATTTGCTGATTCCAGTGTTGACTGATGTGCGTACTAAGGCACACAGTATCAAACTCTCTCTGTCACTCTCTTATCAGTCAAGCATCTCTCCCTAATGAAAACTCATTAGTTAAACCTCCTCTCAGTTGTTCTCTCACTCCTGCTCACAGAAGATTGCTCATACGACATTGGTGGAACAGTCGATTCTCCATCTTGTTATCATATTAGGTTTGCGTCATTTGTTACAACGTACTGTATAGCAACTCATTGTGTTCGCAAGCTGTTGTTGTCTGCTCAAAATCAGCTGTTCAAGCGATAACGATGATTAATAGACTCTCTGTTCAGGAGCAGTGCTTTATTGAATTACAGTGTATGCAAAATGTGAAATTCAGTGGAATTGAAAGTTTCTTGTATAAAAACAAGTTGTTTTCGATAATAACATGTAATTATTAGTTTTGAGAAGCTCTTTGAAAACTATGTGGTCTCTTTTCATTATTATCATGTCATTGGAGTTCATTACTAAAGAGAACACTAGTGGCGTAGGGGCTCATTCATGAATGTTGTGGACTAACTCTTGAAAAAAGTCGCGATCCAATCTATTTATAATATGTACTATTCCATCGACATTAATTCCATATCCAAGCCCTAGTGAGAAGATACACAAATATCATATTATTTACTATTCACATTCAAATCTAGGGCTTCCACATTGGGTCAATAGTGTTTTGCAGCTAGCTTGATACGCTCTATAATATATAACGTATCAAGCTAGCTGCAAAACCCTATTGACCGACTATTGATCGAAACCCTAGTGATCTATATACTAGTATTAGTATTATATAGAAGCTAGTTAATTTCACAGCTCTAGCTGCTTCTTGCATCCCATCTTCCATCGCTCTTCGTACATCCAATCTCCATCTACAAGATTTTAAATTATATAATCATACATATTTGTTTATGCCATAGTTCGGGCGGTTTACCTCTTTTTCTTCTTCCTGGTGGATTCCAATTCGATATCCTTGATAGCTTTAAGCTAGCTAGCAAAGTTCATACTGATTCCTGATTAATTTTGTATAAAAATTATCAATGCAATTCGCTAGTTCAATGTTATATTTCAACCAATGTTAGATATTAAATGAAGTATTTGGTTAGTTTAGGTATTAAGTATAGGTATCACGGATTACATTATTGCTTCAGTTCACGCTATTGAAGTTTGCAGAAGGTTAATATCAACTGAAAATCAACTTAAGAACTATAACTTTCGTTTTGGTAGGAAAGTGTCGTGCCGTAAGTGGCCCACCAACAATATTTCAGAGCCGGCTGCAGCTCTAGAGGCCATGGAAGGTACTCGAGACCCGGCGGCACCCGGGGTTTTATTCATGAGCATCCTCCCCCCTCTACCTCATCTCGCCACCAACTCCAAGGAAGGCACTGGACGACGCATTTCAACAACGTTGCCGACCACTCCAGCTACGGCGACAAAGTTGCTTGGCAAAATATTTACCTTCAACAAACCGCTCACTAATTCCAATCGAACAAAATACTGTTCGACACTCCGCAAACTTGGCCTGTCGCGCCAACAGTTCACTCAAAACTTTGCCAGTGTCAAGGCCTGTGAGAGGCCTTCTACTGTGCGGAGGAGACCTTCGAAATTTATATTCATTGTTATTGTGTGGTATATTTTCATTGTACCGTTGTAGTCTAAATTCACTGAATACAGTAAAATAGAAAAGATTGTGTTGTCAAAAAACAACAGGGAAAATACATGGGAAAATAATGCAATTTATGTCATGATAAGACAATAATAGAGTTTCAGGACGTTTTCCATAGTACTTATCAAGGATCAAGTGTTGTTTGAACCACAAACAGGAGATATCATGTTTTAGATATTATCGAAAGATAGCATTCTTCACAATTTCAAAGTCCCTCTTATTAATGTGCGATATCGTAGATATTGTGAGGATGTTTTTGTAACCAATCAATCAAATATTTCTTTATTCGTCATTGTAGTACAATACAAAATGAACAGTGTCAATTCAGTCAATAATGAAACAAAAACATTTTTTAGAAAATTTTAATCAATTGATAGTTCAAATTTAGACAACAGTATCTAAAATAGTCAATCACAGTCACATCAAGTAGTCAAATATTAGTTTTTTCTTGAATAAGAAAAAAATTCGTCAAATGAGTAGGGGCTCACTTTAAGGGGTAAAATTTGAGGAAGATTTGAGAATGTAACTATTGTACTGTAGATTATTGTTACAGATGATTATTTGGTAGCTTCAAATGTTTTCTTGAATTCTTTACATTTATTTATTGAGATGTGAGAGATGGAGAAGTACTGGAGATGGATTACTCAGATTGATTGGATAAACTAGACTAAGTCAACTGATGATTGGTGCATTAACTACTCAACAGCAGGCTACCAGGTACGGAAACTTACTAATCACGAGAACGGGGATATTGGTCATGTAATCTTGAGTAAACGACCATCAAATCAACTTGACCAATAAGCGCCGGTCTCGATTACAGTTTGTCAAGTTTCATTGTTGACAGTTGCGGAATGGTGTCTTGCCATCTAACTATTCTCCTATCAGAAACTGCTGTTGTCGATTATCAAACTCGCTTGTTGGCGGTCTCAATGGGTATTAGCCCAACAAACCTGTCATCTATAGCTTCGATCACTTGTTCGAGCTTGATTACATCTGTTTACACTGGTCTCTCAATTAATCGTTCAAATAGGTTCAAGTGTAAGCTGCTTCCACTTCCACTGGATCAGTGTGATTTACAGTTGAGTGCAAATTATAATCCATTTCTCTATTCACAGTTCTGGTTAGAATTTGCTCCAACTCCAACACAGTGTAGTTCATTTACTCAACATACAGTCCATTTTCTGTGAGAACATTTTTCGTGGTATTTATGCATAATGCCAAAACATATAAACATTCGATAACTTATAAATAAATATAACTACCAGACTCAAGAAATTTTTTTCGATGAATCTGAGGAGTCCAATTCTGAAAATGATTCCACATCATGCTGTAGAAGAATTAAACAATATACTTATTTCAAATTTGATTAAATTCAAATCGATGTCATTAATTCAATGTTGGTGAAGAGAACAACCCTACTCGGATCTCCCCACTATTAGAAGCCATACGCTAAATAAATAAATGCCGATTCCATGTACAGTACTTTCCATTACAATATTGTTTTGAGATTGGTTTCTATCGGCACGCAGATTTGATCGACGTCTTGTGAGAAGGTCTTCCAATACACCTTGTCCTCCATAGATTTTCTGGAATTAAATAATTTCTGAGAAAAATTAATGAGTTCTGCATCATATCATAGCACCAAATCCACATACATCATAGTAATCCTCTACTGACTCACATAAGGAGGAATTAATGTGATCTACTGTCAGACTCACAAGAACAGCTTCCAGATAAGCTGACATCACATGACCACTTATTTGCATGTTCCAGCTCTTTGTTTCGCGATGGAGGGGGGTGAGCAATATATATCTGTATGATGAGGTCACAAAGTGATAGCATAATAAGCGGACACTGTGGTCAAAACAGTGTGGTGTGCACGCAAAAGCTGTCCAATTTTGCCTTATCAAGTATGATGCATCCCTCAATCGCATGCTACAGGCATTTAATTAGCAAAACTGCCACGACTGTAACTGTCTCTCCAGCCATATCCTTTATTAAATTTGCGTTTGCATTAATTCTGATTCAGCGTAATAACTTTTGCGTGATACGATAATCATGTTTGTAAACTAGTGTGCATCAAACATTATTTGTTGGGAATTGACGTTTTCAACGGTTAACGTTGAAAATCAGGTCGTTAAACTCTGAGCTTACTCTCATACGAAAACCGTACAATGGAATTCGCTTCATATGGGATGTGATTAGCTATGTCCATAACAGAACCAAAACAACTTCTACAACAGATTATCGAATTGCAAGAGAATTCTGGGAATTATTGCTTTGTAACACTGTTACATTAAATGAAAATTTTACAGGGAAGTTTGTTTGATTTGGTGTTTTATCGTTTGTGTAAAGCTGTTATTGGTAAACAAGATGAGGAAAATTTCTCGATATTTGCTCAGATGAGGTTTTAGCAGAGGGAATAATCAACATACACAGTGCAAAAGTTGTATTGGTTCAAGGTGTAAAGTGAAATAATCTGAAATTTGTTGACTTGACTCTGAAGTTTGTCGAAGGAGCAAAGACAAATAACATTAGAAATCGGTATTCTTAATAGTAATTGTATAAAGAAATAGATGATTAATATCTGTAAGCTAGTGCATTCAACAATATAATTAATTGAAAGAGCGAATTCAATGGAATGTAGTGGCAACGCAAAAAAATAATAAAAATAATTTTCAATCACCACAAATTTTTATAAGCTGCAATTCTACTTCCTTCAAGTTATCTACTGAATCGACATATTCATACAAATCTAATACAGTGCAATCAATATATTGTGATTTGATTATTAATTCAGTATTTTCACCATCATCTTTTCCCTAAAGAGTAATAAACTCTAGCCATTTGGCGATTTTTCACAATAATAATTGAAAAATTGATTTTTGTTTTGTAATGAGAGCTTTGGATCTTTGTTTCACTCATTTATCAACTTTTTACTTATTATTGCTGTTTTGAATTTCTCAATAAGATCACCAATCATTTCACATTGTAGTATTCTAAAAACAATACAATAGAGTATTTATATTACTATTTAAAGATAGTATATCATGTTTACTCATCATGACGTTGAATAGAACTTGATTTTATTTTTTTTCGATACCTCCCAATAAGTAACATTCTAAGTAAACACTCGGCAATCGATGATTCAGAATGCACAAATTGAATATTGTGAAGTAGAGTTTTTACATTGAATGAAGGAAGTGTTTTACATTGAAACGCTGCAAGTGTGTGTTGGTGTTACCGTACACAGTAACACTATATAACAGGGTGGCAAATGGGTCACCAATACGCCGCTAGTTCTCCACTGGGTTTCCTGGTTTTAGCGGGCGACAATAAAATCCTCTTTTCTCTCCCTATCCTTACTCACAGATTTTATTGTCTTCTTGCACTCCTATCGATTTCGGAATCCCCTCTGAGAACCACTAGACTTTTCTCCTACCCGTTCTACTACTCTATCAGTGAAATATTATGGGCTTGAGACAGTGGACTTACATTCACTCTCCACTCGCTCCTTCAATCTTGCGATACTTTTTTGCGAGACTGAAACATGTCAGATGTATTATTTGTCAAACGAAAACTATTGATATTCCTATGCAGATTTGTAAAATGAGATTTTGAAATTTGTATTTTTATTTTGAAATTTGTAATTTTTTTTTTAAAAAGTAATTTTTTTTAATTACTGCGGTTCACACTAAAACATTGAGAAATCAATATAAATTTACGAGACTAAACAACTCAAAAGTGTTTCATTAAAATAAATCTTTGAGAGTGACCAACTCCAAAGTGTCACTGATATACATTTTATCAATTTGACAAGATTATATTGAATTGAATTACTGTAGTCTTGAAAAGATTAACGATGATAATTAGTTTCCCTTTAAAAGGACCACGGATAATTTTTGTAGAGTAGAGCTGCACTGGCTTACCACAGTGTTTGGAGTTTGGAGTATTGCCCAAGACTCATTTACAACAGGAATTATAACAACTTATAATGGAATATTTTCTACGAAATATGGTACGGTAGCTGAAATTTTGAATTTTAGGGGTTTTTACTGATGATTGGTCATTCTTACCGATGAATTAGAAGCTTTGGCAGTTTTTCAAGACTGATTACATACCGGAGAGTATAATAAGAAATGTTTTCAATTGTGCACGTTGAGTCACAACAAAATAATCTTTGCAAAGTTCTTGATTTTCAAATTAGCTTAATTTCTATTTCTTTCATGATTGCAAGTTTTCACCTACATAACCATGTAGTTGAGCTTTCAATACCTTTCTCTTTACCACACCACAACTCCTTACTGCTTAGACTTTTTATTATTTCATTATGTTTTTACCTCTCTTAATACTATTTATTGTTTGTTGAAATATTTTGTTTAAATAATATTGTTTATAATTTTATTATTTTTAATACATCAAGTTCAATATGCTGCACGCATGCTCCTTGGCCGCTCAAGTTTTTAATTTGGTATATTATCGGTATATGTGGCTGTGGCTGGCTTTTGGTTTATGACTTGGAGAGAGGTTGTACGTGCGATTTTCATATCGGGCGGTTCAGCGCAGCATACAAACTGAGCGTAAAGAATTGCCGTTCTGCAGTCGTTTATCCTCTCGCCGGCTTCCGATCCATTTGCCAAGAAATATGTTGTGGAACCGATAAACGATTCCACGCCACTTTCAACTTTCAATAGGCAAAGGGTGGGGTTGGGGTGAGGTAAGTGTAGTAGGGTGAGAAGTCAGGAGAGGGGCGACCTTATCAAGAAAAATAATATACACTGTTCCCTTGTCTGAATCACAGACATCATTTCAATTCAATGAACCTTACCACTAATCTTATAGATTTTTGTGTAATGGTGAAGGTGGTATTGTGGTCGATATCCATTCATTGAATAGTAAGACAATATTTCGTCTTTTTTATATATTTATTTACAAGAGTTGAAGAAAAGAGTTTATACTCCAATTACTCTGCAAATGAACTAAAACATATAGTTTTAAATCAGTAGTTGAGGAGAAAAACGCATTCATGATGAGATTACAAAAGATCACAATTTGGTAACAATTTGCTACATGGTACTTTCATTTCTAAATGTGGTGAAAAAGCAGTTATCTACTAAAAGTAGAGAGTCTTAACAAAATTATAAAAAATGAACAAAGAAATATGTAAATTTTGAGTCAATACGATTACATGTAGCTAACTTAACAAGGTAAATGTAGCATCAAATTTGTGAGACAAAAAATGAAATGAAATGAAAAAAAAAGAAAGACTTTTTGACTTTTGACTTTCAATTGACTTTTAATTCGACTGTACACTTTGCTGAAACTATTGGTTTTATAGAAATTCGAGGCCTTCTTCACACCTCATACAGTGTTGGATCGATCTCGTTTGGTTCTAAGTTTGTCACGCTTCAACACATGGATCGGCGGCGAAATTTATGGCGACTTTCATGGAGGTTATTGGAATTCAGTCGGGGAACAGGCAGAATGGAATTCGATCTAGGAACGAGGCACACCAGGCAGCACGTGTATGAAGCCATCAACATCAGGCTCGAAAAACATGTGATGTTCAATGGTTTGCGAATATAATATGAGACCATTAGCCTAATAGAGTTTTCATGAACGGAATCATTTGATGAGAAAATAGAACAGTATAACTAACATTTTCGAATCTAATGTGAGACCATAATAAAGTTCTCACGAACATGGTTGTTTGGTGAAAACATGGAACAATAAAACATGTGCAAATATCGTAGTAACTGATCAAATAATCTAAAATATAATTAAAATAAGTCCATTAATCATGTTTTTGAAAGAGAATCTATTGGAGCAGGTATAGAGGATTTCATATTCAACTATCTTTGGATATGGATCTTTTAAGTAATTCAATACTCAATTCCTCAAAGAATAGTGTTTGAGTAGTATAGCGTATTGTAATTAATTGAGGTATTAAGTGTTAGAATAATAATGCACTACACTATTTCTCATTTTTCATTGATAGGACAGCAAGGATAAACTAATGGCATACAAAGACAAAGTACATCACACATGACTTGATGAATTAATTACATTTCTTTGCTACGGTTGTCTTTGATAGTGGTTTGAAATAATTACTGCAAATGAGTGGTTGTCACTACTTTTGATTGCATTGAAATTTCCAACAAAGTTTCAAATGCAGCACATAGAGCCTTTCATGCTACTGTCAGTAAAGCTTTAGACAATGTTATTTGAAAATTGATAGCCTTGAAAGGAAATATTGTAATTAATTAAGCATTGAAGTGAGATGGATGGATGAATCATGATGGTTGATTTTCATAGGGTGTCTCTTCCATAAGCAATAGTGCTGTGGTAACAAAGGGAAAACAAAATGCTGAGATCTATATTATTCAAAAAGTTTCACAATATACTTTGTTCAAAGGGAAATAATAATTATTCATCATCAACCAGAAATTCATTAATTCAAATTCTCATATTCTTTTCATGAAGAGAAACTATTTGAATTCCTTGTCCTCCAATACATTTCCATATTTTTCCCATCGCGTAAGATAAACTGGCTCGTTGCTCCTTATTATAGTCCTATTTGTTAAAAACATTTTTAGTTGGAAAAATATGAACTTTTCAATTCCAGAGATTAGGATTTATAGATACTCAATATGGTTCAATAACTTGGGGGAGGAAAACTTCTTACAATTTTGTTTTTGGGGGATGAGTGGGGGTGAAAAGAGGGTGGTTTGTCGGTGCTTGTCTGCATGATGGACGGTGTTTCATCTCATCTGGCCGTTAGCTATCCTACGTGGAGGGTGGGAGTGGATCCCACCCCTTGCTTCTCCCGGCCATATAATAACCAAGTCTTAATAACTTCGCTACCATGAAAAATGACCCACTGATCTTAGCCACCAACGTTATTAGATTAACACCATGATTAATACGGAGAAAACCTTCCTGCTTTCTTCATAATACTCAAAGAAATGGAACCGTCTCGCTGATTATAATTATTTTCCTCAGTAGAAAAATTTTAATGACAATTAATTACCTCTACAGCGCTGTAAGAAGAATAGGGTTGATCGTGAGAATTTTTGGAATGTGAAAAAGGCGAAACTTGAAAGCATTTTTGTGTAATTTATATTTGTGATTGATGATAACGTTAATCGAACAGGGTTTCAATCTTCGTCATGTTTTTAAAACAGGCTACTCGGTTGGAAAGCATGAGAAATGATAACAAAGCCACTTAGTTATTTTATACATTCAATAATAATTTATCCTTCAACTTGACTTTTGTTCAGATCGACTTATTAAAACAAAAATATTCTCATGAAAGAGGTCAAGTTACAAGATATTGGGGATATGAGAATCAATATATCTGAGTAATAGATTATATCAATAATTATGATTCTCCTGCTGATAATTTTCTTGCCATATTGCTTGCCTTATCCCAAAACTCGGAGTTCGAAATTTTTAAACCAGAGAACATTAAATGAGAGAGCTCAATGATTCACAAATTTTTCTCAAGCATTTCTAGAAATTCACAGTCTAATGCTAGTTTTAATACGGTTGATAAACTTGCTTCTTTCCTCGTGCCAAGCATGCTGTTTTCTGTGTTGCGAACATTCGTAATGCACCGTTCTTTCCTCTTATCATAATTATTTATTTTTTTCGACTATTATTGAGGAAAAGATTCCTTACTTTTTCTCTAATTTTACTCAATTCTCTTCTACCCTCATGAATTGTGAATTAATGTCAATTAAATGTATTATTTACAGAGTAACACACACAAAAAAGTAGTTCACAAAAAGGAGGATAGATGAGGTAGTTTGTCTTAATCAAAAGTTCATAAGTAATACTATATCATCTGATATTTTGGGGGTGAAGATGTTTTTTCATTATTCATTATTATTATCATAAAATATTTTTCTTTTCAAAGTTCGGATTTAATTCAGCAGAAGAAACTTTGATAAGAAGAGGGGAATAGCAAGCTGTAATTGGATGGATCTTTACTAATTTGACTCTACAAATTTAATGTAAACAAAGATACCGAGGGATATTTCCAACGAAAATTCGTTATTTCCTCTTTTACCTTCGTCTAATTCTGTACCTACCAATTGCACTACCCATTTATTAATTCCAATCATATTTGAACTATTACTAAACGTTTTCAATCATTGTAGTCTTGTAAAGTTGATTGGAGATAGTCGTGAACTATGTTAATTTGAGACTTTTGAATTCAGAATACACTAAAATAAAAGAGCAAAATGAATTTTTATCATCATAGTTGTACAAATTTTTCACGCTAGTGGTGTTACAGTAATGTGTGTCGGGAAGGAATCAGCACTGGGAAAAATCAAAGGTGGAAAAAATAATTTTCCGGTCAATAGAAGATGGCGTGCGAATGAATGAGGGAAAATTGTTTTGCTCTGGGGTTGATGAGAGAATAACGGAAGGCGCACGACTCACGTTGCAGGAAAGCGGAAGTCCAGCAGACCGGAAGTACAAGTGAACTGTGCAGCAAACCGAATCAGGAACCGGAACAAGATGGCAGCCGGCCAACCCAACTCAATCAGCCCAATTCTTATTGTCCACTCTATGGATCTTGTGTCCTTGATCAGCGAGACATTCACAAATACAATGCTGTCTAATGAAATCTTGTGTCACTAAACTACGTCATTGCTAGCACTACTTCTTATTGCTAGGAATAGTTGGATCACAAACTCAAAATTCGATATCTCTAAAAAAAAGCAACATGGGACAAGAAAATCTTGATCCATGGATGAGACAACAGAGAGAAATTACTGGCATAAACAAGGAATTTTTATGAAATGATAACGACAATAATAATAAATTGGATAATAAGATAGTATAAGACCTTTATGTTTTTCTCTCAAATAATGTTGGTTGTTCATCCAATAACATGTTAGTCCTAGTTTCTTATTAATTCTATCAAAACTCTTTTCAATTTTTGATGAAATACTCGAATAATACGAACTACATTTGAATGTATTCACACAGTAGTGTAAACAAAGAGAAGATAGTAAAATCTATTGTTTCAATTTTGCATTCAGCTCTTATTTCTCAAAAATTTTAATACAATTTTTGCAACACTATTACTCCTCTGTAAAGACAACAAATACCAGGAATACAGTATTAAAAATACAAAAAATCTAAAATGAAGACTACATGGATTTTTTAAGAATTGTATGAAGTATTTTGAAAATTACATAAGGTTTTGAACCAAACAGTGACGAGACCAGTTCTAATTTTAAAATGTTTTAATAAATAAATCTGAAGTGCACACATAAAAAAATTATTATCTCTACGTAATGACTATTATCTGCTGTGTTTTGATTAGAACAGGAAAAAGAACATCTTATTTTTCAGTCGTTTGATTTTTGTAAATAATATTATTTTGTATCACAAATAGTAGTTTTACATTCCAGCAGCTTGTTGCTTGCGGAGGCGCTCACGTAGTCTCACACATTTTGCTTCTGTAAAAAACAAAATACATTCTATTTCATTCTAAAAGGGTTAGGGTTAGAAAATTACAAAGTCAGAAAGTTAAAAAGAAAGTTTAAACGTTTAGGGAACTTTCACTCTAAAACTGACTCAATTTCATGCTCAAAGTAAGTTCTATTACATTGTGAAAAATGATAACTCAATTAATTAGCTTGAAGAGTGTACTAATGCAGACATTATGAAAAATGAAACTAATTTCACCTACTGTGATTAATTATTAATATACGAATTTTATTTATAATCATAGCCAATATTATTATCATGACATATATTGATTGAAATTTAATATAAATTGAAAACTATAGAATTATTGCAATTATGAAAAAATGACTTCGAGTAGAAATAATAAATTTTGTAATGGTAGGATTTGTGAATCATTTATTTATTTATAATATAATCATTTATATTTAAGTTCACAATCAAGTTCAAGAACTTCATCTTAAAAATTCAATTTTAAGGCAGATATTGATTATAAATTAATAAGAGGACTGAAAACTTAGAAGACTAGTAAAGTAATTTACTTACTCAGGTCAACCTTCGATTCAGGACAAGTCTGTTGAACAAAGAAAATATAATTTATGTTATTTATTGTTTAAAAAACGTTAAAAATAGTGAGATACCACTGAGACATTTCATTAAAATTCGAAAAGATCTATCACAAAACATGGACTACAGTCAATTAATGCAGTTCCTGCATATCATGTATCATAATGTGCATGAAGCTCAAATAATCAGCAATATTGGCAATTATTTACAAATTCTCTACTTGAATTTGCGACTCATGAATATGTAGTCTTTAATATTTCATAACGTGCATCTTCATATTATTTTAACACATAATAATTAATTGAACGAAATTCCTAATTAATGCCATATAATATTCTGGAGACTTCTGCTTCTGCAAATATTGACAACAGATTAATAGCTAGTAAGGAAATTCGATGAACGCTACTGTACAAAAAACTTCATCCCCGGGCGGGATTTATTGTACAGTAGCGTTCATAGTGAGATTTCACACTAGCTATTAATCTGTTGTCAAAATTGAAAGATCTATCACAAATTACATGGTACAGTCAATTAGGAATTTCGTTCAATTAATTATTATGATTTAACAGCAACTGTATAGTTGCAATGTCTCATTACCTTCCATCTTCATTTTTTAACACACTTGTATGTTGTGTTTTTCAGTAATCTCTAAAATAATCAGGAGCTATTAGAAATTAAATTTACGATGGGAAGCGGTTGGCTTCGTGGTCGTGCCGGTGTTTAATCGCAAGATTAGATAAGAGACTTGCAACTGTTACTCCCATTGTATGGGTGACCACTTTCAGATAAAGCATTTTCCGCTGAATGTCATTCATTTATTCATGATAATCAAAATCGCTTCCCGGTGGTTCGGAACCCACCAAAAGCTGTAGGTCTACTCATCCCTCATCATCATCATCCTTCCCATTACCCACGCACAAGCTGAGAGCTTATGTTGGCATCACCACAGCAAAAAAAAACTTACCATTTCAATTTCTTTCCAGAGACAGTGATGAAACTGAACCGAAGTTGGGTTGCATTTGATCTCATATTCGTCCAACATTTTGGTCACACTGTCTGTAATCACATAAAAATAATACATAAGATGCTGGTCCAAAAATGAAATTTGGAAATTCACTAACAAATAATTCACTTAACAAAGAATGTCACATTGACAGTTGCAAGAAGAGAGGAAAGAGAATGCAGCTTGTAGCGTAATAATAAATTAGACGAGAGAGTTTTCTTAATTAATTGAATTTCTCACCAGAACAATCACAAAAGACAGCTTAAAAAATAATATTGTTTGTGAAGAGGGAGAATAGTTATCTCTTCCTGAAATGAATACTCATAATATTGAGATGACAAATATTCATTTTTCCATTGTCCACAGTATGATAGTTCGTAGTTGACATTGGAGAAATATTTTATCACTCTGAAAATCTACAGAACTACTAAAGATAAGCTTGATCCACTGAGTCTTTGATTGCACTTGATGAACAATATCAATAATTTCATACTACAAAGAATTACATGTAATGTGTAATAAATAAAGTATCTCATGTAAGAATGAAAAATCAATTCTATGATAAAACTTACTGTAAGTTTGAGTCAGACATTTGTCGAGAGCTTTCTCGCCCAGTTCTTTGGACCATTCTTCATTGAACATGTACTCCCTGGCGTACTGTTTGATTTCTTCAGCATTCAGGGACCCATCTTCTTTCAGCTAAAATATTGAAGACAATGTTTAGTATCTTGCTTACTCCCTCACTTAATTAACTTACTCTTACTTTATTATTGCAAGACTAATAAAAACAAATTCTTGGCATTCTTAACTTGAATTATTACAATTTTTATTTCTTTTTTGAGTTGATTTGCAGGATTCTTCTCGAATTTTCTAGTTATTCATGAAGATTTTGTTCTGAATAACTGTGTTATATTTTTAGAATATGTCTAGTGAATTAATTTGTGAATAATTCAATACTTGACTTGCACATTCCCCAACATCAATATAATTCCATAAACCTGCATAATCTGACATATAAAAATCTAGCTCATACAAATTTTCATCTGAGAAATACAATATTTTTGACTTCAATGCAGTGAAAAATGCAATTATTTCATAATATTCGAGAAAACCAAATGGCGTCATAGTTCGAACATATCACATAAACAATTTTTTTTCAGCATAAGAAAAGTAAGTGTCAAAATATTATGATTATGAAAAATACTTACGATTTTCGTTTTCTTTCCAATACATTCATGTACGCACTGGAAAAAAAATGATCCAAGTTAGTCCAGCTCGAAGAAATATGTGTGGTAGGTTAAATAATATAGTACAGTAAATTACGTCGGAATTTAAAGCTTGAAATAAATTGATATTCTCATTAAAAATGATTGGAAATATCTTCAATCTAACTCATTCAAAAGGATCTACAGAAATAATATAGAATCATTTTCAAATATAGAATTTGCTAAGCATATTCTGCTCTCAACTTAATTTAGTAATATCCAGCCTATTACTCAAATGTCATGAACGTTTGTTGTGTTGTTGATTCAATAAGGTAACAATGAAACCAATATTATCAGAAATGGAAAATCCTCATATGGCTATTAGCAATAAAACAACTATACTAATGTTCTCCAAGCAAGTTCATGTGTTCATCTCTCAATATTAATTAATTCATTTATTTGTTGAAAAATACATCAGGCTAGGTATCAAGGAATAAAAAACAAGCAAAATAAATGTTACTCATCCTTACTTAGCCTACTATTTAAGAATTCTCATGATAGATAAGAATATTGATATATAAAATGTAATAAATTGAAAATTAATAATATTGGTATTAAAATAAAAATTATTTTATTTTGACAAAAAGTTTCCAGGAACATAAAGGGTGTAGAAGAATATTTTATTCAACATATAAAATACAGTATATTATGTAGGCCTAGGTATAGAATATTCAGAAAACATCTAAAAAACTAGCTTAAAATATATTTTTTATCATCCTGCTCTAATATATTTCTCAAATCATGATCTAACTAGCCTGCTTATTGAACCAATAATTCTCAACAGTTGATGTATGAACTGTGATAATTATTTTTTGGATTAGTTATGAATAACAATTTCAATACTTACAATATGCTTTAATTTGATCATCTTTACTTTCTCACAGGAGAACATGTCCATCATACTGTCATCTGAAAAATTCATAACTTCAGTTAATTTTCATTCTTATTTTCCAATTCCAATATTATTACATTCTATAATAATTATTTTGATTAGGTTGAATGGATACTGAGGGTCGGTAGGAAAAGTTACTCAGCTCACTACCTATCCTGATCAATAAACATTCAACCTTATCAAATTCAACTATCAATGGCTTCATCCCTTCACTCAATTGTATTGAATACTATTCCGGAATTATCGGATATATTAAGTTTTCCTAATGTTTGCTGTTAGGAAATATTTTTCCATTATTCAAGTAGATATTTCAAATTTATTGGAAAAAGTACGAATTTGATCATTCATTTATTTGTTTATAATTTTGACCGATCCATATATTTAATTTATATCAAGAACAGTAATATGTGTGGTAGGTAAAATATAGTACATTAAAATGCGTCGGGATTGAAAACTCGGAATAAATTGATATTCTCATTAAAAATGATTGGAAATATCATTAACCAAACTCATTAAAAAGGATCTACAGAACTAAATTGGACTCAAAGAAAAGGAGGGAATAATCTATGAATTGGACTATGATTGGACTGTAAGGCTAGGCCTTATCAGGCCTAATTCACATAGTTGCTTATGAAGCAGCACACACTGATGCAATGACTAATCGGTGTGTGTTGCTTCATAAGCAACTATGTGAAGTACTATGACTAAACGTGACTAATCTCGTCTTGTCTTGCCTTGACTAACCGGTGTACGCCTAGCCTAACTTGCAGATGATTTCTCTAAAGCGAGTCATTTCAAGAATTATTACAATTGATCAGATCATGTTTTGAATAAATTCACTCAAGTTTACCTCATTTCATTTTATGTTACTTAAGTTATTAAATTTTTAAGGTTTCACTTTGCTGGCTGTCCAAAAATGTGTTTTAAACTATAATGTATTATGAATTCACACAAGCAGAGCTTTTATCAGATTTGCTAAAGTTCATCATTTACTGCAAGACCAGTTGTGGATTCGAATTCTGTAATGAGCGATTGTTGTCAGCATGTGTGTTTCGGAAACCGACAAAACCATGGCTGGCCAGTAGGCTACAGTGGTGGTTTCACTAAACTAAATGTGCGGCTCTTTGCATACTGACCAGAGCCAGAGGTAGCGGCGATAATGCATACGCTACAATGCAATTAGCATGCGAAATTTAATGCGCTGCCTCTAACGAGCTTTGTAGATGATAGCGACGCCGACGCCTCTGTGCTATGCCAGTGTATATTTAAGTGGAAACCGACGCCGGCGTCATGATTCACTCTGTGGACGCGTCGCTACGCCACGCCACGTGGTCTGACCAGCGTCCAATTATCTCGCCACTGTCAAGATTTCACCGATTTCAAACAAACTGCTCGCATTTAATGCGCCTGCCGCTTTATTCGACACGTTTTACAGCACCAGAACAGTGGGATGAACACATTGCGCTGCTCACCACAATTTAATCCAGGCATCGAGAGAACTATATTATAATATTTTATTGAATATTATTGTATTTCAAATTGTGGATTGTATTGTTTGCTAGAGAATTAGAGAAATAAATAGAGATTTGATACTTTTAGTTGAGGAACAAATTATCAAGAACCAGTTAGTATTGAGGGAATTAAATGAATAAATGTTTATTTACCATCATCAGCTGCTGATAACGTGAATTATATAATAAATAAATTGTCTAGTATAGCAGGATCCTTTTAACTTGTCAGAAAACATATGTTTTGACGAGCAATATCACAATACTTAACCTACAAATGCTGAATCTCGCAGATTATTGAAAAGGTCTTTAAAAAGTTATTCTTTGAAAGGTCTTCTTTAAAAAGGTCTTTTAAAGACTTTAAAGGTCTTTAAGACTTTTAAGCCTTTTGATTATTGTGTCGAAATCACTGTTCAATTATTACCGAAACAGCTGATTTCTGACAAGTTAAAAGGATCCTGCTATATTGTTGGCGAGAGAATTATATTACAGAAATAAATAGAGATTTGATCATTTTAGTTGAGGAACAAGCATCAAAAGCAAGTAGGCCTATTGAGGAATTTAAATGTAGAAATGTTTATTTACCATCATCTGCTGTTGATGAAGAATTGGATTTGAAAGCGCTGACCACCTCCTCATAGCATTGCTTTCCGTAGATCTTTCCTTTATCGCCGTAGTTCTTCATGAGGTTGATTTTACCGCAACATGTCTGCGATAAATATAAAAATGTGAATAAGCACACGCTCACTTTGACCACTGTAAGCCGTTACTTCATAACAGATCATGGAATATAATTAATAATTATCTGTTTACGAGAATTATGTATGACAAGCCAATTCGATTTTTATCTCCATTTTTGCTGATTGGACAAAAGGAAGATATTGATGGATAACTGTACCTGTAGGTTGTTGAATAAGTATGATAGATATGATGCAAGGAGAAAATATAGTTATAGAATATAGAGTGATAGAAATAGAAGATGAAAATAATGATAGACTGCCAGTAGTTGATAAGAGGTCAACTGACCACATGTAACAATGTTCCTTTACTGTATTTCTTTATTCAGTAATGTCGTCGTTCAGTTGCTTAAGGAATTTCTTATGAGGTTTGTTTGTTTTTAGTTATATTTAATTTCATTCAATCTCCATACAATCAAGGAGACTCAACAAACGTGGCGAAGCGTGGTATACTTAACCGGTCATCGCCGGGTATATTAATTCGTATAGGACATAATTATACCCGGCGATGACCGGTTAAGTATACCACGCTTCGCAACGGCTCAACAGTACCATAGATAACAGATTAGAACTACAGAGTATCGCTTCTCTATGACAATACTCTGTACTCAACAATCAAGGAGAATCAATTATTCAGATCTTCCAAGATAACACAGGTTCACTCTAAAAATTCTCAATCATGTACTGAATCTGAAGACTCATTGATGAGCAATCAATTCCAATGATGATGAGTAGTTTTAAAATCTTTGAATGATTTATCCATGATCATGCATGAGGAGAGGATAAGATGTGGCAATGCTTCAAAAAGTAAGCCAATTAAACATTGAAAAATGTCTTAGAAAGCTTTTATAGCAGAAAATAAATTCACTGTCAAATTTTTACAAAAATACAATGAAATATTGTAAAACAAGACTTACCTTCAGGTTCCTGTGTTTGCATTTGAAATATTCGTCTGCAACTTCTTGGCTCTGGTCTGCGTCTCTCTGCACTCTGCCAATCGATAGCATTTCCTCTTCCATTATTTCCTCCATTGCGCTTTGAAGGTGTTCATCTTGAAAAAAGTAAGAATATTGATTTAAAAAACTGTTTTATCAGTTGAGGAAAATAAAAACGAAGTCAATCAACTCTGTAACTGAATTATCATTGGAAAATATAAGAAGTCATGGAAAAACTAATAATTTTTCTTATTACTATTGATTTTGAGTTAAAAAAGTTTTAAAAATCATAGAACAACTGTAAAATATTCAATTTTACAATAATTACTACTGGTGTTTTTTTGAGAGAGGATTTGAAAATCATAGAAGATCTCTAATAAAATATTTGAAGGTTGAAGTGATGGAGATTTGTTTCTTCATGACTGTGAAATTATAATATTTATCTCCAGAAAAAAGTAAATATATAGTGAATGTAGTGAATATATTGCTCGGACATGTTTGAAAATACAGTAGCCTACAATTTCTGTTAAAAACACGGCCAGCTCCGATTGAATGTGGAAAAGCTATACGAAGGCAATTGGAGTTGTGATTCTGCTGATTCAACTAAAAGACACAGGACACGGTCAACCCAAAGTCCTCCAAATGTCACGAGCTCTACTCGTTTCTTTCAAGTTTCTCTTGGATTTCTTCTTCTTCTATTTCGATTGCTCAGCTTATTCTCAAAACTTCATCCACTTTGTGAAGTTTTATTATAATGGAAAACATGAACGCATAAAGGTCAGTACCATATAATTATAACTTACAGTTCAAATTGTTCCTTGCATTCGATAAATTTATGGTTAAAATATTACATTAATATAGAAATTATAAATGAAGATATGTAAATTCCGTATCTCATTGTATTCCGTATCTTAAACGTACTACGCTGATAAGGAAGAAATTAAATTTTTAATTTATTATGCGATGGAGATTTGTTCCTTCATGTAAAAATATAATTTATCGCTAGCAAAAAGTAATATAATTATATTGAATGTAGTGAATATATTCGATGGATATCTAAAATAAAATATTTGAAGATTAGGCGAAGGAGATTTTGCTGTAAGTTTGTTCGGATAATCTAATCAACTATAGTGTCCTCATTCGTTTTCTGTTAGCCTTCCTCACAGGAATTGAGTTATTCTGATTCAACTCCTTTTTTAGTTTTAGGTCATTGATATTCAATTAACATCGATGTATTAAAATAGTTCGAATTCCATCTCCTCAGACCTTTACAGATATCTTATGTTTTTCTATCAATTGAATTCAGCACATTTCTATTTTTGTTCAGTAATCCATGAACTAAATTATTTTGTGTATTTTCATAAATAATTCTCCACCAATTCTCAAGTGTCAAGCAATTTTTGGGTAATCGAAAACTATACAAGTTTCAATGTTTTACTTCTTACAGCTTGCAATAAATAATGTCGGTTCGCCTCGAATTTTCCAACAGCGAACTCTGAGAAAGTTGTCTCATCTCGACAATTTTCCCGACATTTTCGACGATGGGAAAGCCACGAAGGTCAACAAGAAGGAAGCGAATGCGACCTAATCTGGTGGAAAAGGAACGTTCGTAAGTTTGTCAAGCAGAGGAAGCCTTTCTCATTTCGTGATACGAAATTTAATACTTACCGCACACGTATATTATTGTAATAATACATGGACCCCAACACCAGCATACGAATGAACTAGAGAGCATGCATGCCCACAACTCCACTGTATTGTTTTCTGTGATTAGAAAACTTCCCGCGCCAAGATCCATCCCAAAATTTACATAAACCTCACAAAATAAAACCTCATACCTCATATGTGAGAAACGACCAAGTTGCATTACGCAACCCCTGACAATAACCATGAAAAAGCTTTGGCTTAGAAAAAGTTTCGGGTTATTGTACTCCAATTTCAACTTGGTATTACTTTTTTTATAAGGAACAACTGAAAAAACCTCCTAGAATAATATGATTGTACAAAAACTTACACCCCACCGTATTGAAGAGAATTGTTTCCTAAACTTCAATAAAAACTCCGTATTTCCGATTTTTCTTCATCATTTCAACTTTATTATCATTTCTATCATTACTTACCATTATTATTAAATGCTTGGGCGTATATTTCAAATGTTAAAAAGGATATTCCATGAATTCAGTAGAATAAATGAAAATTTCAGTGTTGGTATGGTTATTTGTGGATTGAAACAGACAAATAATAGTCTAATCAATTGCATAAAATATTGCATAGCCATAGAATATGATCGTAATATTATGATAGTATGATCATGATATTAAATTCTCCTATTATTTAAAATCGTTTCAAATTCATTATTATCCAACATTATTCACTTATCTTCATTAATCTTGAAAAGATTCAATTGAATTGTAAATTGTATAGCTCAATGAAGTTGTTTCAGAGCAATCACAACAATTGTAACCAACAATATGTGATTTCCATTCATATATGAAATTAAGAGAAAATTATTCTTCACCAGGTATTTCCTATCCCTTTAAAGTTATATTAATTTATTATATATCGAAAGTAATAATATAATTGATATAACTGAAGATTTGATAATAAATATTTATGTATTCATGATTGATGTATTTTCATGTACGTTTCAGATGATTCCATCCCAGGTTTTGTTTTTGAAAACTTGGTATTATTATGATACTAATGTCCAATCTGAACTACCTGTACGCGTAGAAAATATGTTTCAGGAATAATTTTCTCATTTGGACTTCCTTTTTGATTGCCCCATTTCACAGCATCCGCTTAGACATAATTTTCTATGGTGTGAAAATTACACAGAGCTTTCGATGAATCAATTTCATGATACAGTGTTATGTGTTGCTTTATCATTGCAATAATACATGTAGTTGTTGTTTTGTCGAATCAAAAACATTATCAATTCAATTAGATAGAATAATGGATATGAATGTGCACTATTGTGCTCGACAGATGATAAATACCGTAAAGTAAAATTCAATAATTTGGATAGAATACTTCCAAAGTTTTTCTACTTTTCTCACAGAAAAGAAAGATTATTTTTCATATTCTGGTCTACTGCAAACTTTCTTTTCAAAAGATTTCTGAGTACTGCTAAGAGAAGCAGGAGACAGTTCCGAGATTTCCAATAAATTTATTTTCCAAACAAGAGGACTGAAAGTATTAGTACATTGAATAATGGTAAAGTTCCAGCTAAGTCCTTGTTCGAAGAAAAATTCCAGAATTGTAATAATAATATTTTTTCTCTACCTACAGTATTTAAAACAAGTTCTATCAATTTTTAAAACAAAAGTTTGAGGATCACCATGGTAAAAGATAATATTTCCCGAAGAAAATGTTCTATTTGCTTCTAATACTTCATCATTTTTTATTTATTTACTCATTAAAAATAATTCTAGTATTATTTATTTAAACAGGGTTTATAATATCATTTCTACAATAATTTTTCTCACATTTATAATTTTATCAACTTGAAATATGATAGGATATTTTTATATAACAGGGTTTATAATATCATTTCTACAATAATTTTTCTCACATTTATTATTTTATCAACTTAAAATATGACAGGAAATTTTCATATAACAGGGTTTATACTCTCATTTCTACAATAATTTTTCTCACATTTATTATTTTATCAACTTAAATTTTTTTTTCAAGAAAATTCCGTAATTTAAGTTTAAATCAGTAGTACGAGTTATGTTTAAATTAGTATTATTCAGGCACTTACTAAAGTAGGGATCACTGAAATCGTAGGCGTATGCGGTGGCCAGCAGGAGACAAGCGGCCAGTACCGCGGACGGTATGAGTGCGGACGTGATCATGGCGATAGGTGCAGGTGAGGAGCACTGATCGCTTTGACCATGATCGCGCCGGTTTTATATATAACCTTGTTGGCCAGGTTCGCACATAACAGCCTCAACTGCTCATCACTGCTCATGGACCGGTTTCTTAGGTCGGGATGAAAGACCTCCACAACAACACACACCGAACGGTACCGTACTTCAGCTGATAGGGTGCCATGATCCTGTTCAATATCCTCGAGTAATGGGATAATCCTGGAGGAGGAGGAGGAGCAGGAGGAGGAGGAGGAGGGAGAGGAGGAGGAGGAGGAGGAGGAGGAGGAGGAGGAGGAGGAGGAGGAGGAGGAGAGGAGGAGGAGGAGGAGGAGGAGGAGGAGGAGGAGGAGGAGGAGGAGGAGGTGGAGGAGGAGGAGGAGGAGGAAGAGGAAGGAGGAGGAGGAAGAGGAGGAGGAGGAGGAGGAGGAGGAGGAGGAGGAGGAGGAGGAGGAAGGAGGAGGAGAAGGGAAGTTGGAGGAGGAGGAAAATATCCATTTTTAAACTGAAGATTATGAAGTAATGAATAAAGTAGTAAATGAGTTTCAACTTATGTACATTATTTCTATTTTGCAATATTGATATTAATCCATCAACAATTAAAACTCATTCGAATTGAAAATATTTGCATTCTTTGCAGAATTAATTATCACCTAATGGACAAGTCGAAATTCATATACTGTAACAAAAACTAATGACGGAAAAGTGATCTAGATTCATTAATTTTTTTAGTTCATTCATTTGTTCTCATCATAACAAATCGAATAATTTGTAGTTCTTGAACTGGCATGCAAAATATGACCTAAGGGTCAGATATGGATACAGTCTGTAATATGAAACCAGGTAGATCGCAGATCAAGTGTGCCTGAGTGAGAGAAAAGAAAGGGAGAGAGAGTGTGTGAATAAGTGAGAAAGAGAGAGAGAGAATGACAGAGTGAATATATTTTATGCAAAACGCATTGAACAATCCGGTTGTTATCACGAGCCAACCGGTTCACTGGTTGGTGGTCCAGAGTTCAATGACCTTTTGACACATCCAGTGCTTTATTCCACACAACTCTTCTCCAGCACGGGTACTATATTGTTTATTGCTTCTATGCTATCATATTCACATCAAGGCTAATGATTACACAACGCCATAATCGATCTGAATATTCTTTTTGTGCAGGCTCACAACCGGATCTCATACTACAGCTACGTCCTGATGCTTTGAATGACAATGTGTTTCGAAGGTTTATCATGCTGTGTTCATCTATTTTGTGAAATATGAATCAGTGATAGATAGATCAAACAATTTTTTAATTCACAACTTAATTGAGAGTTCGAGATCAACTAGCGTTTTCTGGGTCAATGCATTTCTTAATTTTGGTTTGAAAAATTTTCTATAGGATTCAGGCATTGTGCCCAAATTTATCAACAGGGACCTTGAAAAATGACACTATCAGTCTAGTCAAGTGGAGCAATTTCATTGCAGTACAAGCCTACAGCCTATGTACGGGTAAAAAAGCAGAAGAACAAAAGACTTTTATGGTTATAATTATGAGAATTTCTAAGTAACTGAGAGAAAATAATAGCCTTTCAAGGATCTTCAAAAACAATCTTTCACGGCACCAGAGTGCTTTCTGTTTTTAAAACTTGAAATTGTTTGAAAAATAAATTTCAATCATCCTTACTGTACATTCAAACCATAGCCAACGTAACATGTATACCCAACGATGCACATTGTCTCATTAATACAGAATCTGCAAATCTCTGAAGTGAATCTCTCCAACTCTTTGAAGTCATCAACACGGCTTGTTGATTTTAAAGGGATCGCTGGGATCAGGGGGATGTGTGATTGCTGCTATTATCATAACTATCCACTTTTGACAGAGCCGTCAACTATGAGCGCAACCCTTCTATTTCTCAATCGGTTCCATTGCATGATAAGAAGCACTCACTACCTGTAAGTGCATGAGGGACGACCGCAGCGGACAACGGCAAGGTATAATTACCGCGGCGGTGTTTATGACGACGACGGAGGGTGGCGCAGTTTGCAACAAAGAGGTAATTAATGACGTTACCGGCGGCAAGAGCTCAGAAGAAAGATGATGAGTGGGCGGAGTGGGGATGATCGAAGAGAAGGCTTCTCGGATCGCCAGCAGAAAGGAGGTGGCTATCCTTGGTTTATGAATAATTTAGTGGTTCTGAACCTTTCAGCGCAATATGAATAATGGAACTAGTTTGAAGAGGATGTAACGAGCCATAACGTCCGTCCACTTTGATCGTTGCCGTGACGTCATCGAACCCCCCTCACCTTCCCACCCCCTCTTTGTATCAGCACCATCCATCAGCCAGCCTATCGTCTCCTTTATCAGCCATCCACTTTCAAACACCGTCAAATAATGCAATGAGACTCCTTCCATTTACTGTGTTGTCTCAGAGGATACACAAGAAGTCGGTGCATAATGCCGCCTATATTCTACCTGCAAGCTGCACTTCATGAACATAAATCAAATTCATTTGCACAGTGAAGTACCTGATTGATGCATTTGAGTATTCAGTAATGTACTATGAGAGAAGTTTGTTTATTTGTGTAGCATGTATTTTATAACTTACTTGTGTTAATTCAAAGGCATTCTTAATTTTCAATTACTCTGCAGTCAACTCACTTCAATATTGTCTGTTTACCACTTATAATTTTATGTTGATATGAACAAATAAACTATGTTAAATTTGTGTTATGGTGAATGTGTTGAATACATAATTTGTTATTTTTGTCTTAATACATAATGTGTTAATAGATAATTTGTTGAACATATTCAGAAATTAATACTTGATGTGGAATGACTTGAGACAAATGTGTATCATAGGATCGATATTAATTGATTGGATAGCGTTTATTAGAGCACGTTATCGGTATGAGGCGTATCACGTTATTATTATTATTATTAATGAGGAGGCATAATACGGGAGACCAATATCTCAAGATTGGTTGAAGAGTCGAGGAGAATTCGCTGAAAGCTCTGCAATATTGTATGATTTCAGTTCTATTTTTTCATTGATCTTTGGGAATCATACTGATAATAACTGTCCTGCTTCAAGAGAATCTTTCTCTTCATTATTTGTGAATTCAACAGGAAGGCCAATCAAAGTATCCTGAAATAACAAATTCTCCTTCAGCTCAGATTTTTTCATAGAAGTTGTGAGAAGAGAAAATAACTATATTGCAGTGCACGAGGAATGATGTACAATATTTTCAGATAAACATTGTCACTTCTCATATGAGTGGGAGTCTTCTATACTCCGGTATCAATCCCTGTGTCCACACTTGGACGATCGCGGACAATGCTTAAGAATAAATGTATCATGCTTGAGTCGCACTCAAAATCGACCAAGTGTGGACATAGGGATTGAGATTTTTCAACAGTCGAATGATTCGATAATCACTTGAGTGGGTCAACTGATTATCGATTCCAGTCAATGTTCGTCTTTTCCTATTCGTTCAACTGCTCGAATTTAAACGGCTGGTGAACAACTGTCAAAAGTGTCCACTCCTCGCACACTTATAGAGATAAGTACAGTACTAACAGATGTCTGCTTTCCATCATACGCAGACAAATCAATACGACACGAAAATTGCGGTGACATGAGAGCGGAAAAGGAATCACGGCCTGATTGGAAAGTTTGCTCTGGATAGAAAAAAATTGGAGTTGGGTGATCGCAAGAGTGAGGCTGAGGAGGCCGGATGGAGAATTTCGATCTGGTGATCTTCATTTTCTGCCTGTCTGAACGAGAAGAGGCGCGGTCTCCAGTGCGCTCCGTCGAGCCAAACCCAGCCACGTCTGCGCCAGATGACTGTGACTGACTGAGATTAGCTCAGCCAAGGATGTGATCCAAAAATTGAACATTCCTTAATGTAAGGAGGTTTCAGTGCTCTTCAATTTAAGGAAATGGAAAACCCTTTCTTGAAAGATCTTGAAAGCATTCACATCAAAGTTCTAGACAATGCAACGACAAGTCTCAATAAAAAAAGGTGTCACGGTAACATCATTGAAGATATTTAATACGAATATTTATAATCCTTGAATAATACAATCAGGAATACTTATAATCGCCGTGTAAAAATTCTCTGCGTTGAACTTCCCTGATGTCAAATTTTGTTTTGAATAATATTTTTAGTAGTGGGATGAAGGTGAGAAAAATAAGAGTTTCAACATCATTCCAATAAAGAGGTAATTACTGATGTTATCGGCAAGAGCTCAGAAGAAAGAGCTCAATATGTAAATTTTCACATGACTTTTTGTAATTCAATGGGTAATTGTAGATAATTTTTACTTTACTGAAGCTGGCAAATAAGATTCAATTGATTTATTCCCTTGCTTCTGGATTTCCCAATACGAATGATTTATAAATAAATAATTTATTTCTCAGAATTTCATTTACAATAAATTGATATCCTGCAATAGATGATATGCATTAGTTTGATATGCTGCTATTAAGGAAAAATAACTATCAAGGTATAAGGAATTTCTCTCCATGATTTGAATGCCATGAGAGTGCTATGATTCCATTCCAGGAGAGTGCCAGAATTATATGCGTGAATTTGCATAGTTGATGATATACGAGTCAAATGAATACCTGAGAAGTATTGGAATTTGATTGATCACTTCCGAATAGTTACTTGCTTTACTCATCTGTCATACCTTCCCATGACTCACCGATTAATAATCAGCCAAAGTATAAGAGATGGAGCTGAATTGGCTATTCTGGGTAATGGTTTGGGAAAAATTTATTGCTACACAATTAATGGGTCACGATAGCTACTTTGTAATGACTCGCGAGTGTGCTTCAGCTTCAGCGAAGAGATCGGGTTTAATGGCTTGTGTAGTTGAATGGTGAGACACCTAGAGCAATGAATTGAAATAAATGAGCTTCTCCCATCAAGTGGAGCTTAGAAGAAAGCTTGAATTGCTTCCACTCAGACCTGTGAGTAGCTCACCCTGGAAGCGTGATTTCCAGATATTTGGAATGGAGAATTTATTGTAAGAAGTAAGCATGTAATGCTAATATCCATCAATAATAAGAGGAGTATGAAACTTTGTTGAATCATTTTTTGAGTAAGGAATTAGATTACAAAAAAGATACGATGTTCATTTAACAATTAACAATATTCTTATGGATATAATAAATTGATGAAAACTATCGTTGAGTGAGAATTTGAAACGAGTTAGGATCGATATCACTACTATCAAACAAGCCTTCCATAGCTGGCACCTCACAATCACCTCTCTAGTTTCAAAACACACTTCTCCTGGAATGTAGACTGATTTCTTGTACCAATACACGCGTGAATCTCTGAAAATTAGGATTCATCGAATCAAATTCTCTTAGTAGGCTGTTTTCCTGTCATTTCACAACATTGCATTTTCAACAAGAACAAGGCTGAAGTCTTACAGAATAATTTTGCTTTATTCAAAATTTCAAAAGAGACCTTATATAATGACTCTGTTTCTTGAATAGGTTTCTTGGGAATAAGTTCAAAACGAAAGGAATCAGAAAAAGCGCACAACTTTCAAACTTTCAAAAATTTCAACTTTTTCCGATCTCACTCATTTTTGTTTTCTGCATCTCTTCTACCATAAAATCAATATAGATTTCATGTACTGATGGAAATGAATTGACATAATGTAATAGATAATCGAGCTACACGCAGTAGCAAAATTCACTGATCTCACCTATCTGTCAAAACTTGAGTGAACACAACTTCAGATCTGTTGCATCAAACCCAGAGACAAGAGACAAGTCAGAAATTTTTGTTCGCCACTTCTTCATTCATGACATGCTGTAGGTGTCACATTTGCAGTTGGAATTAGTTAACGTCATGGCGAATGAGCAACAAATAGAACAAGCATCTTCGGGCTCTATGCAAATTAAGATGAAAGTAAAGTGCTAAGTGACAAGTGGAAAGACTGCGACAGGCAAAGTTTCCATACGACGGGCAACAGTCGGCATGGATGAAGTTTGAGGAGGAGACTGAGACTGAAGGATGAACAAGTGCAAGAAATATGGATACGGGCGACTGCTAAGTGGCCTCGTCACATTCATAACTGTCCTGGACACGCACAGCATGCTTCTGAGTTGGACGACTTCCGAAACTCCATCTATTCATACGGCGACTGCCTCATTGCCGCTGCCTCCACCGCCGCCGACGACAACGAATTTAGTTAAAGTCTCTTCCTCATTCACTACCTGCGTTGCGGCAAAACTTAAAAACTTCCAGAATAGTAGCGACAGCTCTCCTGGCTTGCCACAAGATGGAACTCCCAAACCGTCACAACTGAAATAAAGCTTTCCCTGTGGAAGTCACTTCACGGCAGGAGGCAGCAGCTCTTCCTTTCAAACGCTAATACCTAGAGCCCGTTGCTGAAGTAATGTTTATAATGAAGCCGCATTCGAAGGAGTTTGTCAGTGCAAAATTCAACTGGTAAGAAAGTGATATACCCACAGATTTAGTTCGAATCGCATGCTTGACTGACTATTCGGAATCTGAAACTTCTTGATTGGATTTCCCTTTGGAGCTTGGCTCGGAAATTGATCATCACCACCGGTTGCAATAGTTTTAGGATGGACGAATTTTGTAAGATCAAATAAGTCGTATGAATGTGAAGTAATCTGTACTTGAAATATTTCTTTAATAGAGTAGAAGTAGTCACGTGATAATTGATATATGAACTTATCCAAATTATTGTACTCTCAAATGAGAATCAAATGAGTGAGTCTTACTTCACACTTTCCCTAGACTATTTATTAATTGATAACTATTTATTTTAAATAGTATATATTTTTCATTGGAATACCGGTAAATGATAAAAGTCTATTCCGTCTTCTTCGCTTATCCTTGTTGATTTCTTTATCTGCTGTGCCCAGAGGAAAGCTAGGACTATTTCCCCATTTTCCATCACTTGATTATGAAGAGAGAGCATGAATATCACTTTCTTGATACGGTACCTCATCTGGCCCCATGCTGTGTGAAATTAATTTCATGGAACGAAGACCAAGTTGTTCCGGGGAGATTGCGAGCAAATTGAGAATATACGTTAAGCTCTTCATTCCTCTTTCAATTGACTCTTTCACGCTCCAAAAGACCATCAAACAAGTTGTCACGAGATACATGTCGTTCAAAGAAAAACTATTATAATCGACGCCTTCTATTAACAAAGACATCGGAGGGGAGCGCATTAGTCAGCGATGCACCCTCGCTTGGGGGCATTTGTGTTGGGGGTGTCTCAGTTGATTATTTAGCCGCACTCGGCGTCACTTTCCGGCGATAAAACTCGTGCGCAGACAGAGCAAACGTTTGAAAAGCGATTTCTATTAGACGTCTATCGGCAGATTGCGACATGAGCGACGGATGTAGGGAGCTGTAATCTATAGTATTACCAATTCTGCACAGAACTCAGTGCTGACTCTGGCATTGCCCTCAGAACTTAGTGAAATAGCTGGAGCTGAACGGGATAATGGTAGAGACAGACGACATTCATTAGCTCAGCCTCCCAACACGACATACAGCAGTCTGCCGTGATCAACTTTTGTGCAGTGGATGGGGGTGCATTGATGCGTGTATGTCACGGAACAGAACAGCGGTATTATGAGAATGCTTTGTAGCACTTAAGACGTATTGGTGAATATCTCTCACTTTAAATCTCAATCAAAATTGAGAGATTTTTGATATTCACGATTGAATTCTTGTTGATTTGTAGGTAACATTCCATTTCAGATAATATTTATCGGAGGCTTGTTGTAGGTTTAAGAATACATAAATTTTTAAGAAATCTTGAGCTTCTAATTCTATTTAGAAACGGTTCAGTGTGTATCTTTGATCAACATGCATTCCTATTCAATTACTATCACCTGATCATTGCTTTATTCTTCCAAGTCGAAATTACTCTAAAGATTGTCTATAGGAATATAATTGTATTTGTTTCCGAATGTTTTGCATTGAATATTTTCGTCCATTCTTATAATTGAAAAGAACATCAGAAAAAATGTGCCTCACAATTAATGAACTGATATTCAAAGGCTCTCATCCTTTTTAGACGTCAATTATCAATAAACAGCTAGAAGAGGAGTATCAAACAGCTGGTAGTTGAGTTGACACTCAAAATCACTACAATAGCGGCCTAGTAAACCATTCGTCAAACTGTAAAAACAAGAATTCTCTCTCAACATTGAAGAGGTGAGAAAGGAATATAAGAATTCAATTTAGTTTCAATCACGTTAAATTTATGATATCAATATTTTTTTGTCATAGAGACCTCCTTAAATGATATAGAAAGATTGAATATGAAGTCTGAAATCTGTTCACGTTCGAAATTGGGCCGTTTCTTAGCAGCCTATGCATATGTCCCCGAAGAGAAATTAGAATCATTGGCTGAGCAACATGGCTGGCGTTGAATTTATTGCGTTATTCCACTGGCTGCTTGAACTCGGCCCGGCTACGGCGCACGGGCAACTGAAGGGTCCATAAAGCACGAGCGGAGACCGTCCAAAACTCATATAACGCCGGGTTCAAATTCCCCGACCGACGCCATCGCCATCTGTGAAGTTTTCTGCAATTTCAACTTTACTCCGCGTCTTTATAGGTTGCGCCGTTCGTGCGTGAAATTATTTTAACTGGATCAGAACAATAGCGGCCTAGTAAACCGCTGGTAATCCACAGCCTCGACATCATCAAGATTTCAAACTAAAACTCGAACCTATTCAGAGAAAAATATTCTAGTTGATAGTTAGTCCACAGTCGGATAGATAATAATCTAATATTTTCCTTGTCTGTGAACAATTTTCTTTTACTACGATATTCTGCTGCAGAGCAGTGAATTTGATTATTGTTGACAATATCATTGAGCTTTCATCCAACTTATCAGTCATTTAACCAGTCCATCTTATAAGTCTCTTCTAAACAGTCTATATTTCCATGTGCCTCTAAGAATCACCCCTAAAATATTCTTTGAATAGTTTCTTGAAATAATTTTTGAAATTTTGCATGTTGTTATTGTTGTATATTATTATTGTATATGTTATTTTGTATATTGTATAATGTATTTGGCCCTCTAAGAATGTTTTACAATGTGATCATGAAGCTCAGACATTACCTGAATTATTATGGATGACTATTGAATACTGAATACATTCCAATGATTGATTTTCAATAATAACCAAGGTGCCACGCTCTATTCCAGGTCTTACCTCATCTTCAACGTCTTGGGTAAGTTGGGTTCCATGTTACATCCTCGAGTTTTGAAGGATTTGTATCAACAACTTCTCTAGTGAATCCATTCAATATTCAATTTAAGACTTCAAGTTTATTCTATAAGCTTACAATATTCATTTCAAGATTTTTCTTATGATCGACCTACTCTGTTCTACTTCCGTCCAAAGATTATGTTAATATTCCACAATACGTGAAATATGTTCTCAATAAATTGTTTTAAAGAATACAAGGACAGAGAAACAAAATATCATTCTTCACTGCACTCAGAAACAGCTAATTTTGAACAGAGCTTGTTCACATCCATCGAAAACACTTCCAGCAAGCTTGGCACTCTTGCTAACCTAATTGGGAGTGATGTTGGAAGCTTTCGTATTTGAGTAGCTCTCTTACTGCTTTTTAGCGCCAAATTGAATGATGAGGAAACAGCGGAGGAAACGTCAGCTGACGGCGATGGTGATAAAAAAAGCGAAAACATTGGAATCTCCTCGATCCTCTAGATCCCAGACTGCACTCTTGCACAATGCAGAGTTTACTCTCCCCTCTAAGCAAGCGGAGAGAAACTTTTTAATTTCAAGTTTTTATTTGATTTCCTGCTCAGACAATGTAGGCTGGAGAGCCGGGACGCGACGCGACCCCTCCGGCTGTCAGAATGAAGCATGCTCCATCAGGCTGCAGAAATATCACACACTCTTCATTTCTACTGCGTAAACAAAGCGAAGCTTCGGAAATTTCTTGTGCTGAGCGATCTGCCAAGTGATGGGATAAATGAAATTTTCATGGGTAGTCTGCTTTCTTGAGTGATATAATGCGTAATATTTTTCATTCCCATCATACATTTTCAAAATATGAGTTCTGATGTGTTTGGTTCCAAATGATGGATAGATTACGTTCTTATCATTGTCTAAATAATTTTTCCGTAACTCACAACAAAATGAGGAAGATCTACATTCATTTTCTTGAAAATCTTAAAGAAAATTTAATACATTGAATGGAATGATGGTGGAATAATCCCCATCCTAATTTAGATACTTCATGGAATGTTCCTTCCCATTATTTTGACACGATATATTTTATTGTTTTCAGCATTCTTAGCATGTACATGTACAGCATGTATCAAAACTCCCTTACATGTCTCATCAAAAACATAGTACCCAAGTGAATAAACCCATAAGAACACACAGTATTACTACTAAATGGCTCACTATAGTGTATGTACATAAGAAAAATGGTCACTACATAAACAAGTCCACTGGAACCGTTTTTGTCAGAAATCGTCCAATGTCCGAACAGCTGGCAATTTGATTCAATGGTAACCTTTTAGATGATCAATCGTTTTCTGACAAAAACGGTTCCAGTAGGTGACCGGGCCAAGTGACAACTTGTTGTTTACAAATTATAGAAACATTCTAAGTTAGGTGTTTAGAACCTGGAATCTAGAATACTTGTAATGTTATCTGTTATGTTATCGAACATATTGTTCTCATTTAAAATAAATATGTCCTCATTAATTATTTTTACTAGAGCTTATAAAAATATCTAATCATGGAAGAATCCACGACACAATTTCTATTAAATTGAAAACTAATTGAAAAAAGCAAAAGCAATGATTTACTTCAATATGGTACTGTATTTGATGGAAGAGGAGGGAATTCAATTCATCTATATATAATGAACAAGATTTCAACGTTTACTACAACTCTCAGTAGTACCTATTTTATTGTTAATCTCTCTTAGAAAATCCAATTGTCTTGGTTTTTATCAAGTTCTGACTTCGCTGATCAATCGTATCAGTTGCGAGATTCGAAAATAAATGTTTGCCAAGATGTGACTGGAGACTGGAGTCTGAGTACCGATTTCGAATGTCAGGAGGGCTGCGCTGATTTATCTCGTCGATCGACGATGCTGATAGGCGATCATCAGCTGTGATGCATCAGTTCAGTTAGAGGCAAAGAGGGCGGAACAGTTTTGAGAGCGGCTGCTAAGGTAAGTTGCCGACTAAATACGGCGATTTTTCTCAGTTCAATAACAGAAATCGGAGGGTTGAGAAGTGCAGCTGAGGACTGGCGTCTCCATACATCAGGGCCAACGTTCACGCGGATCCATAAGGAGAGCGATTTGTTACCTAGCTGGAAATGGGCAGCGGAAAACTGCCTATTCGTCAGCGACCCGGCTCATATGGCTTGTCAAAGTGCTGCTATTCGCCTTTTGCTTTCGCTTTCTTGCCAACCTATTACGATGCCCATCAGAATTCCCCCTCACTCACTCACTCTCTCTCTTTCTCTCTCACCACTCACACTCACCTCCCCTCAAACGAACAAATTCGGGTCTACAATTTTACCACATCATTCATACCGCACTTTTATAGTGTGTGATTCTTTTAACTTCTCGCCGACCCCTAGCGGACATGTCTTTGTTTCAAGCTGTATTTTTCAATCAGCTCTCATTTCAAGTTCTCAATCAGCTATTCTTTCAAGTTTTCATTGAAAACAATAAACAGCTTCCAATATTTTCATCATAGACTTTATTTCTACAGGGTTTACAAGACCTTATCTCAAACCTCTTCTCAATAACGTAGTTCAAAAAAGGTTTGATTATTGAAGAAAACTTTGCAGTGGAAAAAGGTGTGAATTCTTACTTTGCAAGTACGAATTGCTGTGGAAAGTGCGTATGAAATTGTGATATTTCAGCTCTTATATTATAGATCATCATTTAAATCCGATAAAACTGTCTGCAAGTTGTCTTACAATCCAACATATGGATGGATTGAAAATCTTCTGATTCAATCCTGCTACATTGTTTCCATTTATTTTGAAATGTGTTTTTCATTAAAGTAATTTGATAAGTTGTGGTCAGTAAGATTTTATCTGTGGTCTAAGATAAAAGGATGGAGTTTATGTTCTGAGAAACAAAACAATCATGGAGTGCATATGAAATTGTGATATTTCAGCTCTTATATTATAGATCATTCATTATTTGAATCCGATAAAACTGTCTTCGAGTTGTAAGTGATAGTTGCTCATTAGATTCAGCTCTGAATTATTTTATTTGAATATTAATTATTTCAAATATTCATTTGAAATATCAATCAAATTCGTGGATACTCAATGCTGAATGTAACAAATTATGGATCCTTATTTCGAAAACTAAGAGATTACATTTTTAGAGATTCAAATTGTAGAAGTGAATTACAGTACTAAGAATGCATTACTAATTACTATTAAAAAATGTACAGCTCATGTGATAAGTCAGAGACAACGAAAACATTGAACACTGCATGGTTGAAACAAAAACACACTGTAGCCCTTCAAAAGGGAGATGTATCGTTGAAAATACTTCTTCAAATACAGAAGTATTTATGATTACTTCAAGTTTTTATTTTTCGAATTCTTTCCGAATTCGAATTTGACATACTGTGTCATGTTATTGTCACGTTGAAGTATTGCTAACTGTTTTATTTGCCACTGTACACATTAATTTGTTAAAACATCTTTTTTCAACAACACTAGGAAAAAGAAAAAGTAGAAAATGTAAAGTCAGTGATACTCTGGGCACAGTAACTTGAAGCTGAGCACAATGTAGCTTTGCAGCTGAGTTCAGTAACCGGTCAGACTCTCTGGGGGCCACACCTCTCCGCTTTGACTACAACAGAAGAAGAGATGTCGCATTTAAAATGCAAAAACATCCACATCCGTGAATAAGCTCTCTACTGTTTATCCAAACTTTTTTGCAATGAATATCAACCGCGAAAAACTAGTGGAATAATCGGTTGGTATCAGAGAGTATAGAATAAGTATTATAAATTAATAAATTTACTTCTATTGTCTCTGGTTGGTATTCAGTTCCGTAGTATGCAAAATAACTCAAATTAAGAAATAGTATTTGTTTTATGACAACATCTTGAGATTGAATGACATTTTCAAACTTACTTCAAACTAAACTATTCTGGTTTGGTTTCATAGTATGCAATGCTCTTATCAAAATAACTCACATATCATGGAGCATTATTTGTTTTATGACTTCTTCACACTCTTACCACATTACATGCCGTTTTTTCGTTTGTTGGTAGGGAACAGACACATATTCTACATGAAATATTTTACCCGTGGCACAGCCAAACTGGAATCTATGTTCTGCATAAAAGTTCGCATATTTCATGTTACGTGTATCAGGAGGGTGTGTGTAGTACATCAGACACAGTCATTCATATCCATAAATGGAGGACAATATATCGCGTCGTTAATACACATGGTGCTCTCTATTGTTTACATCTGACATGAAGCGTCAACAGAAACGTATAGCTCCAAGTAACAAAAAATTCTAAAAATCTTTTGATAGAGAGCGAAAAATTTGTGATCTTTTTGAATATCACCTTTGAGTATAGATAGCTAGAGGGGAAAAATTGATGATTTACGGATTGATACATTTGAATGTCACGATCGAACTAAGCGTAGAGAATGTGAAATGGAAACTTTCACCTACTACCATACAATAAAGATTAGTTGCTTCTTAGTTTGTTCCGTAAGAATTAATTCATTTTTACACACTCTTCTGAGAATAACTATAAAATTCTATATTACTGGTTTAGATCGAAGAGACGACTTACCAAAGAATGATGTGTTTTTACTGGTTCATTCCATATTTCATACGGTACCAACTGCCGGGAGGACTGAGAGGAATGAATGAATTAAAATTGAATGATCAAATCTATGGTGCAAATGAATAAATTATTAAATCCATCATACAAATTAACCAATGATCTATTTGAAGGATATTTTGTGAAGAATTCTACAGTATTCCAAACGATATTTGATTACTTCTTGCACATTAGCAAATACTAATATGCAATGTGCACAATACTATGAAGCACTTCACTTCAATATTCAAATTAAATAAATTATTTCATGATTCTCAATATTATTTATTTTCTCTTTACATGACCTTTCTATTTCAACTCTCAAAATCCAGTGGAACGGTCGTTCCACCACCCGTCCCCCCTGTGATACAAGAATGAAAGACCGGGAGCACTATATATTCTGTAAGGAACTTCCCTTTGATGTTCGCTGCATGCCGCCATCTCAATTTACGCGGAAGGTAGTGAAAATTTTTAAAATGTTGTAATGACATTATTTTCTTAGATTTTTTGAGCGCTTTCATTTAAGATCAGAACGAACTTTCTACGATATAAATTCGCAAAGATACTATATATACGGGTATTTTGTCATTTTACTAATTTTGGAATTTTTCAATTTTTTTCAACTTTGAGCACTTGATGTGAAAAATCTGTAATGAGTTGAGATTTCGGACTACCAAAAGCGATTGAAGACATGTCTAAACTATTTACATTTCAAATTTCAAATCATTTAATGCCCGATTAAGCTCTGTAGCTCTGTCCGAATAAAAATTAAAGTTGCAATTTGAAGTTAGAATTTGAAGCTTTTTATCGAATGTAAACAGGGCCACCCAGGAACATGGCCTAGACACTCGAAATGTGACGTCACGGCTAAGAGGCCTACCACTCCACTATACTGTTCATAAACAGCCACTGATCACAACCAAGTTTGAATATTTAAATTTTTATTATTTAAAAATAAATAAATAGACCTACTTACCCACCAAAAGGTAATTGTGCAGTTGAAATAAACTCGAGACGAGAAAAACCAAACACGAATTCCATTAAAATTAAATTCCAATAAAAATAAATTAAATTGCATTAAAATTATTTTAATGCAGGGATGAGTTGTAAACATGAGTTGTTATGGACACGATGTGATGACGTCAGCTGCACGTTTAAATTCAGTGTCTAGCTAGACCATGTTCCTAGGTGGCCCTGATGTAAATGTCGCGATCCTAGCGGTTAAAAACTAAAAGTTTCACACTGTTGCCACCGCCAAATTCGACCTTTTCAATAATAGCCCAGTAAAATAGTCATCAAAAATAGGGTCTACCTTGTATGAAATGGGATAGTCGGTTTTTTTTTTTTAGTAATGTTTATGGTAGTCCTGGGATGCTAAATCCAAGTTTTAGACCTAGGCAAACTACCGGTTCATCTCCAAAATTGTACAAAATGGCGGAATTTTTGCACTTTTTATGTTTGGCTAATTTTCACCCTGAAGAGTCTCTTTTTCATAGAGGACATTGTGCATATTTCTTGAAGTATATCAAATTACCTTCAATTTGAGACCAAATTTATCATTGTATACCCAACCGTTTGCGAGATACAGCTGTTCAAAAGTCATAAAATTAACGAGAATTTACCCTTTTTTTCAATTTTTCGCAATTTTGACCCTGAAGAATCACTTTTTCATATAGGACATTCAACATAGGGTTGAAAGTAAATTTAAATACCTACAATCTGATACCTGATTGGTTATTGTAGGCCCAACCGTTTGCGAAATACAGCTCTTCAAATTTCATCAAATTATCGTAATTTTTCACTTGTTTTTACATTTGGTCAATTTTGACCGTGAAGCATCACTTTTTCGAATGTGACTTTCAGCAAAGTTTTGAAAGATAATTTAAGAATCTACAATTTCAGACCAAATAGATTATCCCATCCATTGTGCTTGCAGTGTTATACCTCTATAACAAGAAGGTGATTAAAAAAAAAAACTGATATCCTCTCAAAAAAATCTCCAAAAGAATTTCGTCTTCCCCGACCCTATTGAAAACGCTGGTGTGGAAACTAAAATTTATTATTACCAAAGAAAATTTTTATAAGCTTTCAGTAAGAAAATGTTTTGATATAGCCTTAAATAAGAAACCCGTCTCCTATGCAATATACATTTATACATACAATATAATAATGTGTAGCCAACCCAAACAAAAATGAAAACTCTGTTCTGGAAGCCATTGACATTGAGAAAAAATTTGGAAGAAATTTTGGGGAGGGTGAAGGCTCAATCTCACCCACTTAAAATCACGAATTAGAAATATGCTAAACTTTCAGGAATCATACTCTCAGTGTTTGAGCTAACAAGAAGTTTTATGAACTTTCTAAATTATTGAGCGCCTCGCCCTCCCCAAAATTCTTCCAAATTTTTTCTTCAATCAATGGCTTCCAGAACAGAGTTTTCTATTTTGTTATACACATAATTATTATATTGGCAATATAAATGTATATTGCATAGGAGACGGGTTTTTATTTAGGCTATAAACATTTTTTACTGAAAGCTTATAAAAATTTTCTTTGGTACACAAATTTTAGTTTCCACACCTTTTCAATAGGTCTGGACAGTGACGAATTTTTGGAGATTTTTTTGAGAGGATAAACTAACTTCCAAATAACAAGATTCTTAATCAACAAGGTTTGTTTTTTAACATCTGATTACCTTACTAATAAAAATCATTTGTGACACCACAACTAATGTTTGCAATATAGTAGACTAACATTAAACAAACAACTATGTACCTTAAGCATAGTCCATTCAAAGACAGGAAGGATAGTTAAAGAGAGAAGCGATTATTTAAATCCTCCTCACACTCATTGACGACTATTTTAGGACAACCATTTTAGAGGTTCAAAAATTATTACTATTAGCTCCATGGATTGCAGGGGCGCTTGGGGTGGTAACAGCAGCAGCAGCTTCAGCATCATTAGCAGCAGTGACAAAAGCAGCGGTGACAGCAGTAGTAGCTGCAGCAGCAATATTAGCGGCACCACTTGCTTAAGTGGAGTCGCTTTGGTATCGCCGCGCTGCAAGTCACTGATGGAGTCGAGTCGCGCCACCTAGAGCGAGAGAGAAGTTGTGAGTGAGAGTGTGCGTGTGTGAGAGAGAGAAAGTGAGACCGGCGACACCCAATTTGCATCCGAAATTGATGTTATGCTAATTAAACAAATTGGTTGCATCTGGAAAGCTTTTAACAGCGGATGGCATAACGCCCGCTAATGGCACGATAACCCTGTTGATGCTCCCTGTTCCCCCCTCTGCCCCTGTCTGACTGCCCCCATCTTGTCCATTTGTTCGACTTTTCGACGCCGCCACACTAATGAGAAAAAAGTTCAACAAACAAATCAACACAAGCCCCATTCTAAATTATCTGCATGTAAATAATTGCTGTATGTGCTCGAATTGTTTGGACAGTCAAAGAGACAGATGACCACCAATTGTGTGAATCTGCTTGGAGTTTTCCGCTCCTGAAGTCGTCATCAGTGAGAATTACTGTGAAAGTGTAGAAGTAGCTACTTGATCCACGTACACATAATTATCTACATTTTTGTATTAGATGGATCTGGAGGAAATTGATATTTGAAAGTGTTTTGTTTACGATCAATAAACACATGAAAAAGTTTTAATTCATACTCATAATTTGAGATAATCTCAAATTTGATAATAAATCTGTGACCTATTGGTTTGTTTAAGGTACTGTGGATTTTACTTGAATTGTTACATTCATTAACAAGATGCACATTAAAAATTGATTCCATTTCTTGAATTTTACTTGAAAATTATTCTAACCTCTATCTCCATCATTGACACAATGTCATAATTTTCGCCTTGTAATTTCAAATTAGAAGTTTCTAAGATTAGATCTAATGACCGCAGCAGAATCGGATGTCAAGAAAAGCCATTCTGGAATTAATCAGTTTCTACATTGACCTTTGCACATCCGAAAGGTCAGGCCTGAGCAGAAAGTCTCAATAAACGGATTTGGCGAAGATATTGCTGATTTCAGCTGGTAAAGTATCGTGGAAGTAAGTGTGTATGTCAATAACTCTTGGTCGGCCATTCGACAGGTTCGCCAAAGAGATCTCTTAATCTATTTTGGGAACGACATAGATGGTTTTCCGCCTCATCTGTAGCCTACGAAGGATGTCGGTGCAGTGCTGAGATGCGTCCAAAATTTTAATCTAGCGCCGTATCGGATCCGAGTGCAATCTAGACGGTGTATGCTAGCCGGCAGCCACCAACCAACACCCGGCTGAATAATTTATACGGGGGAGTGTTTGTGGCCGAAGTCAGGGGATGACTCCCAGGGGAAGACGCCGGGCTAGGGTGGCTATATTTTCTTTTTTTATTTGGATAAGATATCGGGGAGGCGAGCTGCTCCACCCTGACAAGGAAGGAGCTATCTGTGGACCAGTGTTCTCTGACAGCAGCCTTCAAGCACAGCGTCGTCATGCACACACGCTCATGAAAAACGCATGAGAGCTGACGCACGCGTGCGCTCCAGCCCGCCAACAAAGTGATTCCACCTTCCGACCGTTATAGCAAATCAATTGCTTCCCATCAACCCCCGTCACGCTGATAATATCTTCATCTAGCTTCATCCTTCTGCTGGAAAATGGCTAACATCGACGAATTTAACGGGTATTATCAATTTAAAGAGTGTAATTTTACTTTTTAAAGTTCATTCTGTAATCTTTTACGGCTGATTCATTGTCGATCTTTGTATTTTCATGCTTACAGAATATGATGGGGATCTCCCAACACACTACTATTGAATTAGTTGTAAAATTATACATTCAGCAATGTACAATCGATATGGGAAAGGTACAACAGGCTATTTCCCAATTCTATTTCTCTATCAATTTGTAAAAAAGTCAAAATCTCGGTTCTGAAGACATTCCATATGAAATCAATTTCTTATATGGAAATACAAAATGAAATAATACATGAATGTAAAAATTCTAATGAAAAAATTATCTAAAAAAAATTAAAATAGTGTTGATCTCTTAGAGGAGCACATAGGGTCATATATAGGCTAATATTTATATGTATAACAATATAACATTTATTTAGAGCTTAATAATCATAGAATTAATAGCACTTCTAAAGGCTACTACAACACATTTTAATAGATACCTTGATAATCTATTGATTTTATAAACATTTCAAGCTCCTCTTATCACAATAATCTTATCTAATAATGATGGACCTTCTCAGAATATAATACAGTAGTTTCAGTAGTTACAGTAATTTGAGTTCAAATTCTCTCACTTTTCTCTCTTCTTTCAGAATATTCCCGAACATGTATTCTCATAACAAGAATGTAACTGCATCCTTTACTCCCGATCTTGGTGATTTCTAGCAGATACTGTGAGTCTATGAATTGTTCGAAGTCCGAACAAAGCATTGTGTGATTTGTAACGCATTGTTTAACAGCCATATTTGATGGGGTCGATCCCGGCTCAGCTTGCTTCGAGTAACGACCGAGAACTTGCAGGAGCCCCCTTCCAGCTACCCCTCCACCCCCCCTCCCACACCCCCGGGAGAGGGTCACACGGACCAAGGATCACGGTCACGCTTCAGGAGGACTAAGTGCTGAACTTCTCCTACCCTTTGACTTCTCCTCTCTCCGCTTGCAAACTTTATGATGGAGGACTTCAGCAGAGCAACGATAATAGTCAATGGGTCCGCAGCGCTTTCACTTTCCCACTAAGCTGTGCTATGGAAAAACAAAAAGCTTCAATTTTCCATTCACAACAGCAACAACGAGTCGCACGATTTCTTCTTGTTGCGAAGACTATCGAAGTGAGAGTGATAACTAGTACCGTCGTTACAGTGTACTGAGTTTCTAAATCAATATTTTCACTTTTTATTCTCGCCGAAAAAATAGCTTGAAGATATTTTACCTTAACGGTTATAGCTGAATAAAATTAAATATTTCTATCTACCTATTCTACTTTCTGAGACAGCACTTTCTTTGAGTGCTATCAATATCATTTGAATTCAATTCAAATCCATTAGTATTAGAGAGAACTATATTATTGAGCATCCCACTGTTATCAAATTTCCTTTAATTTATAATTTTAAATAATACGTATGTTATACATTGAATAATATTGTATTGAATAATACATATGAACCCCTCTAAACCTCTTTTAAAACTTGAAGAGCACAATCTCAAGTGGATACGCTATTTAACTGTCATTTGGATCGTTTTAAACGAGTAATTTAGCTTGCTGAGAGCTCTTCAACTCTTCAGAATCCTATAGGCTAGGTTCAGTCAAAAAGGATACAACTTTCATGTATCGTGGAGTGCATGTCGACAGTTAGCTGAGTTACCTCACACATTTAATTTTATGTGCGAGAATTTTTCTTCTTTTTCTGATTCACATGATAATTACTGAAATGTTAGTTTCTTTAGTTTAATGGCCTTATGATCAATTGGTAAAGTAGGCATTACTGATTTGGTTTCTCATTTCTCTCATGTTTCAAGGGGAACAATTCATTTGATTCATTTTTCATGGATAATAATTCATTAATTATGGTTGATGATGAAATTTTCTCAAAAAGAAGATATGATTCCCATGGCATCAAATGAAACACTTTTTTTCTAATCTGAGTTCAGTTGGAATATAACGTATAAGCATCAGCCAAATATAAAAAACTTGAACTAAGTCTAGTCTTCATCTGAGTTCAGTTGAAGTCCTAGCCGAGATGAGGCTTATTAACGATTGTGTGTAATATGCAAATTAGTTTTCATTTACCAAACAATCATAATGTTTTCTCCTCTGAGAAAACTTGGGTTTAAAAATACAATGAAAAGTGCACATCAATCATACTATGTCTTCAAGTTATTATTTTTGTATCGCATCGTAAACTGTGTTTGAATCTTGAATAGAAAGCGCGACTCAAGAGTCATGTCTCTGAAGACGCTGAACGAAAACAACAAAAAAACTCAGAAAAGCTCTCCATTCTTCGAGTTTCGATACGATGAAACTGACAAGGAGTTTTCTATTTTCAGAATATCAAAAATGGAAGAGTTGAGAGCAAACAAGCGTCTCCTATCTTCTTTGGCAAGGCTCCTTTATAAACACATTATCAGAAATGCTTGTCCGTTCTGCTTTTGCCTTTTGTGAATAGCTCCACTCACATTTCTGATTCAACGATAAAATTGAATGAGATTCATGAGAAGAAAGGGGCGACAAGTGCTGTTCAAATAGCGAGTGATTGATATATTGTTATGATAGAGTTTTCCAAATTGTAAATGCAGGTCAAGAACTGACCTTCTGAATTCTGAACTGTTATTGAAACATTCTTACAACTTTTTTAAACATTCCATAATAATTTACTCTCAATAAATAAACTGTACTGAGTAAGGTTTTTTCTTTGTATTAGTGCTATATTATATTTGTCTAGTCGAATGAATGTAATGCTCGGTATGCGATGGGTCTTATAAGACCAAGCAATACATTATTTTTGTTGAAAAATCAATAAAGAATCAACTTTGATGAATATTATCAACTAGTTCTCAGTCTACATGACATGCTAGGTAAGTAGTATATCGTATATTGTACGTTTACGATGGGACTTTAGGCTGTGAGGATTTTATTCTTGTAATGGTCCTTCACAAAGAGACAAACGGACAACACTTTAAATAGATCATTGTTTATTTTCAAATATAATAAATCATTTTTAATTATTGTGTTAAATATTGCGAGTTAAATGTAAAGTTAATTTACATTTTCTCATGTATGCTATTGGAATAAAGGCTTTTATCAATGTACGGTACGCAGATTCTTGTAGTTATTCACTGTGAACTTAGTTATAAATACTTCAAAGTAATGCCAAGTTTAGAGAACTTATGTTGATGTCAAATAACACGTTTAGGAGCTGTTGGGCTTTACAACCTCCTTGACTAGAATTTATATGGGCTTTTCAGTTATTGAAGTATTGCATGCTCACACTGACTAAAAGAGGAGAAGCAAATGATATCAGTAGAAGGAAACTCTACGATAATGTATCACTTCCTTCAGCGTACGATTCCATTCGAACAGTATCTTATACGTTTCCTAAGTGTTTGAAGGAATTTGCATACATTTGGTGTCTTCGAATGCAGTTGCCTCAACTCTGTACGGCGCTGTAATTTACAACATCGTTCGTCTTCAATGACTATTATCATAATTTATCACAGAAGCAAACTTCTCGCTTTGAGAGTTGAACAATTTGCTCCCTTCCTGAGATGGGACAACTATTCTAAATCAGTAATATTGTCATGTTAAGTTTTCTAAAATGTTTTTAATAATTAACAGAAGGAGGACTATGCAATGGAAATTCATATGAGGATGATTCTTTGAGAAATAAAATCCAATATAGTCGTAACATTAGTGGTAACATCAATGCCTAGTTTATTAAAACCATTGATACTCCACCATAACTTTTCTATTACAGTCATACGCCTACAACATTTGGATATGCAACCCGTCGAACAGACAGAATTTTGAAGGCGAGTCAATGAAAATCCTATTCACAAAAAACTCATTAAATGTAAACGTTGAGCTCATTAACCGTGGCCTTAAATGAGACAAAATATTGTCTGTGATTTAGTTTGTCTGTGCTTGTTGTCTCCCTTATATAAGCATTGATGTTTGTCATTTCCTGACGGATTCTAAGTGATGTAGAACGTTGAGCATTACATCAGATCTACTGAATTTAATAATTTTAGCATCAATCTCAAGATATTCAATTGTCAGATATTCTTTCAAGCCGAGCTTCGACTGAAAAAATTGAATAGTGAAGGACGTTTATTGATCCAGTGTTCAAATTTGCACATCAAACACTATCAAAGCCCAATATTTATCTAATTATTTATTCAGTAATGTATATTAGTGATACTTAGGGGAGAATGTCCGAAACAGTTTTTTTTTAAATTACAAATAAGTCGAAATATAGCTTATGTGGCATATTTCACAGTCACCAATCCACTCCAAAATCACATTAGTTAGTCCTACACAATGTTCAAAAGGGTATATACATCATACTTTAACGTAAAATTATAGTCAACGTATAAAACAAGCACACAATAAATCCACATAATGTTTTAGGGATTTTAATTTCTATTATAATTACTATTGTTGCACTGAATATGCTGTAATCATCTCCCCTGAACTTGATTATCTAGTGGAAGTGAATTTGAACAAAGAATACATTACAGGTTGATGGTGCTGTACACCATTTCTGTAAAACTCCAAAAAGCACCCTATCTATTCATGGGGACGGAGTATCATAATGCTCTGCCGCGAGGAAATGTAAGGTGGAAGTGCGCTCGTTTCGGCTATTAATTGATTATAAAGCTACAGTAGCAGTATCTCCAGGTCTTGGGGTGTGATGACAAAAGTCATGTCCCCTTCCTGGGGCTGCCGCCCCAGACAATATGCTTTGTGAGCAGGAACGAGCGAACCCTTTGTCTCTGGCAGTTGGCACACAAAAGCTGCTATTAGAGCTGCGATACGATTGTGCTGAAAGCCAGACGAATCTGCCTGCGCGCGCCGGAAAGCAGAGCAAAGAATACGTCAGCAAATATGATTCGCGTCTTCCCTTTCCGATTTCGATCGCCTAATTGGCCACCGTGTTCCGAGGGATTGTAGCTAACTGCCGCGAAATTGGCTTATTGCGAAGGCAGACTTAAAAAAACTGAATTTCATAGTTATATCAGGAAGATTATAAGAGAGAGTAATGTCTGGTAGTCTACTAGTATTCCAAGTCGCACTATTATGTTAATATCACCGTAAATCAATTCCACGTTTGAAATTGAAAAATCAAAATCACGGTTGTTGGAATAGTTGGCAATAGTATTATTACATTATACTATGAAGTATAATCAGATTAATTTTTTGACGCTTGGCATTAGATACATAGAAAGATAGAGAGGTATTATTTCTTTGCCTTCGTACTCTACGGTCATCAGCAACGTCAAGAAATGATATCTCTCTTTCTATCTATCTATCTAATACCAAGCGTCAAAAAAATGAATCTGATTATACTCCATTTGTTATTTCTTAATGAGGAATATTCATTGTAATCTACCAAAGATTGGAAAGTAGGACACGATATTGACAGTAAGCAACACAATTGTATAACCAATTGTAACTAGCTGATTCGATTGAGTATAGTATAGTATTAGCTGAGTAGATAAGGTGACCTGCAGTGAGTTGAAATTATCATTTCCATCTCTTCTATGTCATAAATAATACATCCAATCCTGATATTACACATAGAAGGATAGAAGTAGAAAGATCGCCTACTCGACATTAGAAAACAAAAAGTATCCTTTTCACATGCTTAGCGTACTAGAAAAGCAATCCCTCATCTTGAAATAATGATATTGTTTAGTAAAAGTGTTTTCTCTCAGCTGAACATTCTCTTTTAGTTTCATACGACTAGAAAAATTGATAGTTTTGTACACGATGAAAATTTGTGCTTTTTAATAGAAATTGAAGGAGATTTGACTTAATACAGGTCATAAATATTGAGGCATCTGTTTCTGTTTGCATCTTCCAAGATCCCTGAGAGTTGGAAGGAAGGCTCACTGGTAGGCTGTGGTTGTTACCTATAACTACAAGAGCTCCATGGTAGGCTGTTATAGTTAGACATCACAAGCCCCACAATTTATTTTGACGGTAGATCTATTCCCCCCAGTTCGCCATCTCTGCCAGTGCATTGTAATTGAACAGAAGGAGTTTGATGTAAATTAGAAGTTGGGCGAGTAGCGAGCAGAGAGACAAACCCTCAGTGGGCGCGAGACACGGCCCAACTCCCTCATCACAACATTGCTCAAAATTTCCCCCCCCCCATTCCCTTCCCCTCCCTTCCACAGCCCATCAGCCAAACCAAACTTCGCAGCTTAATCTCGAAAGCTAATTCGGGATACGCATTATTTGCGACCAAAACCAATTCTAATCCCACAGGATAGAGATAGGACCGGCTCCCTCCTCCCACTATTAGTCCAGCTACCCTCGAGTAATGAGATTTCATTAAAACACAACTCTTTGCTTCATGAATATTCATTTTTTTCGTGTTGTGTTTTTCATAACCAGAATCAATGCAGACTATTACAACCCTTAAATAAGCACATCTTTTTCATACGCTTCCATGAAAAGAAGACATTTTCAACAACATGCTGACCATATATTTATTTTTCAATAGATGAGTTCTCATTAATCTTCTACCTCCACTTGATATTTGTTCGCAAGATTTTCCCAGAATACGGATTTCAAAAACATCGAGCTTTTATTTTCACAGTAAGAATGATCCACATGGAACAAATTTGTTAATAAATTTTAATTCTGCTAGATTACGTATACAGTAATACTGTACTCTCATATGCGGGCAAAATTCTTATGCTATGCATATGAGTATTATTTTCGATCCGAAATTTAAATCTGTATACATTCTGGTATTCTTTGACTGAGAATAAATAATTCTCCATCTACCTATGTAACACACTTCACAGTAATTGAAAATGCACATCACTAGGCTGATTCCTTACTTTACAAATTCATTCCACATCAACACAAACAGTTCTGTTTACCTTACAGATTCTCAAACAAGATCTGTCTTGAATTTTATTATTTTAACGGTAACAATATTATACTCTCTCACTTGCAATGAACTTCTACGAAATTCATCGGTCCTAAACATTATACAATTATAATTCACTTTGTTTAACAAAGAGAGTGCAACCATGTGAAGCTATTGGAAACCACAGTAATTAGTAACGATTTCGCAGAATTGTAATACCTGTGAGAGCAGACGTGGCACAAAATATCTTGTCATTGATGACATACCTGAATCTCGTTTAAATTGATTGTATTTGATTTGATGTACTTTATTAATTAAACTTGTGCCTGCTTTCAAGTATAGGTGATCAACAATAGCCAAGTGTTTGAAACGGAACATCATGAAGAAGGAGAATACTTATTCTGCTTGCTTTTTTAACGAATAGAAAGACTTGAACTTGGACTTGGAACTTGAATTAGAATCCCTAATTCTTCTGCTTTTACTCGTATCATAGAGAAGCAATACTCTCTAGTATTACTAGTCTGTTCTCTGTGCTTTTGTATTCTACACTCATTCGCCAGAGTGTGCATATCAGTTTTCTGCGCCAAGAGGTAACAAGTTGATCTACTTTTCAGCTAAATCATTGAGCTAATTTTGTTTTAATTTTCAATCATTGAACTAGTGTTCTAGTTTCGCTATTCTTTCGCACTAATATTGTGGAAATGATTTTTCATATTTTTGTTGTTTTCATGTCTTGGGCGTTGAGATTTCAAGGTGTGCACAGAACGCCTCTGAATGTCACTAATTACAGGACGTACTATATTAATTAATCATGGATGTGTCCCAAGTAAAGTAGAGGAAATAGTACTGAATATTACAATTTCAGTTCACGTTTTCCATGTAAAATGTAATACTCCATTTCAAGTTACAATATTTTGAGTGTAAGTAATCAACCATGTAATGTACAGGAGAGAAATTCCAACGTGGTTTCTTGTTATACCATTTCTCCTTCTAACCTCTTCGGCATTCTATTTTTCCCATTCTCGTAGCTTCTTAACATGCGGAATTATTTATTTTGCCAGGTAGTGGGTGATTTCTGTGTCACCAACCGCCAAGTGAAATAAGAAGAAAGCTATCTCTTGCAGTGAGCGAAGCAAACTAGCAGGCATCCATATTTTCTTTAGGGCCGTGTGCGCGTAGAGCGGTCGTTATAAGAAGATTTTCATCCAGGAAGAAATTCAGCCCTTCTTCGCGTTCACTTCTCAGGGGAATGAGTATGTAAACCTACCGGCTATATTCCTCAGCTTGCCTTAACACAAATTTTCATCACTTTTCCGCCTCCAGCCATATGTATTTTATTATAGCTCGGCGCTATTTTATTGTATCTCTGCCTCACGCCTCTCCTCTTCTCCTCTTCCCTCCTCCTCCCCTCCCTCAACTTCTCACCACCTACTCTTGCTTCTAATCCTCTTCCTTCGCACCACAAGCGCCGTTGGCTTCACAACCATCTAGATCCATAACCATCTTCCCAGCCTTTGAGAGGTTACATTAATTTTATGGTCGATGACTCTTGCTACATCCACGTCTATCACAGACAATATTGGCATTAAGAAATTGTAACATGAACGCATCAAGCAAGTAAGGTTTCAAGATCATGAAGAATTTTTTATAGAAATCAATCAAATGATTGAATAATAATGCCACCTTAGATAAGCTTAATATAAGTTTTTAAATCCAAAACGAATATTTGAATACATTTGAAGATTGAAGCATAGTCTCATAATCAGTTGTGGCACATGGTAAAATCATATACAAGGAATAGGAGGAATTCTTTGTCTTTGGTGAAATTCACCATTCATCGTTTCTTTAGAAAGGATCTTCGAACCTGGTCATGAAATCGTCATGAACCTTTTCCCACAGGCTAAGAATTGAATGCAAATGTCTAAAAAACATTTTAATGGAATGTGAATGAGAATTTATCCATTTATTTATTCCTCTTTATCAAGAACATTAAGCTTAATAATAAGAACATTAGTATCATCTTCAAGCTCTCCAAGCTGAATACTATACTATTCATGTTACAACTGTTGAATAATGACTTTTGATATTTTTCTGATGATCAACAAATTTATCATATATTTATAAGTTTATTTTGATATTTTATCAGAATATTAATTATTCTACAAGGTGAATTTTTTTATTCAATTTTATTCCTACAAAACTTGATTATAATGAGTAATTAAAAAAGACAAAAAAAATGTGCATTGAGGCGAGGTGGAACCTACCCGTAATGGTCTTCCCACCAATAAGAGCCATACAATAAAAAAAAGTGATTTGATATTATGAACCCATTTTTGACACAAAATATTATGTATAGTCTACTGCAGTCTACATAATATAATCCACAACAAGACAGCTTCAAGTAACTCTCGCATCTAACAGAGAATTTTCGTATACATTCATCGCTAGGATCTCTCATGTTCTTCAATTATGTGGACATAAAATGATTTTGATTCGATTACTTATCGTGTCCCCACTCCTCACTTATCGATACATCAGTCAACATACGAACTGCACAAATATTTGCTGTAATTGAACGTTCCATTTAGATTTTCAGTGCAAGTCTGCCAGCTTTCAGCCCAGGACTGGCAAAATGTCATGGTGTTTCTGGAGCAAGGCTGAACGGGGTGGATTTAGCTTGTCCCAGATTCCCTTGCAGCAATATCTTAATGGGATCCGTCGTGTATCCTTCAGGGTCGCCGCGAAAATAAGTGAGTGGTGTACCCTTTCAATTTTCAGAAGCCTCAAGGCACCTGTAATTGACGTTGTTCATCAAAAGCAGCTTCAAGGAGAGGATTCACATCCCGATATTGTTTCAGGTTCGTAGAATGTAGAAGTACACTCTAGTTGAGATGTATTGAGTTACGTAGACAATGTATGATATCAAGTTATAATTTTGGCTTGACGAAGACAATGTTTGCATTGTATTTTCAAGTCAATATTCACCTCGAAGGACTATGAAGTAAGAAATTGACTTCTAAAATTTAAGCTGTATTTTCAAATACAGCTTATATTTGAGCTGCTACATTCAAATTTATTTGAAATAGCGAGATAATTCACATAAAAATTAAACTGTCCATACCTAGCAATATAGCATTTATAACAATTTGTAAAAAAAATATTCTTGAATGAATAATTAATTAGTAAATGAATAATTAGATTGAAAGATCTTCTACATTAGAAGATCAATTTTTCATTTCTCTTAAAAAAAGTCCGATCCAACAAATTGTATACAGTAAGAAATAGATATATTCATGTTAATGATAAACTTGAAGAAGCTACAAACTGCAATTATAATTATCAGAGTTATATTATGAAAATGAATTGTTTGGATTAGATTTATTTTGAATTCAATCTTTGAAGATCATTCAGATTGTTTTCTGTTGAAATTTGAGAAATAAAATGAATGAACATTATACTGAAACAGTACTGAATCTACATTGATCATACTGATTAGTGATTATACTGAAATCAGTATGACTTGACCAACCAGATTTATGAGATTATAACTATCCAGTCCATACATCTTATGCTTCTATTATTTTATTTCTCCGTTGTTGCTTTTTAGTGAGTTGCAGATTCATAATAAAATATTGAATAAAATCACACTTCCCCCTAATTGTATAGATCCATTTATTTGATTTATTCAATTGCATGTCTACTGTATTTTAAATAACATGACTAGAGCGGAAATCGGGACCACCCGTAACAGCAGAAATATCACAATATCGAATATATTGAATACATTCATTCGTTTATTTTTCTAGTGAAAATCGTAAACAAAATATTCTCTAGTATGACAAGGAATTTGTGAAGCCGGACTATCGCCTAAAACTCTTTAACATGTATGCACTTGATATTTATTTGTTGAATATTGCAAGCATAACAATAAAATACTTCGCATCAGTTCTCTCCAATTTTCAGGAATCACTCACAGTTGGAGCATAAATCATTTTGCATACGCCAAAAAACTCTCGACGTCCTCGGCTTTTTAAATTTCAAATGAATGGAGTTAAAATATTACTCTGTTTCAGCAGCGTGAATATAATATTCAACCATGTGTGTTTGGTTTTTGAATGTGGAAATCGGAATGGGAAGTGGAAGACATTAGTTTTGAGTGCGCATATTGATGCGAGGCAGGCGCTGGCAGCGTTTATGCTAAAACGGCGGTGACTCGCGAAACAAAATGCGCGGCACGCTGACAAAATAGAACGAAAAGAGACAGATAATTCGGTTATGCAAACAGTTATGCATGTTCGACGCGGGGCGCATGAATGCCAAATGTCGCATCGAACAGACTGCTACTGTCAACCTGAACACCGGCATCCAGAAGATAAGGAGAGGGTCTGAGGCAAGAGAGAAGAGAGAAAATGAGTATGACAAGATAATGAAAGGTTGGAAAATAATAGTAATTTAGGGAAATGAGAGAATAGAAAGTACGAAAATCAAGTTGTATTATTATAAGCTATTATAAATTATTGTGAGAGAGGAACAAGGTACACTTGATGATTGAAATAAAAACAGAATAAGGAAGAAAAGAAATGAAAATCATACGCTCCAATTGATCAATGATTTCATCAAAGTACACGGTAGATAAGTGACTTATTTTCGATTCAAATTTATCGGCTACTTGATTTTCCGAAGTTGAATGCTAATTATTTTGAATTGGAGGATGAGTCCCCGTTCTTTCGAGTTCGGCTAATGCAATGTACTTTCTCAGGACAATGGACGTCCATGGACAAGTTTGGCCAAGAGGGGAAGATGCTCCTAAAATGAATGTTGCTGATTGAGGGAGGGGGCTAAGGGGCGAGAGAAATAAGAAGGGGGACACCGGGGAAAGTTCTCGAGCGCCACCGCAATAATGCGGTTCCCTCGCCTTCTGTTTCATTTCATATTTGATGAATAGGCCACAATTACATCTTGTTTGATATAATGGTGGATCCTTAGCTTCTATTATTATTGGCTTGAATCACTTTGGACTTGCCCTTCAACTTGAGGGGCTCCAAGATATAAATCTTGCTGGAAACAATATCTTCCCGAATGCCCCTGCACAAAGGCTTCCCTCCTTTCTTCTTTACGCTCCCTGCATTCCAATTACAAAAACACAATTTGAATTCCTGCGGTTTGAAATAAATATGAATTGTTATCCATGAATCATATTGTAACCTACCGATCCGTCAGTCATGAATAGGAGGATCTCAGTAGGAAGATAATAGGAAGATCTTCCTTTCCATCAGCAAGTCTTTCCCAATCATTCTATTATTTCAGAGATTCTTATTCTTTTGTATCCTTTCATTTCCAAACTACTCTATCCATCTATCTATTAACTATTTTCTGTATCCTAGACAACAAGGATTAAATCATAAACTCCCATGTGACTAATTGAAACAAGCAAGTAATTTAGAATACTTAGTTTGAACGACCTTCTACTATCTTTAATGTGGTAACATATTTATAGTATCAAAACATGATTACTTCACGGAATACTTCAAGAAATTCGATAATATTTATGAATAAATTGTTAGACTCTTGATTTCAACAATAATAATGAATAATAATCATCAACACTATAGTTTAATATTTGATAATGGAGTAGAATTATGCTTTTTGAAATTGTAAAATCTTCATTTCAATTAAGTTAGTTATAGAAATTAAAAATATACAATCTTAGACACCAGAGTGTTCAGTATATAGTGCAATGAAATGGAGCTCCTTCAAAAATTGTAATATCTACATTCCAAAAATAAACTTTCTGTAGCTACCGCTTCTTAAACAGATTGCAACGTTATCTTGAGGTCGGCCCGGTATTTCAATTAAGTGTAGGAGGAGACAGCGTTAACAACAGTGGTGGATGGAAAATATGAAGACCGCTAATTGCATCATTAAGAATTCCATTATGTTCTCTACACACACACTTCTTCAGAACGTCGTCTCAACTTTGCAAGTGGCAATTTATTTGCAGCTCGAACAAAATGCCAGCCAGCAGTCGGTGAAGCGGCATCGAGCAGCAAGGGAATGCTGAGCTGAGATTAGACTGGAGTCAGTGGACGGAAGCGGGCGGGACTCCTCAACCGGGAAACCTTGGTCAGCTACCCGAGGGAATATTAATGCAGCTGCAAATACCAGATCCCGAAAACAAGCAGGCTCTTGGCAAGGATATTGCCAGCCAGGTCCTAGAGCAGCCGCCCGCCAAAGTTTCTGCATTCTGCGGCAACTTGCTCGATTCTAGACCGTCCCTTAACTTTATAAGCTGATTCAACCAACTTTGCGAGAAGAATGTCTGGCGAATTTTTCCACTTAATTCCATATTCACGGGGCACCGGTAGCTTGTTCACCTTCGCTCATCATTCTGCTTCTATACAGAATATTATCTGAAGTACGCTACTGTAAACATCAACATCACTAGCATACAACAATAAATTCTTGTTTGATAGAACATAACCTTCAAGAACTTGCAGAAAGTACACACATTAGTCAATCAGTTGACCTTTAGAGAAGATTAAATTATGTGATTGATGGGTTTGTGATTGGATTATGTGATTGATTAACCTAATGGTTGACTTCAAATTAAGAGGAGATAGTACACTATAGAATGTTATACGGACCTCCTCTTATATAGAATATTCGGCAGCCATATAAATATCTGATCAAAAAGCGGGTTGGTCCCAGTGGCAGAGGCGAGGCTAATCGGTGAGATTAGATAAGAGACAGCGCCTACCACTCCTGTTTTTTCGGTGACCGGCTCCTCTAAATACAAAAATTTATAAGCTTAAAAATCGCTTCCCGGTGGTTCGGAACCCACCTGAAGCTGTAGGTCCATTCATATCTCATCATTATCCTTCCATTACCCATGCACAAGCTCAGAGCTTATGTGGGCATCATCCCCAGCAAAAAAAATATTAATAATTTCTTTCAGTTTACTAAACTTACAATCAATCTACTAAAACTTCAGTTTAAACTACTAACTATTGAAATCTACTAAACTTCGGTTCACTAAACTTATCTTGCAATGTATTGGAAGATTGTCAAGGAAAAGGCAATCGAACCAGGAACCTGTATACCAGGCCTACGTATAATATGGGAACAATAGATTCTTTTATCTATTCCGAGCATGAATATGATAATATGTGTGAATTTTCTCTATAAGAATAAAAAATTCATTAAAAATGCCCTGTATAGAATTTGGAGCTAACCATGTAATTCAGAATCCGTCGTGCGTTCTATTGCATGTTGTTGGTCCGTAGTTGGAGTGCAGATGATTCTGATTCAGTGGCGATCAATGCTGATCTGGGCGACACGTGTACCTGAGCGAATTTCTCTGACAGAGATGATGAAAGCAATTTACAAGAAGTGGCATCCAATAAACGTTAAATGGAAACTGCGCTTTAGGCGGTCAAGGCCTATTTCACTTTGAACCGCAGAACTGGGGCGGTTGTCTGCATGCATAACAGCATACGGCGCATGCAATATGAACCACATACACAATATCATGACGTGTATGCTCGCTGCTCACAATGAACCACTCTCCACAATATCTCTGGCTTTATTATTCCGCATTTGATTTACGCTGTAACCGACTTTGATCAAAAACCGATTCCGTATTCTCATCAAACAGACCAATGAAAAGCCGCGTCTAGACACAGGCCTCAATTGAAAGCGTTGGCTAAACGTGAAATTTAAAAGTGAATAGGCCGTAGCAAAATTGACGTTCTGTTTATCTTGGGAAACGAAACAAACTCAAACCCATGTTGTTGTGTACTTTATGAAATGGTGGAAACTCCAATTTTACTAGCTGTTGACCGACTAGGATGTAGTGGAGTTTTGATTCACTGAATGATAAATTGTAAATGCCAATCTATGCAGTCAATCTTTATTCATCTATTTCAAATTTTAATGGAAGTATTGAAACTGATCGAAAAACTTGTACAGCAGACTTGTACTGGTATGATTTGATATAAACTCTACTGCAGAATACCGTACTCTTCTCTATTAGTTGCATGCCGTGAATATTTATCCATGCTTCCAAAAATATTACACGAAAAGCCAAAATTATTTAATCGGCGAGAAATTACGTCATGTAACGTGGCCAATGCAATGAGATTGAGCTGCATAAGATATTCTCTATTGAGCTGCGTCTTCATATTCAATTGGTTTTTCGTGCAATCGGACCATGACATAAGCAAACATAGCAAACATAATTAAAAAAGTATATAAAGCTCCTGTTGAAAACTGTTACATAGGTAGTTAGTTGAATACATGTTACACAAGTGATCAAAATACAAGTATACCAATTTTATTACAAGGAATTTCATTCAAACTATTGCAATAATAGTGAGATTAATGTGTGCTGGTTGTTAGCTTACTTCTTTGTGGGGACGAAGGTGCTGCACAACACAACATGGGGTGAGGAGAATAATATGATTTCACCCAGCAACAGTGTGCGACTGAAACAGAAGCTTGTCGCCAAGCCTATGAGAAATTCAGCAAGTTACCAACTAATTCCAAGTTAGCCAAGAGTTCGCACCTACCGTGTACTACGTCAACATTATACGGGAGTTTAATTTCCTACTAGTGCGATGAATCAACTAACCCTTCTTGCCGGAGTCTATTTAATTTAAATTGCAAGACACTACCCAACTCTTTCGGCCCTCAGCAAACGCTGTGTAAGATATTGTCAGAGAAGCTGATATTAATGCGAGATACGTGAGAGCTACTTGATCACACGAGGAGAAGTTAGAACCTTGGGATGCTTCCTGCTATCACGCGCTCCTCTGATTCCCACAGGATGAGAATCCTATTAGCAGTATTTCAGCAAACATAGATCCAAAGCGCTGTTCGAGTGGTCTCAGTGTATAACAGCTCCTCCCCCCCCCCTTCCAGTCCTTGTTGCTTATTAATCAACTCTAACGAGAAATCATCCAATTTCTTATAGGAGTGCTCATGAATTATAAAAAGTAATTTTAGTGTTATAATGTTCAGTGTTACGTGCTCTCGAAGCTTGTTACATGTCCAAGCATTTTTCATGGGGAGCCCCATTTCACTAAACGTCAAACCTGCGACATAAGTAGAAATCAATCTAAATAAATACAAATTCACTGTCTCATTCCAACTTCAAAGTATTTAAGAAAACTTCAACCAGAGCAGTTCTAATAGCTATTACCACGAAATGGTATTTGATATCATAGGTACCAATTTTGATATCATCTTGAAAATCACTGGGAATCTTGTTATTTCACAATTTATAATAAGAAATTTACATTCAGAAATATTATATTCATTCATAATTGGGGATGTTATTTTAATAAAATTCAAACTCAACTGGAAAAAGTCCTATTGATTTACTGAAATCTATTTGTTTGAATTCGCACAATCTATCCAAAGATTGAACATCATCATCTTCTTTCATGTTCTTGGAAATGAGCATCAATAAACAAGAAAAACTGGCATTAAAGACAATAAATTATAGAAAATAGGCTGTTTTAGCACAACAGGAATCTTCCGAAGTTATTGACTTGTCCAAACTACTTCAATTAATGAAGAAAATGAAGAAAATATATTGTTTGTCATAGAACTCATTGATAATTGATTTCTCTCGATTTCTATAATTTGTTATAATTTGAATGATAATTGCTCTCCCACGACAATATTAGAATAAATTGTTATAAAATTTGAATAATAATATTGTTGAATATCCCACGATATAATATTTCAGTAAAACCATGCAATGTTTGAGAGGTTGAGGGTGTATTAGGTGCAGGTTAGATGCCCTACAATATTGTGCTTGTCTCACCGCAGCACACATTGTATAAGTAGAGGCTTTCGTGTTAGCATAGCGCATAGGTGTGTGTGTGATTGTGGTTGACGGCGCCGGCCCATAAACTTCAAACATCGTTCTGCATGCGCTCAAACCAATAATGCTTCTGCTAACCACTCGGCCTTACTAATTCAGCGTGACAATTACCTGGCAACTCTCGCCGCACCGTTCCCTGTTTCCGTGTTCAGGAAACAATATTCTATGTACTGTATTGGATGCTTTCATCAAGACATAATATCGTGCAATGCGAGTGATAACAATATTCTTCATATCCAATAAACAGTTTCAATAGTCTTCCATAGTTTCTAATAAACAGTTGGAAATTGTATTACTATACTATCCCCTTTACTACTTCGAAGTATAGGACAAGTCCTCATTCCACAAGGAAATAGCAAAAACTGTTACATTTTTTGTGTCATCGATTTGAAAATTAAATACTGTCATTGAAGTATTTATCATTTTTTCATAATTGAATGTTTGTTACTTAAACACATACTGTCATTGAAGTATTCGCACTATCTTATTACACTTCCAAAAATATTGAATAAATTATATACTCCAAATATATTACGAATTTAATGTTTTCAGTTGAGCAAAAATATGAGTCATTTTTTGAGGCCGAAGCTTTAAGAAACTCTCTATTCATGATCACAGCACACAACATCACATCCTGTTGGGTGCTGATTCATATTCAAATACAGTATTTTAAGCGAGATAAAATTAGATTTTGAATAATATAATTGGTCTGAACATTCGATATTCATATACAATGAACTCGAACAATATCTGCAGGATTCAATCTCTTGTATTGTTGAAAAACATAAAAATTCAGACTTTTGACTTTCAATAGTTGAAAACGAGTGAATGTGCTCCACCCATCTTCAACCAATGTAATCAATCAGCTTTGCTTCAGTGAGAAAATTTCTCAAAATTTAATGTTGCAGTTGAAGAAAATGCATTTATTGCGGTTCAAGTAATGCCACTCATGCCACTTATTTCTGAGCCATGCACTCAGGAATAAATTATGCGTTTTCTTCCAACAAATTTCTGAGGCACTTACGTTCAGATTCGATATATGAGCAGTGAATAACAAACGCAGGAGATTCGATTTGTTACGATTGACAACATTCGTGAATATTCTACTTCCCGAACGTTTTCTGAATCTTTTCAGGTATTTGCGTCGATTCAATTTTCCGTACTCACATTCCCCTCATAAATGCCTGATGTGATGAATGTGATCAAAATGTTCATCTTCCTTCTGGAGCCCAGGCGATTGCAACTTAGTATTCCGAGCAGTTTCAATAAATCGAATTTATTCGCCGCGCTAAAAGAACGTTTACATGCACTTGTCATTGAAAGTTTCTGTGGCTTTCATTGAATTCATATATCCACTCTAAGATAATCCATCATCCAACTATGAAATTAGATTTTAGTATGAAATTTGTGGCATGATAAACTCTAAATTTTCAATCTCAATAGAATGGAAGAATATTATGGAAAAAAGTGGAATTTTGGGTGAGAAATGCATGAAAGTATCCCAAGAACTTATCGAATGGTACTTCTTCATCCTTGCAACAACACATTTGAAATTTCGATACCTTATTGAAAATTGCATAAGGCTACCGACAATAAATACAGGTAAGTAATACAGAGGTAAAAATACTCACAGAGAGTAACTTGTATTCTATCACATGTACATTATAGAATTTGTTATGCAGCCACAACAGTAGAATTTCAATTTATCTGCAATAGAGATACCATTAAAATTTGATGGAGAATCGGACTTAGCTCCCTTCAATCAGGCTCGAGAATCAGGCTCACCATTAAATATGTCCTTTATTAAAAATCAAGAAGTAGAACATAAACTAGAAAAATCTCGTTTAGTCTTTTATTGAACAATACGACGATGTTAGTACTGATTGAATAGATAATACGTAATCATTTCAATACACGAGGAAGACAAGGTAATAGATACATATTGAATATATACCATTCTTATTCCTTCCTATGTTATGTTGTTTCTCCATCTATTCACCTAGTACATGTAATGCTTTTATCGTCATACACTTCACATGGCAAGCTACCAGAATCGCCCCGATTGTATGACTAGATGCGGCCAGCTGAAGTATGAAATCTGCTTTTTGGCAAGAGACGCGTTTCAGCGATTTGTGATAGGATTAGCCGATGAAAGAGGAGCGCCAGTGGAAATTGGCTTTAGTGATTTTGCTCGAGCCTCGTTACCATACGAAATTGAGAAGTAGCTGTCTCTTACTCGCTCCACTCAGCGCAGCGCAAAACTGTTCCAGCTGAAGGAAAGAGGCCATCAAATATTCATGGCCTTGGGGCGCTCCAGCAATCTTCGGCGCCCCCTCACGGGGCTTCTGTGTCTTGCCGTCGTCTAGGGACTCGCCAGGCTTACTCTTCTACACCACTTCCTCTAAAACGCACCAGCCTATAGTGTGCCAAATAAACGTGTATCATTTATCATCATCATAATCTTCACTTCCATTATATCAAACTGCATACGATCAATTTTCGTATCACGCAGAACGGGAATTGGCTGAGACAAAGGAATGTACGGAGCTAAATGGGGTATCTCAAGCTATCAATATCAATAGCATATTCATGATAGATGGGTATCCAGGTGTATCACTGTTCCATTCATGTTCATAAAGTTTGTGTAGTAAATGAAAATTGGAAATTATTTCCCAAAGAAGACGATCTAAAAAGAAATAACCACATTGAGATCCCCGAGATGCACTAGTTTTCTAAATTAAAAATTTTTCAAGGACAGCTATATTTTTGGGGGAGGGGGAGAGTACGTTATTAGAAACTACTGTGACCACATACTATGACGAGAGGTATAAGAGAATACTCTTAGAAACGGATAATTGGTGATACATTTTTTTTAAAAACTCATGATAAATCGAGAATTCATCATTCAACATGTACAATATTAAGATAGAAGGAGATGGGATATTGCAACTATTCAATTGCTTTTCAAATCATAATAGTTTATTGAACGAAATTTCTAATTAAAAATGCTATAAAATACTCTGAAGACGTTTTGTTACTGGTTTTTGTACAACAGCGTTCATAGAATTTCCTTACTAGCTATTATTCTGTTGTCAATATTCGCAGTAGCGGAAGTCTTCAGAGTATTTTATAGCATAATTAATATTAGGAATTTTGTTCAATAAATTATCACGCACCATATTCATGTTCATATGATTAATATGAACATATTATGATACGTGTGCATTATTGTAATTCAGTGCAGTAAAATAATTTTGTATAGATAAATTATTTAGCAATCAAGCTTGCAAATCATAGATGAATAGTTCATAAATTTAGAAAATATTAGATGGTGTCCTGTATTGCTGGTTAGATTGTGTGAGCTCTTGAAAGATTCAAATTACGAATTCTTGTCCTTGAAAATTAGATGAATAATAAAACAAAATGCAATGGTCTGTTCAATTAAATTCTATTTAAACAAAAAGTGAAGGTATATTATCATGGAAGAAATGAAGTTTTTTTATTGTTTTATACTTTTTTGTATTTGATCACATGAACAATGATGATTTTTCAATGTTTTCTGTATCATATAATACTAAATACAGTTTTCCGTACAGATCACAGCGTTTGGTTATATTGTAGCCAAATAAATCACATATCAGTGATGAATAGTTCATAGAGGATAACCAACCAAAGCATGTTACAGGCTTCATACTTGGATGGTGTCATTTTTGATTATTGCTGGTCATAATGCAGATCTGTGCCGTAGGCTCTTAAAACGACCTTCCGCTAATCGCATGACTCTCCCTTCCTCCACTCCCCCTTCTCCTGTCCTTGTCACCACACTTAGCCGCCCTGAATAATTCACAAAACAAACATGCAACTTTCCGTCTTACTCCCAAATTAACACTTGCTCCATTTAACCTGAGCCGGTCCCACGCACAACAATGGCAAAATGATTTATTCTAAGCCTCCAGCCCAGCCTTAATCTATATATCATTTCTCCTACTTTACTGTGATGTTTCCAGTGCCCGATTACAAAGGGTGCTGCCTGCACATATTCGAATTTGTACTGTGAGACACTTACACAAGGAGCGTTCTAATTAGGGGAAGTCTCAGTCGCTACCCTCTCAGATTGTGTGATGTCGTTTACTTTGTTAAAACCTGACAAGTCGGTAAAGAGTCTTAACCCTATAACTTATTTGCACTAAGACTTACAAAAACGTGTTTATTGAGAAAAATGTGTTGAATAAAATATTATACCAATAATATTCAATACTGATCAATCATTCTTGTTTATTTGTGATTTGTGAAGGATCATAATTAACATGATTCTGCCATAGTTCAAAACCTATTTGTAAAAAAATATGTAATGTATAATTTTATTACATGTTACGTATTTTTAATACGTGAAATCTGAATACTTAAAGCATGCAATTCAATTCAAGTATTTTTTCCAAATTGCTCATTAATTTTGAATAATTAAGTTTCATAAATCTTCACTAAACATCAACTGACTCACAATTTTTTCATACAAATATTAAGTAATTTAACTTCAGAGAGAGTGTTTCCATTCCAAAATATCTAATTTTCACGCATGAGAGAATCATTCATAGGACTATCTGTTGTAAAATTTTTCTAAAAAAATTCTCCATTATTTTAAAATGATCTATACTAATAATATACTTGTACGATTCAAGACTTGTTAGTAAATAGTTTATGATCGAACTTATATTTCAACTGATTACATGTTTGCCAGTTCTCGTTTGGTAAGTTCTAAATATCTATTTTCGTGCTTCATAAGAAATTTATGTATTCCTTTCTAAAATTATTTTCAGTTAATTCATTCATTGCTGGCTTGATATCTGAATAATTTCAATGGGATAAAATAAGTTTTATCCAATGTATTCGCATGGACATCATTGTTCTTGTCTGGTGAAATAGTTTGTCATTGACACAAAAGCCACAATTCCACACAGAAAAATATCACCCGTACTCAATATGTAAGGTCGCATGAAAGTAGAAAGATGAATTTCAGAGAAGAGAATTATTGTGAGCTCACTTCGGCAAACTGCTACCTTGTTTCTACTCCGTGCATGTTCTTACAAGGAAGAGCGTCTATCTCTTGTAGAGAGACACCTCGGTTGACAACTGAAAGAAAGAGAACAGAAAGAGAGAGAAAGGAATGGAAAGGGAAAGTGGAGGGGAGAAAAGAATGTGCATATGGAGGTAATTTGAATTTTATGTTTGCCCTGGGAATGTACACGGCAGGGAGAGTCTCCAGTTTCAATGGAGGCAATATTCAGACCGAGCAATAACGTTGTTCACCGTCTAGCTTCTGCCATCTCGTCATTCCCTCTCGACTCTCGACTCTCGACTACACTTTGAATTTTTGTGCGGAAAGCCAGCCAACTCCGGCAGACAACTACACCCTAGGAGATGTCTTCTGTAGGAATAACTTGAGAGTATATCACAAGACAGGAAATGGTGAAAATCGGTTTGGAGGGAAGGTTGACGTAAGAAATACACATTGAGTTGCACTCGTATGTATGCAATCCCACTTTTTCACCCACTTCTTTGAATTTATTGAAGCTTATTCGAACAATCGTGAAATCGCGCCAATAATATTTGTTCTATAGAAAATACAAATATTGAATCACAAGAAACATTGAGTTTCCTTTGTATGTGGAATAGCTTCCACATACAAGCTACGTTATGAAAATTTAGAAGTGTTTTGCTATGCTGTTGTGTTGACATGTTTACTGTGCTACATGTTAGTTATCATGTAACGGTAACTGTAGCCTACTTTTTTAAGTATTAAAAAATGACTTATTGGATATCAATAATGTCCATACTTTTCTCAAATCAAGAGATTACCAGTGAACTCCAGTTCTCATCAGAGATACTATCGATGAAAAAGTATTAGAATAACAATCATGTTAATTTATTTTGAGTTATCGCATATTTCTAATTTGGTCCATAATATAACGGAATTAAGTTTATTATTAATTTTTTTGGTCTGGGAATTTTTGTGTTGAAGTGAAGTGAAGACATCTAATTCTCACTAATTAACGAAATTCCAACTAATTCTAACGAAACCTAATTCTAGATTACTTAATTATCAACCAAATTTGAAAGAGAAACAGTTTTTGACTGAGTCCGTTGTTTTCTCCCAAATTATTATAGTGTCAATATTTGTGTATTTATAATGAAATAAAAGAAATTTTCATTGCCATTTTGCGAGAATACATTATTCAAATTATGGTAGTATAATATTAAAATATTATACATAAAATGTTGTGGTAGTTATCCATACTGAATAAGAAGACTTGAAATTGTCAAAACCACATATTTAATAAAACAACGAGATACTGCAGTTTTGGTTGTTACACCATTATCAATCTCTGGTAAACTAAAACTAAAGTACAGTGCAGCAGAATTTATACTCGTTACCGAGCGCTGTGATTGGCAGTTGAATGGCCTATCAAAGTGAACGACTGCCATTGGACTAGATAAGCTCCTCCCACAATGGGCGGTTTCTACAAACATCACAGCAATGGCGGTTCAAACAACTAGTTCAAACTTAGTTTGAACTTCTTACTTCTTATTTGTCTCCTTATTCAATATCGATTACCTTTTCACTTTTTGTATTCAAAATAATCTGATGGATGGAAAATGATCATGAAATGAATTTATAACTTGAAAATTCCTATCGTGATTGTCGTCAGTGTTAATTTGAATAACTCCACATAGTTCAAGTGAGCTTTGGGCTTGCGGCCTTATTGTTAAATTGATCATGATAACACATAACGGATTATGTGGGTATGATGGCACGATGAGCTGATCAAAGTGAAGATTTATGACGGGCTCAATAGTAACGACGCAGCCGTGTCGTATTATCCCCACTACACAGTGATATCAACTTTGGTATAAGCTTCCAAGTTCCTAATTGAGAATAATGACTCCACAAGACCGCACTGTCAGTTCTTATCCTTATCTTTGGCGTTCCATCTAACCTCATTCTGTCAATTCTGATGCCTGGAACAACACCTCAGCCTAGTGAATGCCATTATAATCCACCATCAATAACTACTCAACTATTCAAGGCTGAGGAAGTACTGAGTTAGATGAAGATCCATTAATTGAACCAAGAATTGCCTCCTGATCACAAGTGCCCCTCATTTCCCTTTGGAAAATGTTTTTTGTCACATTTCCCATAGATTTTCAGTCGAATTTCAACAATATAAGATTGAGTAGCTTTAAAACATTATCAGTATTTTACCAATGGTTTAAAATATTCAAGATTGAGATTTCCATTTTCCAGTAGCCTACTTTTTTTGTGAATCGATTGAATGTGAAGTAACGAAGAAAACTTTGGAAATATTAACTTACGTCATTCAATAAAGTCAATAATTTAAAAGTTTAATTGATAATTCATCATTGGAGTTTTCTTCACGAATATAAGCTTAGAAGAAACCTTTTTTTATCTATTTTATTCATGTTATTATGTACGGGTAATGAGCTGTAGTAGCCTATGTGGTTATCTAGTGGGACTACACAGTTGTACTGTACTCTTCATATAAAAAGCATTAACTGAATCGTGAGTAGACCCTCTCTTCTGATAAGAGCTACTAAACTTGAAAAGTACTCATATTAATTACAAAAGTAAAATCATGTAGATATTTTCTCTTGAAGTAAGAGCTATTATTAAAATCAACAAGAATATTATTTAGATGAAGTCTGATTGTTACAGAGAGTTCTCAATTCAAAATCCATCATCACGTTTTATATAGTTTCATAAAAGTTTCATCATTTGATTAAGCTCTAAATCTGAAATTTAGCCATCCCTAGAATGATGACTACATCACTAGAGATGGCTGTGCTGATACTCAGTACATCAATGACGGTATTCTTAAAGCTTCGTGATAGGCACTTATGGAGATCAATCAATCAATTTTTTTCAAATAATTTGAAAATGTAGACTATATGAGATGTAGCCTACTCTTAGATTATCAGCATGAAACTACTGTAAATTCTAATAGATCCTGTCCAGTTGTAAATCGAGAGGCTTGGGTCACAAGACAATCAGCGACCGAAGTGTGCTTCTATCAGCATGGTCTATTAGCAGATGATGTTGATGCTGTTTCAAGAACGCAGCCAGCCTTGAGTTTATCGCAATTAGCGAGGACAGTTTAGTTATTCAGCTCAGACGGAGGCACGAAGCAAGCCCCTTTCTGCTGCTACCGAGTTGTTTAAACATTGATTCTAAGGGAAAACTATTTGCTTTCGCTCTCTGTTTGCAGTACATCGTTTTGGTAAATATTTTGCCTCGATTCCCGGGTTTGTCCCAGAGGGCTGCACTTGTCTTAGCCGTTCTATTCATACACACTCTTTACCGCTTTCTCATTAGCAGTGCGCTGCGCTTCCCGGAATTGCAGTTTGCAGAATTGCACCACCCACGAAATTATGATTGGATGGGATTCTATTAAATCGATGAGCTTCATCAAAGGCTTAAATAATCTTTTAAAAAAGCTGCATAATGTGATTGAGTCAGCTTGAATTGAACCATTTAGGGTCGATAGAGTTTGAAAAACAGGATAAAGTGAGATTGCTATTTTTTCTGGATGAATTCTAGAAAACTAAATATTTCCTTAGTAAACTACAAATATTTCCTACACATTGAAACTCTTTGTTCACCCCGTCGAGTAGCATGGGTAATCCGCTAGTTGATGCTATAATTTGTTTATTGCAACACACCCTGGAAATTATAATTGCATAGAATTCAAGTACACTTACGAGCATCATTCTACTCTGATAATAGTTTGAGAGATTGTTAGTTTTTAGTGTGAGTTGTTTAGTTTACTTTAGTTTAGTTAAGTTGTTAGTTTTTAGTTAGGGATTGTTATTTTGGAGTAAGGATCTCACGTTCTTGACGTTTGAAAAAGATCTTCCCAGTTTTAATTATGAATCAAGTGGAGAATATCATAGAATACGCATAAGCCTGAGAAAATATTTTTTTTATCCAATTTTATATGATTAATTGATTGATTCGACATGTAACACACCCATTTGTATAGTATACTGTATACTATGCCATTTTTATCGTTATACTTTTACTCCTAACGAACTCTCAGATATTATCTGATAATTTCTTATTAAATTTGATTTTATACCAGTATATTTCAAAATGAGATCTAATTTGTGACATTTTAATTAACGAGATACTTTCATTGACTCCAACAAACTCATTAAGTTGTCCTTTGATGTATGTGATTTATATTATAATTCAATGGCCAACATTGTCAGGTGTGGACATTTACTGGGCTTAAAATGTCGGACAGCTGCCGCCTACAGAACTGTCACGTGTCACGGGGATGTCAAGGGTCAACGCGGCCCAATTTGGTTGCATTGATTATCATGGTATCATGGTTCCAAGTATCATGTATCATGGTTCCGAGTACGATTCCTTCCGAGAAATTCCTGGAACCAGCAATGGATCCTCCATTTGTCATTGATCATGTTGCAGACATCAGATATAATTACTAATATGTATGAGATCCATCATTTATTCATTTCTTACCCAATGTTATTAATCTTCAACTATTTGAAACTGATGGGAAAATTATTGAATCCATTATATTCTGAAATAAATGTTGTCACTTAACGATTAGAAATGATCAATTCTCTCTTCTACTAAGCCAGATCAGAATTTTATTTATAGCTAATTCTAGGTTCACATTATAGAAAATTATAATGATGGAAGAAGGTTTTTGAAAGAATCAGAAGGAAGAAACGGGAACATCTTGGAGTGATAAAAACTGGATATAAGATTGAAGATCAAATGATAATAAATAATTTTAAAAATCAAATTTCAAAATAAAAAGAGATTATTAGTTATAATATAATTGCATCTATCACTTATCTTAACTTCCACCATTTTAGATCAAATAATCAAATCATTTTAGATCTAAAAAAGGGATCAAAGGCCCATCCCTGGATACCATTTTTTTTACACGTCTTTAGATTGACAACATTCCACAATCAATGGAATTCTCATTCATGAATCATATTTGGTTGTAGAACATAGTGGGTAGTGAACTTAATAGAGGCTTATGAAATATACTCCATTTACAAATTATTACAAAATAATTTTCTTTTCTGAAACTAATATTTCTAAAAAGTAAAAAATTAAATTCTCTCTGTCCAACCAAGCAAGTTATAGATCAAAAATTAAAATTAAATTGAACTCATGGAAAGATTTTGTAGAGAGCAGACAACAAATTACAATTTATATTTTTTTTAATGAAAGGGCTTTTGATTTTTTGAATCAATGTTAATTATTATTCACTTTGATCAATCGGCCTTTCCTGTAATTGTGCTATTGTTCGATTAAATCATTTTTTCCATCATTTTTGTCCAAGAAATGCAGCCTACACAATAATAGGATAAAATATTCAAGGATTTATCCAGGGGGATCAAATTTTGAAACACCGGAGAATTAAGCAGAATACAAAATGCAAATTCCAATGAAAAATACGGGTGAATGTTTGGATTGTGCGGAAACGGCATCCAAATAAACTGAACTGATCACTGATAAAACAATCGGTGGATGGTGGCCGCCGACCAACACACATTATGGACACCATTCAATAACACGATTGCTATTGGCTTATTTTATCAGTTGTCGGTTGTCCCATACTGGTTAATGGTGCTCAATCCTCCAGTGACCCTCATTTTAACGGCCTACTGATGATGTTGATTAATTGACAGCAGAATCTGCACCTCTATTTGACCAATCGGAGCCGTGGACCTCGGTGCTCAGTCTCAGAGCACAGCGACTGTGTGCTTACTGCATCCGATTGTTGGCTCACTGTGTGCGCTCCCCCATTAGCGATTCTGTAAACATCAACACAAGTCTGTCTCTCTCTCTCTCTCTAACCTCCTCTGATCGCCGCAGCCATGTAATGCATGATGGCTCTCGCGACAAGCCTTGTCTGCTGACCATTGCAAGCATGTCTTTGTGATAAAATCAGCTTAATTATAATCAAATTATTATCTAATTATCAATTACAGAATAATTTAATTATTAATTTAATTATGCAATTGTCAGATTCGATTTGGAAGTTAGATTCCAATTCACTGTAACGCTATTATTTTTAATGAATAAAAAGTCTGGAATTTGTCAAAACCACAAATTTATTGAAATTCCAAAACAAATTTTATAATACGTTTATATTTTATATTACATATGAATTTTAATAAATTATCATTATGTAACTATTCTCATTTCAGTTTTCTCATCAGTCTCTTTTGACGTGATAATTTTTTCAATTAACTTATCTCTAAAAATTTCATTGTTTCATTTTTGTATGTTTGCAGGAGAAGAATGAATAGCTTCCTCAATTAGTATTGCTTATGATCCTCTCTTCTTCTTTTTTGTTTTTCCTTTTCCCACTTTTCCTCATTCTTACTATTATCGTTTTCTCCTCCTTTGTCTTCTTTTTTTCTGCTTCTGTTCTCTCAATCTGTTTATCATCATACAGTATAGATAGAATATGGGTACCACCGAATCTGTCAATCCCTTTTTAAAACTGCTGTTAAGATCGAAAACAAGTACTTCTGAAGATATTCCACATTATTTTGGTTTACATTCCGTAAATATAAGATTAATTATTGTATGAATATATGTTCACTGATGAATTCTCCTCAAAATTTTTACTGTAGAAATCTGAGAAAAAACTATAGTATGTTCCAAGGTATTCAGAATACCTATGCTACTCACCTTGCTGTTCATATCCGTTTGGGAGGATATGAACCGTTGAAAATTGTCCAAATGCCTTCCAAGTTGATGATTATAGCTCACAGAGAACACATCTCACAAGAAAGCGAAATGTCTTCCGTTTGACCAATAAGAGAGAATGTGACTTGTTGAGGAAGAAATCATGGAGCATTCAACGGAGCTGACATCATTTCAAGGCATCAGAGAACGTGATTCCGAGAGAAAGGAATGAAACTTTTTCTGCCGCTGCTTCTGACTTAATGCTTCTGGCTATCATGATGGATAGTCCCATGCCTCATCGCCGGAAACGTTTCCCTCGCCCAACCCCTTTCCCCTACATCCTGTTCCGGAAAATCACCTCAGTTTTCACGCAGTTCCAGGTGGAGTAATGTGGAGGATAATAGGATCGACCTTCTCCCACAATACGTGTAATTGAATGTTTCCGGAAAATTATCAATCTTATTGAGAAAGTAGAAGAGCAAAAGTTCATAAAATACGATACATCTTTCGATTCCCCAATATAAAACGCTTGAACTTTGTGCAGAATTGATAAGGATGTATAGAAATTTCATGCTATGATTTTCTGAAAATTACTTTTCATATGCGGTAATGCAGTTAATGTGAATGTATGCTCCAAATCATGGAAATTCAATGATTATGACACGTTTTTCAAGAGCTGCATTCCTGCCTTTTACAAAAATGAGTTGAATTGACGTTTTCAATATCTTCTAGCTTTCTTGCTTCTCGCTTGCATCATACGTATTTCTAATTTTACATGAACATTTATCATTCATTAAAAGTCAATCAACAATAGGAGGAGTGAATTTGGTGCATTCCCAAATCACTTGGCCATAGTTTAAAATTCTCATTGCTTCATTGCTGATTAAATAACCATCCAATTAAAATAAAATACAGCTTAATCCTTATATATTAGAAGACTTGCAAAACCGTATGACAGTCACAGTGACAGTTATATTGAGCAAATTTGGATGCGGTTTGCGACAAAAAACGGTTAGTGGTCCTATCAGGTTTTATCTGTATTTTGAAAGAAAACTCATTTAAGGGGTTGAAAATGTGACATAAATTCAGCGCTTTCTCTTGGCGTCTGAAAGAACTACGTCCGCACCTCATTGCTGAACCGTACGGAGTATAGTTGGCTAATCTAGTAATTATTGTAATAATGTATATTTATGTTATAATAATGATTCTCATTGCATTCAGCCTTCAACTCGAATTCAACGAATAAAATACACCATCAACTAAATATACTGTACAAAAATTTACATTTGACGATTTAAAATTTTGTACAGAACTGTACAATTCTTGTTCTACAAGATATCAAGTTCTTGATAACTCCATTTGCTATGACAGCTATGTTAAAGTTGATACTCTATTCAGACGACCAGAGAACAAAATAGACTGACAGTACATAATCTTCATTTTCCATTCAGCCTGAAAGTGAATCATTCTGTATTTAGTCAGATGAACTTTGAGAGCCTCCCCTACTTTATAATTCGAGATGGAGCCTCCAAACTTCACACCTGCTTCAATGGTCACTCCTCTGAATGGCCTTCATTAGTAGTCTGACACTTTGCATGTGGCTGCCCAAACCTGCAGATGAGGAAAACATTGAATGTGGAGTTATAAGTTTGGTGAGGTGTGACTGTAAGCCTGACAACTTCCTTGTAGTATTCCTACAAGTTTGAAATGTCTGAAAGCGGTTTGATTCATCTTAAAACTTACCTTGACAAGCCCAATGTCAAGGTAATGTCAATGGTGTCCCAATGTCTATGGTGTTCAAGTTGCATTAACCCCTTAACTGTCTAGAACTTGATACTGAAAACGGTCCAAATCCAGTCCTAAAATATTATGACTGATGTCATAAAATATGTAAAAAATTTGTAAAATATTATGAATATATATGAATCTGTAAAATATTATGAATATATATGAATGTATTATGAATATATATAAATGTGTAAAATATTACGAAGTGATGTATGGGAAGCACATTACTTGAATATCATACTGATTGAATGATTCACACAGGATGCGTATTAATTATTCTGTTGTACCTCTCCACAAAAATATAGTATTTGTCTGACTCACCAGAGTTTAGTGAGCTGAGTTGATTTGAGCCCAAATTTTCAATGGAGCTTCAGTGTTTTCACTTCTCATTCATTACCCCCAAAACTTTAGTGTCAAGTTTGGAGCCGAATACCCCAAGAAAAGTCCAATAAATTCATTGATATTCTCGCGTCAGAGCTGAGTGAAATGGGTCTGGGGATGAGGACGCATTCTCTGATAAGGATAACAAATGGCTGGGAAGGAACGCGGCTCTTGCTAAATTTAAGTCACGCTCTCCCCTCTGTAATTATTTTTTCTACAAACAACGAATCATGGCTCCGTTCTGGCAAAATGCACTGCGTAGTACATACGTGAAAAAGGCACGTTCGCTACTGTCTGGCCAATCTAAAATTTTTATGAAAAAAATGGGTATTTTTGTACAACTCTGGTACTCTAATCTCCATGTGATAACATTTTTTTTGTCATGAGAAATACATCATGTTTGTGAGAGATATGATGATTCATGTTTCATTCCTCAAACTTACACAGATTGAATAATATTATTGTTACCAAAGTGTAAAAAAACAAAAAATTATAAAAATTTTAATATTATGCTCTGGAACATACTCTGGAATTAAACTTATCAGAATATTTAGTGAATAAGTAATGTTATGCAAAAAATATTTGAAGATACATAATGAAGTACGCCTCCCGTGAATTATCGTGAGAGATTAGTGGAATTTTGATTTTTAAATACCAGTTGACAAAATTTGCAAGCAAAACTCGACTAGTTTTCTATAACCTGCTTATGAACGTACGATCTTAATAACCTCCTATGATAATGTGCATTATTTTCCAATGAAGATCGTAAATCGAACTGTGTAGTTCATTAAGTTTCCATAGCATTTTCACGGCAGCTTGTCTTTTAAAGCAATATCTCCACTATCAAATGAGACCTATTGTTTTTCATTTTGTCTTTGTCTCATTGTGACTTAAATGTAATGGAAATATTCTATGAATTCATCAAAAACTGTCTACTTAATTCATGAAAAACTCTTTATTTGTTGGTATCCAGTTTTAAAGGATAGGAGCGAATCTTAGACTTGAGAAATTGAAATTAATTTAATAGATCGTGAAGAACATTGAATAAATGGAAACGGATAAGAGGCATTTTTCTGTCTCTGTTCTAAATCAATTGTTCATTCACATCATTTTTTATTTTTAGCCTATATGTAATTGAGATGCATGTATGTAATTGGGTTGCGAAGACTAGCTTATGGTTAAGATGTCAATGTGCTAACCACACGTTACATCTTTTCTGGTTAATGATCATTCACCTCTGCTTATTCAGTCAAGTGGATGTTTCAGAAACTGGCAACCAGCTGGTAGGCCTAAGCCCACATAGGGCTGTTGAGACATTGACAAACAAACATGTAATTGAGATCCCATTCATCTTATAAGGAATTAAGATACCATTTATGGTGATTCCATTCAATATTTCGACAAATGATTAATTCAAAATCGATGTTCGATTGATGCAATCCATAACCGAGTGCAATCGATGAATGGGGAGGGGAGGCTGTCCCACGGGTCCCCCTGCAGCTCGTTGTTGGCTGTATTGTCGTGTGGAAAATATGAGCGCCATAAGTGCCCTGTAGCCGGCAGTAGCAGCACGTGCTCGAGCACAGCATAGAACGCTCTTAGAAAGTGACGTGAGAATAATTTATCCGCAGGCGACATACAACCACTGCTCCAGTCCTGGTTCCTAGTCCTTCGTCCATCGTCCTCCGCTCCTGCTAGTCTTGCGAGCGATGAGATACCGTGTTTTCGGTTACATTTCACCTCACCGCCTGTTTTTGGCAACGCTCGTTTTTTTCGCCGTTGCTCAGCTGTAAATTTCCGCGTCTCCCGAACCCCCCTTCCTCCTTCCCAACTCACCCCCCTCCTCCCCGGCACCCCCTCATCCCACAGTCAAGGGTCACCACAACTTTGTTTTGCTTTCTTTCCTATCGTATTTGTGTCCAGGGATTTCGGAAAGTCTGTCCTCTTTCGAACAAGACTATTCCCTTTTTTGTCAGTGTGAATGTGGTCTGTTTCCAACACCTTGATCCCCTATGAGTGATATATTTCGTGGAATATGAGATAATAGTGGTTGAAACAAACAAGACTTTATAACGAAGTAAGTTGGATGAGGAAGTCGTAAGAAGAAAGTATTTCAAAGGAAATTGTTCTCAGTTCAAAGGCAGCATCATCTTCCTCTGAATACAAAAATCAAAGATAATACATATCTAATCACACAATAAGCTTACATAACCAACATCAATAACTTCGACGTAACTAGCATTGATAACTTACATATAAATCCATGTCCTTGGATAATAATTTGCGTAATCATTCACCTCTGTAATGTTGAAAATAAGTGATATGCCTTCTGAAATGTATCAAAACGCTGCAATGTTTACCCTGCACTGTAAATGTAATTTTGCTGAGCGTTTTATTCGAAGCCACAACTTCTGAACAAACGATTCGTGGAACCAATCAGAAGTTTCGTCTAATCTTTGCAGGGGCCAACTCCTGCTGTTCGACTGAGTGCTTATCACACAGCAAACTTGGCGAAATAGAATTCTCGCATAAATCAAGAGAAATAATGAAAGTTCTCCAATTAACACCTCCGGCTGATTGTAGACGGATGCGGGACGCTTTAATTAGCAATTACAGTTAATCATCGACGGAAATTAGAACAGAAAGGAAGTTGAGAGTTTATCGCTCGAGAGGAGGGCGTGAGATGAAAAAAGATACGGGGTCGGCGTTCAAAGAAAAGAAGTGGATTCTGTTTGGGGGAGGCAAGAACATTGCAAGGCATATCCGGTGCTGGGAGAGGTTGCATCTGCTTCGGTGCAATACTCTGTTCGCAGCCTAATTAAGTACCGCAAAGATTTCGAGGAACCTTTGCTGCGATAAATCTGCTCCTAGCACTAGACTTCATTACGTTGAGAGTCCTTTTCATTACGGTACACAACCACTCAATGGTCACCTCACTAACTGAAGGGTCCCCCTTCATACCAAAGCTCTCTTGGGTTTCAAGCAGTAACTGCTGTCTGTACCTGGTCTCGGTTCTACATTTTGGTGTAGTTTGTAGTCCGATTTCGAGAATACCTGAAAAATAAAAAAGTAGTTTTATGTTACATCAATCCGACATTTCTGAATTTTACCACACTTTTCCATAAACTTGATTCCGCACTTCATTGTAATTAATATTGACAATTTACTGAATAGATAGCATTCAATTTTCAGCTAAACAAAATCTTCTTTATAGTTGAATTTTAGAATAGTATTGAGTTTTCTTCAAGTTCACGGATACGTTTCTATGTTTTAAATTTGAGGTACTTAATAGGCCTAAGGATTTTATTGGGTAATTTGAAGACTTTTCCTCATCTTGTTCTCTGAAATCAATGTATCAACTTTTTTCTTCGTTGAAAACTCTTGAAACTCATCTCAGAGTTGATTTTCATGGAAGTTCTGATTTCAATCTACTCATTCCAGTTCTGATTTTAATTTAGATAACTTGTAAAGTGTAATTTTTGGAAGAACGACTATTCTGATTGATTAAACTTCACTTGTCTCTTCTCAATCAATGGGAGTACATTTACACACTACATACAAAGAGCTCTGAATTTCGCTGTAGATATCTTACTGTCAAATTACGAAACAAGTCAATACACATTTTTTAAATAAAAACACTCAGCACTTATTTCCCCAAGAAACTTGCGACATGTTCTCAAGTTATAACATAATTTTGTGTTGGAGCTCAGTTTGCAAGTGATGAAATACGGATATGGAAGACTTAACTCAGTTATGTCACTCGAGTCATGTCAAAAAATCTACTCAGATGTTTCCATCGCTTGTTGTACTGAATTTTTGGACTAAGACGGCTAGAGCGCTAAGACGGAAGTGCTCCAAGATAATGGCAAAGTCAAGACAAGAGTTTGAGAATGAATGAGCAAGAAGAAACAGAGAAAGAAGAAGCATTGTTGAAGGAAGGTGAGAGACAGAGGACTTTTGAAGTGAGTTCGGGTCGAAAAGTTCGTTGTAAGTGTAGAAGGGTGAGTTGGCTTGAGCGCTATGAATAATGGTCTCGCATAATGAACCCAATTAAAATATACATGAGCAGAACTTTTAGCCAGGTACCGGTTGTACCTTAGTCTCAACAAAGGTAATAGAGTTATACGCCTTGCCTACTTTTCTCTACCGATAGCTTGCTTGCTTTCAAGCAGCTACGCTCAGTAGACAACCCGAACAATTCCCAACTTGCTCTTAATCCCTGTTCAGATACAGATCCGAAACTTCTCTTTTGCGACGAAGCCCACAATATTTTTAGAAGAGAGATTGCTTTTGATGACAGGAGTAGTGTTTCAAGAAGCATCTTCTCACGCCTTCTAGCCGGAAAGAAGGTGTAAGAATGAGTTTTCTGTAGAAAACTGAAATTTGTATAGAACCTAAAAGATAAAGTTTCCTCATCCTTGATAATATTTCAACTTCAATGATAAGGGTTTGACATTTTCTCGTTCAATGCAAGGTTCACGAAATTAAATAAATAAAAAATTACAATAAAGATCAATCATATAATAATTTGTAATATTGTGATTACAGCTCAATGTTATTTACAAACTGGTCATCTATCACACATAGTAAATAAAGCTTTGGAAAGCAGCTCCAAGATAGATTGCAATAAAAATTATAATCCATAAGAATAAAGAAAAATTTACATGGCATCATTTTCAGAGAAAATATTTGCACATTATTTCAACTACTAATTATATAGGAGTTGAATCTTCTGTTTTAAAATCCTTAATTTTAAAGTGAAACTGACATTGAATAATTTTTTAACAATATTCGCACAACATTTCAACTACCAATTATATAGGAGTTGAATCTTCAGCTTTAAAATCCATAATATTTTAAAGTAACTGACATTGAATCATGTTTTGTTTAGAACCTTGTCAACATGGAAATGATACAAGAGAGGCTGAAACTTTCTATGTGTGTTATGCAGGGATAAATTCAGGTTGGTAATATTATTGCATTGCTAATGAGAAGAATAACATAACACTAGTAACACACTATCACAAGCCTTATAACGGCACCTTATGTTTCAAAAATGTACACATAAATCGAATGCCAACATGGCTTCATAAAAGATTTGGTGAGTTTACAGGGTAATAGGGGTGATAATAGTTTCGGATGTTATCTTCCTAGAGAATAATATGCGGTTTTGAGGTCAATGCCACTATGAAGAAATCGTTACGAGTCTGAAAGTAGCCCGTTCATGTAAGCGTTCAATTCAAGTGGTAGTTCAAACTTTCCGGTTTCCCATTCGATCTTTCCTTTCGGAATTCAGAGGAGCTAGCCAAACCCTAAAGTCGATCATTGTGACTTTTAGGTTGTGGGGGAGGGGGAGAAGGGAATTCCCAGTCATGGTTGAAAGAGACCTCCTTCAGCCACTTCATTACTTCGTCAGCATTGCACCCCCCATAAAAGTCCGGATCGAGAAACAAGTCTCTCGTCACATTTATGCAAACTAGGTCCGTGGCTTTGCAGTGCCTTCTACCAGCTTGCCACCGAATTATTCGTTTCCGATGGCTGAAATACGGGTTCGTCTTCCGTTGCCCGTAATTCAGTCGCAGTTCGCAATCCGCCAACATCAACCGGAACCCCAACCAGAGAGGCGTCTCTTTCTTTCGACCGATGACTCTTCTGCAATCGATTTTTGAGAGTTCATCGCAAAATTATCACGCTCCGCTACGCGTCGCGTGATAACTGTTTTGCTCGAGCAATAAAGTCGCACTTTACGCTCTTAATACATAAATAGCTATTTCAGCTTGTCTCGCACATGAGCTCTAAACTTGTGCGTGGTTATGCGTGGTTAGTGTGAAGGCTGCTTTGTTGTATTTCTGAAATTGATAACTAAAATTGATCTGAAATTTTGAAGGAAGGATTAAACAAGTTGTTTCTTTCTCAGGGTGATTCGCAAATGAGCTCTAGGCTGATGCGTGGGTAATGGGAAGAGTGATGATGAGAAATGAATCGAACGACTGTTTTGTAACCAGCCGGGACCGACGGTTTAACGGTTTCGTGTCCAGCGGGAGTGGCCCATGAAAAGTATCCTTGAGTAAACTGAGATCCCTCTATTAGACCATCAATAAACCATTTCTTGTTATGATCAATCCTTTAGTGGATACGGCCACTCCATCTATGATACAATTACTACTTATTACTTCAATACTGAATTTGCCTTTGTTTTCTAATTTCTATCCATATCCATACTCTCATTCTTCCTTTTACACTTCTCCATAACGGTTTCTTTTTTGCTAATAATTTCGTCTTATTCTTTCCTTGTCCTCAACGTTTTTCCTGTATCTTTCTTCGATTTTCATTCTCTTACATTCTCCAGTCTTTCTCTTTCTCCTTGCCTTTCTATCATTGCTGTCATCTTTCTTCTATTCTCTCCACCTTTCAAGTCATTTTGTAGAGTTATGCTTTCGAATCTGATTTTCTCAATTTTTTTTACCTATACTGTAATATTACTCCTCATATCCTTTATTTTTTAAGCCTTTCTCTTTTTCACCTTTCTTTACACTCAATAATCCTGTCGTCCTTGTCTTACTCATCTTGTCATCCATATTTTCTTCCATCTCATCTATAACTCTTTCGGCCAGTTGCACAAAAATCAAATTGAGTTCAACTACCGTGAAACAACTGTGACGTCGCATTGACATCAGTTTCGTTCATCAGTTCTCGTTACATTGGTTCCGATAAATGACACCATTTTACGGCCGTGAAACTCAGTTGGATCTTCTTGCAACTGGCCCTTACTCTCTATCTGATCATCCCTTTTCTTCACAAGCAGTATTTTTCCTTAGTTCTGTAATTTTCCGTTGTAATTTTTATTTTTAGCTCTATGTAATTATCCATCAGTAATTTTCCGTAGTCCTGTAATTTTCCATTGTTATTTTTTCATAGCTCTGTGTAATTTTCCACTAGTATTTCTCAGAATCTCTGTAATTTTCCGTCGTTATTTTCTCTCAGCTTTTTGTTATTTTACGTCGGTATTTTTCCAGTTATGAGCGAAAAGGGCTTATATCACTTCGAGCTCAATACAATTTTTATTTATTGTTTTATTCTACAAATTTTATTCTATTATTGCTAGAAAGTTTTAGTAATGATTATCCTCCCTCTCCGCCAATTCATACATTTCTATTATTCAACAAGTTTTTAATTCAGTTGAAGACATGAGACAAACATTAGTTGAAACACGTATTAAGACATTCCTCTTTTTCAAGATGTTTAAATTTCGTTGTAAAAGTGATCAAACATAAGAGAGATGCTCTCTACAGCTAGGTTAGAGTTTGAGATTAGAATTTACGAAGATCATTTTCCAGAGCTCAAGTTCGAATTCAGTGTCAATATCGCTGCTGTAGCAATAACAAGTATGAAATATAATACGGTACAGCATTTTCTAACCTGCAGAAGAGTGGAGCTCGTAAATGAAGGTATTGAACAACTACCGAGGGATGGATGATAATGGAAGAGATGTTCCAAGAAGTCTTCCATTGCCTGAAGCAATTCGCTGTTCACTTTCATAGACACTACAACGCTCTTCCAGTGTTTGAGGTGTTCTCGCTCCTTGTCTTTCCCGACAAATATCTACTTTTCGTCTCTGTCTCTCACTTGCTTTCCTCCGAGCTGATACGGCTATTACCATGCCCGAAAATCTATCCCTACATTCGCTACATGCTCAACATTTGCATACATATGGATCAATGCTAAACTTTTTCAAATATCATGCACTCTCTTATTTCAGCGCACTGTGCGGAATAGCAATGAACGCGAATTCAGTGCTGTGAACTTTTCTAGATTGTGATTTGTTTATATAATATCCATAGTATGGAAATATTATGATCAAATTTTATAAGAGAATTCCATTAATTAAATATGTATTTGTAGTTCGACGAGTCACACTGAATATAGGTACACTATGTAAATGGTGAATATTCTTATCAATCTCGATCATTATATCGTACAGAACATTGGAAAAATGTATTATCAACACTATTATGTTGTTCATTCTAGTCGATTTTGGAGACAATCGTCAGTTGAGTTCTCCAGGCAACGTACATGAATGTGGTTATTATGATGGACTTGGTTGATGAGTATTATAAACTTATCGATTTAGATTTTTTCACGTGAAAGTTTCAAGACTCAAATAATAACTTGTTATATATATTTGATTAAAATTAAGTTTTCGAAGCTCGAGCACTATTTCCCCTGGCTCCGGAATAATAATGAATTTTTAAATCTCTTTATAGTTTTCCTCATTCTTGAAAAATAATTGTTATATATTTGAGTGAAATTAAGTTTTCGAAGCTCGAGCACTATTTCCACTGGCTCTGAAATAATAATGAATTTTGAAATCTCTTTATAGTTTTCCTCATTGTTAACATCCTTTTCTTATCCCATTACTGAGAATTCATTTTCTTTTGGACTCGTCTTCTCCTGTAGTTTTCCTTCCTCTTCAAGAAAGTCTTATCATGAACTCCACAGTAATACAGTGCATCATTATTACTTGTTCATTTTATATGAAGTCGAGCGCTTTTTGAAGGGTTGTTACCGTATGAAATAAGCACGCTCATTATCTGTGATCATTTATTTGTGGCGGAACTCATTTAGAGCAAGCAGAGCATGTGCCTGAAGATCGATGTTGACAAGCACACAACACTCGTCTGATGCTGATGATATTATTTGAACCCATCGCTGCTGCTCTGCTCATTTTGTCAACTTGATAAATTCTGCCAACTACAACCGAAACTCTCAAGCCCATTATCTCACAGTAATAAATAATGTCGACTGGTGCAATATTCACCGAACCTCAGCTCATCAACATATTTCATTAACAAGATGCTTGATATTTATGATGATCTCAGCGTTAATTGGGTCACACTGATAGGGTGAGTGTTGATGTGATAAGGGATGCGGGTGGACGGGTAACACCATTAAACAAACTCCGACTGGCAAAAAGCTTCATTCTCTGTGTAAGTGGAATCGATGAATGAGTTTATTTCCTTCAAAGAGGTATCATGAGCTGAAGAGTCCAATTTCTTTTATACAATGACAGTCCTCTACAACACAGACTTATTAATGTTTTGAAGATTGATTCAAGAATCTAATTTTTTCCCAAAGGATTTCTCCCTATTGGAACTCATATAATATTCTTGTCCGAATTCAATGTCTGTGAGTCTTAATTCTGAAATTCTTCACGAAAAAAATATAAAAAATTATGAGTTCAGTCATCAAATAGTCGAGATCGGTAAAATTTGTCAGTATTTTCTCCTAGGTGCAATTTGATAGGTGCAATAACCAAGAACAGAATAAATAGCTATTTTTAGATATTCTATGCGAGAATTCATCATTCTACTAATTATGTAATAATTGTGTAATTGATGAGATCATTTCATCAAGTCATTTACCATAATTATTTGAACAGATTATGGAAAGCATTCGTCGTGATTGAGTTAACTTCGTTCGAGTAACAACAACTCAATTTGTGGGATATCAAAATTTCAAAATTCAATTCCTCCTTCCTGAAATTTATAACAGACCTGAAATCTTAAATTTGATTATTTACGCATCCTTTGAAGAGGAAATGTTAATTTAGTAAGATGATATGACATAACCTGAATATGGACTGTTTGTATTAATTGGAAGAGGAACAGTTTTGGGCTTACTCTCCTTTGAAAATGATTGATTGATTGACATACTTGTCAACATTCATCATTTTTATTTTCAAAGTCAATCAGTGCTCATCCGTTCACAATTTATGATTGATCATTCATCTATATGCGTTCTTTTCAACAGCATGGTAATTGATGCATTGATTCCGTTGTTTTACTACTCCAGTCACAGACGAAGCCAATGCAAGCAATATGGCGCAACAAATATTTATAAAAGGCGCAGGTTGTATTGGAAAAATTTAATCTCGACACAAGAACTTTACGGGCGCCACATTTCTCGGTGGAAAACTTATATATCTGCGACGCAAGTGAACACTGTTTGGCGGAGCGTGATAAAGAAGAAAATCTATAACAGCTTTCAAGAAAAGCTGTCAACTCGACCTTTTCCAAATCCAGGCGACGTACTTTCTCTAACCGGACATCAGCACGGAAATATCTCACTGGAAATAGTGCCAGCCAAGCATTTCATATTTTCCAGTCGGGGTTTTTGCGAAAAGTCCTCGTAATGCACTTATAATGGAACCTGGCAGACTGCGAACTATTTTAAACTAATACTGTCCTACATCCATATAGCGGAATTTCCATTTGCTAAAGATTGAATTCAAAATCATACCATTTGAGATCGAATATACTAGTGAAAATCTGTGATTATTCGATTTTGTATTAATAGATTATCGATTTGCAGCATTAATTTATAGCTTTAAATGAGCATTAAAATGTTAGATTCCTTGTCAGTACTCTAAACAACATTCAAATGAATTTATTTCAAATAATTGGCATGAATGATTCGACATGAGTTTGAATTTCTCTCATAGAAGAAATACGATTTTATGTACAAATGTAACAGATTTTTAAATAACAAAACTTACTGTACCAACCATTTATATTATGCAAAGAACTGTCTTTGAAAGTCATTGTTATGATACTTGGATTTCAACAGTTCCTTTGAATAATGTGAATAAGAACAATAATTTTTTATGTAGATTCATTGTAAGAATCTATCTGAGAACATGTATTTGCTTGAAGGAGATATCAAGAATGAAGGAAAATCGCTTGCATCTCTTGAAAGTATGATAATGGTCATATACATGTGCTTCCACATTCCACAAAGTGTAAGGATGAAAGTTTTTGGAGATTCTTGATTGAATCTCATAGCCCAACCCAAATCCACTTTAATTTTAGGCTGAAAGTGGATAGCCCACTGAACATCTCATCATCGTACCAAATCCCTTTCGCCTTTGTAAAGTACTTTGACATTGACATTGTTCCTGGTATCTCGCCATTGTGGAGCCAACCCTTTATAGTGAGTTCCTTACTGTTACTTTCCACATAGTTCGGCTGAGGTTTCCAAGTTATTCGAGTTTATCTCGTTAGAAACCAGTGTTAAGTGATTTCCTTCATCACATGTTTGAAGTGACGTATTCAAAGCTCACACAAAGCTATATGTGTAGGATTTAATCTTCGAAATGAATTTGGAAGTCTGAAAGGAAACGTATTCGCCAAAGGAATCGATAGTTCCATAAGAAAATCTCCACTATTTTGAGTGTTACAAATAATTTATTGGCAGATACTAGTGTCTCAGAATGTATGCAGTTTGACTTATGTTCTTGAACAAGCCTAGGAAGTATGTGAAAATAGCTTGATTTTATTTAATAATTATATGAAGTATGTAATTTGGAAGGAAGTACAGTACAAAATACTAGCATTAATAATATCGTAGCTCTCTCATCTCAACCTGAGTTTTTAAGGAGAAAAAATCTAGTCCAGTGGATTTATTACACCTCATGATGATGACTTCTTGCTGGTGGAGACCATAAAATTCTCGGATTACTCTGATTAACTGGATGGTTGTAATCAGTGTTGTCGAGCATTGTTGTGTCGTGAACACCGTTTACGGGGCTATAAAAATAAAGTGAATGTTATCTTTGATAATGAATAACATTGAAGGCTGAATAGGTTTTACTATCCACGAGCCAAAGTGGAGAGAGATATTATCAGCAGTATTAAGCTCAACTTTACGACAGCCGGTCGACGTTGTACGCTCTCTCTTCAAAAATGCTTACTTATTAACGTCGATAAACCTTTTTTCTTTCTCAAGAACAATGCGAAGCACGACATTTTGTATTGTATCCCTAAATCTTGTGGTGGTGCTTTATATTATATTATATTACAATCTGGTTATCGTGATAGGCTGTTAATTCTGGATTTATGTAGAAATTTATAGAAACATTTATTGTAGGCTAATTATTGATCAAGGAAGTCAATATAATGAATATAATGATAGCTGAAGTCAATCTTCATCAATATAAAACACCAGATACAAACTCATTCAAATTTGATACCAAATTTAATTTTAAAAATATTTTGGTATTACAGTGTTCTTTAGAATAGTTATCAGTTTTTCTTTTTTTAGGAAAGTCTGAATAGCCTGTATTAGCTCTCTAGTTTTTATTCGTTTCTACTGTTACTTGTTATGATTATTACCTGTTACTTGTAAGAGTTATACTGTTTTATTTGTTCAAATTCGACCTATTCCTTGTAATTCAGTGATCTTGATGTAATTGGGACCAATCCAAGGTGTTAGTAGGCCTAGGTTTGTAAAACTTATTCCAAATTATCATAGCTGAAGATTAAAGTACATTCATCCCTGAAGCAAATGGATCGATAATGGTGGAGCAGTAAGTAGGTTGGAAAGCAAGTGAATTATAGCTGTTTTTACAAAGAGCAAATGCATTCAAGAATATTACGATAGCAGTATAGAGCAACGCTGGCTGAACAATGCAAGTGGAAAGCTTCTTCTGTACAGCTGCACTGAACTTGCCGAAATGAAATATCTCAAAGCGAATAATAGGAAAAACAGAGCCTTTATAATACTCGTCTAAACACTGAGATAGAGCGTGGTATTCTTATTTCCTTCGTTTTTTTCTTTGCAACCACGCAGCAATAAGCAGGAAAGAGCTTTCAACATGTTTTCTGTCTTGAAAATTTATTCTCAACTTTCCAGTTATAAGTGCGATTTCATCAGAGCAATCTCACTATATTCCGTTATGCTTATCACTTGAGTTTATCAAGGCTGTGTTATTGCTATTTCCACCCAGCAAAATGTGCATTTGAAAAGAATATCTCCAGATATAACAATAACCTTTATCTCGACTTTCTTTGTTCGCTTTTCTTATTTTCTTCCTTCTTGGTTCTAGAGCCCCATTCTTCCCAATCTATATCTACTTTTTCCACGATTTTCTCGTTTGTTATCACTTTTTACATTACTTTTCCACATTCTACGTTCATCTACTAATCGGAATTGATTATTCGTGACATTCTATTATCACCGATATCGATTCTTTCATAAAAGTCAAGAATTTATTCGACTTGAGCTGGTACTTGAAAAACAATGCAAACTTCCAGGCTTCCATGTGTCTTCTCATATTCCGTCAATATTCACAGAAGCAGTTTCAGCTTACATTACATACTATTGTCATTCTCAATTTGTCTCATTAAATTAACACTCGCATCAGAGATATTGAGGAACTTCTCCATAGTAGGTAAGAAAGAAAAACGATTTCTTCTATTCCACATTAATATATTTAGAAAATATATTTAGGCTCAACCAACACTGAAGATGATGCCATGAGCATCAAAACTTGAGTTTGTTTTCTGAATACATTAATGTGGAATAGAAAAATCGTTTTTCTTTCTTCCCAAATATTTTTTCAATCTTTTTTCTTCATGTATAAATATAGTTCTGTATATATATATATATATATATATATATATATATATATATATATATATATATATATATATATATATATAATGACAGACAGAATATATATAATGATATATATACAGTATATATATATATATATATATATATATATATATATATATATATATATATATATATATATATAAGTTCTGTCATAGTATTCTATAACAGTTCTGTATCTAAAATGTCATTGTTATCTAAACACAGTTCCGTTGCATCTGAAATATCTTCAATTTGAATTTCTGTTATCTGTATGAGTAATAGTTCTATAATCGTTTTTCTGTTTGTAATAATATTCACAAAAAATTATTGCATCTGTATAAGAATAGAAGACTATAATGACTTCTATTATTATAAGCATACTCGTATATGGCTTATATTATTATTCATTATTCAATTGTCCTTTTGTCTTATTTTTGCGTGTGTATTGTGTACGAAAGTTCACAAGACTGTTTCGAGTGCAAGGAAGGTGATCAACGACCATTACTCCTAGCCAGAAGTTGAATTCGCACTGAATGTATGTGTGCGTGCAATCGAAGGGTCACTACAGACGAACAGGGAGACCCATTGCCGGGGGGACGGAGGGCATCCATTAACCTGAGTCCATTAGGGGGCAGTCGGGAGGGGTGAACTGTAATGTGCGAGAGAAGCGTGAGTTGGCGAATTATATCTGCCGCGTCATTTGGGATAGGACCCGACCGCGTCGGCGGTTAAAAGGTTAGAGCCCGTCTGAAAGAGCCTCCACCGTCCGATGAGTTCACACGCCACCACTTTCGCCTCTCACACTCACACATTCTGCAAACAAACGGCAACTCACACACACACATGCACATGTGTGAGCCCACACGCGCACTCAGTAATTTAGGTGAGGTGAGGGTGTTTAGATAAGGAAGTAACATTAGAGTGATTTACTGTCCCCGTGCAGGCGCTGCAAACACTCTCAATTTGTCATCTCCAACTTCCACTTTTATTTCAACTCTCAGTGGCTTGTTGCTGGCCTGTTTGACTCCAAACTGCATTCTCAATCATTCTCCAATATTTCAAGCCTTTACTGTACTCCCGAGTGTGCTGCTTCCAGTTATTACGGTTGCTCGCTATGGTAGGCTCCCATTTGCATGAGCATGGTTAAGTACTGGGGTCCCAACGAAAGTGTTTGTAGTTTTCGTGGAATACTGCGTTTATGTTGATTACAATGTCAGAGACAACCGCAAATATTGATCCATAGATATCTTATTCATGAAAAATTTCTTGTGACAAAAATTGAAAATGATTATTAGGATATGAATTACTTCTTGAAATATTTATTTCACATTATGCGAGGGGGATACTCAAATTGCACTCTCATTCCACATCCTTATCTTCATCATCAAACTTTAAGGTTTGTTGTAATTCATTTGAGATTCTCCCTCAATTAAAATTGGATTTCATCTACGAACATTATAAGAGACCGTCTTTCTCTATTTTAGGTACCATAAAATGGAGGTTGGAGGAACTAAATAATACCTATAACCTAGGTTTAACAGCTTTCTTTTGATATGAATCAATGAGATCACCTAAAGGCTATTTATTATTAATAACCACAAGAAATCAGTTCTTGTTTCTTTACTTTAACAGTTTCTACTCCTCGTTTGAAAGGAAGTTTTGACCAGCATAAAATTACGTCATTTTATAAATCCCAACAGAGGTTTTGTTGCACTGATTCAGGGAAACGACGTCATACACCAGTTAAATTCAATCTTGTTCAATAAGCAAATTGCCTGCCCTAGATTACGTCTCAGCCGAAGATGTGCTCCCTATTGCTCATAAAAGCTCCAGGAATTAATTTCTCTGTCTACTTGGCAATATTCAATTCCAGTTCATCAATCTTATGGAATTCCAGTTCATTTAAAGCCTCGAACATTTCCAACTATGATACAGACTCTAACAGTCGTAAGTTGAAGCCAGATCTCAGCTCAAAGACATCAATAGTAATAATTCCTTATAATATGTTCTGTCCTCTCCCACGCTGCTTGTGAGAAAAGGCGTTGAGTCGGGGATAAGCGGCACAGAAGGGGATATTGAGTGGATGGCGACCAAGTTGAAGGGGCGGGGGTTCAGCCGAGCCGCCCTTCCAGTGAGACCAAAGATTAATGTTTGGTGACCGAGCGCAGGAGATTAATTCCGGAAATGACGCTGGGAAATAGATTTAATACGATATATGACCTGACCGGACGGTCCAAAGGTCGATCTTCTATCGAGAGAATGGCTGGCTTCCTATTCCAGCTCCTGCGCCAGCTCAGCCCTTGCCAACCTGAGCCTCACCAGATTCCTTACTGTGACATCCAGATGAAAACACTTTTCCCGCTACTTGTCTTCAGCGGCCCGGTATAAATCATACTAGGTGTAATGCTCTATTTTGTCTATTCACCTCTCCACTATCTTTCTCTTCGGGAAATTCAGTGAGGCCTTGATTCTTTATCAAGCGGATGCCTTCCTTCTAAGCTAAGACAATATACTACTTTGTCTTTTTATTTGTACTGGCTTTCCTTCTAAGAGGAGTATAGGCTCTGTAACGAGAAATTCTTCCAAGCATCAACATTTCAACGGATTAAAACTAGTTGGTCTGTGCTATTAGAGTAATTCTGTTTAAGATACAGATCTCGCTACTGAAAAAGCAGACGCTCAGTGAATAGAGAATGACATTCTATTATATATATATATATATATATATATATATAATATATAATAATAATAAAGATTGGACAGTTTTTGAAAAGCTTATTTCTCTCTGATATTTAGGAACCTGATCTTGATAAGCTTGATGATTATTGGAGGGTAAATATTTCATCCCAAAAATGCTTAATAAATAAATAAACAATTGTGTAGGGAAGCATTTATTTACCAGCTACCATAAATTAGTAAACTTATAATTGGTTTAATTCATAGAAAATTGTTTTATAATGTAACCAATTTTCTATGAAAACATCTACTTGGAAACCAGTAACCGCTGAATTATTTCAATTCATTTTATTGCCAAAAAACAAACGATAATTGAAAAACACTAATATTGCTGTTATAATATGGTCTCACTTTCATATGAGCAAAAACGGGTTTTCTTGAGAACTATAGGCTACTGTATTACACAAGAAAGAAGATTACACAAGTATCAAACAAGTATTACACAAGAATTTAAGAAATAAATAGGTGAAGACGATTCCAGAACTTGGATATAACGTGTTGATGCGATTCCAGCAAAAACTTCTAATTTCATTTTTGGGAGTGTATAAATGAACGATCAACAGTCCACTGCAACTGACACCGACTACTAGTTTTTGTTATGATCCAGTGAAGTAGCGAAGCTGTTAGTGTACGAGTCAGTTTCTTACAAAACACTGACGACTGATGTCAGAGTTGTTTGGCAAGTAGACAGACGTGAGCACAAAGTTTAATTGGGACCGGGATAATCTGATTGACGGCAACGGTAGTCAACACTCGGGCTACATTTCGAGCCCAGGTCCCCGCCCGCCGAGACTGAGTCAGATCCAGCTCCAAAACTGACTGCACCTGCCGAATGAGACCGATAGCTCTTCACCCCCTCCCACCGCCACACACCATCGAATCCATCCCTTTGCCACAGCTCTTGCACACATACTGTTCCAGATAATCTGCATTCCGAACCGATACCCATCCCCCACAACTCCCTCCAAACGGCCTTCGGTTGATCGAGTTATGTAGTTAACAGTACCTACCGCAAAAGTAGGCTCGTGCTGGACACAGGGAATGAGAATTGAATACAATATTGTGCTGGATTTACATTTTCAGATCCGTTATCAATAATGTTCAAGTTTTGTTAGCGGGTTGAACAAAGAGTGACTTGAGTTGGTCAGAATTTTGTAAATTCCAGAATTTTTGAAAAGTGTCCCAAACTCTTGAAACCCTCGCTGTTTTAAATAGTTCTATGAAAGCTTACTAAACTGGAAATAGGGTGAAAAATTATCAATCAATTCGTGAGCTATTTGTCAAATACATTAATTGAAATTGGAAGATGAATCCATAGATTGCGTCAACATATTTTGGTATGATTTAACATAATGCAATGATTATTACATTACATTCAATGGAAGAATTATTATAATAAATCTTCCAATATGAGAATTTTTTTTAATGTGATACGAATTCATTTTGATGTGCACGAGCTCGAGGTCATAACAATATAGCTCCCAATGAGTTATCGATTTGTTTTCGTTTCTCATTTATCTGTCTCACGTTTCATAATGTGAACTATTTGAAATATGAGTTCCAATCGTAGATTTTTATGGTGATTCATCTTCAATCTCCTCCATCTAGGTCTCTAATCACAAATCACGTCATTTTTCATAGGGATATTTTAATCCAGTTGAACTACAGCAATTCCTTCCAGACATCCCCAAAGATATATTTCAAAATTATCACTCGCCAACTGGATGCATCCCATTCCACAGATTACCAGCAAGCAGCAGTCCCCTCTTTTCGAGCCCTACCTCAAGAGAGTTTGCGGTGGATCTGAGAAGCATGCATCATCGGAGTCAGTGTACTCTGTGGCTCTCTTGTACAGTTTAGATCTCCGCCCCAAGGGGGACACTTTCCTCCCGCAACCCCGCACCTCCCGCACCTCAAGTCGTATTCGTATATAGGGTTGTTTTAACAGGATCGGCCATGGGGAAGCCGAATGGTGTTGTGCTTTAGAGAGCTGGCAGCCGTGGCTCGTTACACCTATCACACCGCGATGCCTGCATCTAATGTTCTCCGCTTGTCATTTGCAATAATCTCGCAGTCATATCAATAAATTACTCGATTCCCAGACTTACTGCAGTTTATCGATCTTTCCACGTCAACAGCTCTTTCGACTCCCCAAGTTCCTCGATGGGAAAAGTAGGTGTACCATTACATTAGTACATCAGTAATATTAGTAGGTAACCAAGATTAACGTGAATAATTCGCAACGGATGTTTTCATTTAGATTCAATGATTCACGATGTATCGTTCAAATGACTTTGCAGTCACAAATTTCAACATTTTATTGTGAATAAAATTTCAAGCTCCCATTGATCTCATTTCTCTTTTAGATACATTTCTATTGAACTATAAAGTATTATCTACTGAGTTATCTACATGTAGCAGAGTGTCTTGGAGAACTAATTATATTTGGAACGATTTCGATTTTATTGAGATGTTACTTAGATATCGGATCAATTCCTACTATCCTATACAAGTGTTTTAAGAAGACTTGAGTATCCAATAACTCTCCATTTCCTTTAAAAACTTCAATTCCCTCAGGAAAAATTATTATTTGGGAATGTAAATCTCAGAATAAATATTCAATATTGGATTGGTTTTTAAAATTTGATAAAATTTAAGAAGTTGAGGAAAATCATTGAAAAACAGTTTTTATCTGAACAAAATGGTGAAGTATTATTTAGAAATATTTCTAACATTGAAATTGAACACTTTTCCAGAGACACATATCCAATGGAATATCAGAAATAAATCAAATCGTTTTAATAAAAGCTGTTTAAAGTTATTTGAAAGGCATAGAGTAATGCAATGCTTATAGAAAATAAAATGCCATGTCCTTCGTCTTCCTTTGAATGAAGAGATACTTATTGAATCTATCCGTTTCACAACACGATAAATCTTGGTTTCCTGAGAACACTTTTTTATATTGTCCAATAAATTGAACGATTCACATTGAATCAATCGATTCACTGAAGTGATTTTCCTATGAAATCTCTCTTTACTCTCTACGGGATCTCTCTCTAGAACATTACTATAGGCTAGAATTCACTTAGTTCTAGCAACCGAGAGACTGAACACACATAACGTTGGATGAAGTGAACTGGGAAATCTCAGCCGTTGCAACGTGTGCTGCAAAAAGTTAGCAGAAACGCACGTGATAGAAGACTAGGATAGAGGTGGAGGATAGAAATAAGAAAGCAAGAAACGGGTGGTAGGACAGAAAATAAGAAATCGCCAGCAAAAGCAAGAGTCGCTGTGAGGGTTAGTGAGTACCATTTGTAATCTGTAAGAGAAACTGTTTGAGAAAGGTAACAGCCATTATTCAGCTGGAGGCTCAAATAAGGTTAGAAATAGAACAGAGTCCACCAATCACTATTCCAGCGCTTTGCTTCCTACGCTTTTCTTTTTTCTCCGAAAAAATTCAATCGGAAGCCTCGTTCTGCCTACAAATTTTCACAAAATGTTTCATTTCCGTTCTTGCTATCTCAATCACTGAAATGTTCTATTCATCAGCTGTCTCAATTTCTGGTAGCCTTGTATCAATCAAGTAATACTGTAGTACGTTTTCCTTTTGAGAGAATCATCAATACCCAAGCTGAATCTTCAATTAATCATTATCACTGAATATTTTCTAGAATAGATTATTATATATTACAAAAAGTAGTTTTGTAACAAACTGTTTGCTGCTTCACATTATTTGAACAGAGAGTGAATTGAATTACATCCCATTCAAACCTGAGAATATTATTGCATCTCTCACAATTTTTGTAATGTTTAACCACATAACTAACAATTTTCATCGGTTATTCCATCAGTTACTATCATCAGTAACTTCATGAAGTTAGTATAGTGACCCACTGCGATATAATATGTACTTCTAAATAAATGTGATAAGTTAATCCATTGAAGATTCTAGTTTCACTAATTTATAGAGTCTTCCTCGATAATCATAGGCCACCAATACCTACAAGGTGTCAAATCGTATGGAGATGAATAGATAGATTTATCTGAATAATGGATTATTTATCAAAAAGTAAAAAAATACAATTAATTAAGAAATAAGTGTACATAAGTTGTTTCATATTATTGAATCGGATTAGTTATAGCCCTATCATTTCGGAGAGAAATATTTGAACAACGGAATGGGAATCACACCAGAATATTGGAGGAATCCGGTTTCTCATGATACAGAATTGGGTGATCTCATCTCAATAACCAGGAAATTGATTAATAGTTGTGGACTCATGAGGTAATGGACACACGAATTCACAGGAGGAAAAAAGCAGATGCAAATGACAGAAACCATGATTAGACAGAATAAATCGACACCGGAGAGAGCTGCCACTTTTGCTGCGAAATCCTCAAGGTTAATGGAGTGTGATGGTTGTGTCGCGCTACCCACTCACTCTTTCTCCCTCACACACACACAAACACATTTCTGATTGATGGCAGCGCCATCTTTAGTGTGAGAATTAGAGCGATACGGCTGTGGAAGCAGAGTTTTGCATTAAAAATGCACATCATGAAGCATTTGCAGAGGTGAGACAGGTCTTCTAAGCGGGAATTTAGTGACACTCCCAATCTCAAGATTGTGGTCCTGGGGTAGACGAAGCGGTTGCTTCAATGGAGGCACAGGTTAGCACGCATTAGATCAGACGTGAAGTTTTGACATGATCTCATATTTTATCCAGCCAATCATGAGGGCAATCTCATAACTCATTGATTAGTATCTTCATGTGGTATTCTCCACAAATTACCTCAACAAACCTGGGGTGACTGGATATTCACTACTGTATTTATAAGCAGTATTTCTGAGTTATTCCAATTTTGCCTAAATAAGATTATTATCAAAAAATTAGATGTAAACTTGATACTACCAAATAAAGCAATCTCACAGTTTTGAGCTGAAGTCTTGAACCTTTTGTAGTCGAATATAAATCATATAATCATTTCAATCACTATTTGGACTAGAATTAGTAGTCAATTAGTGTAGAGAGATTAATTAATAATTGCGTTTTATTGGGAATACATTTGCTTTCTCTAATATCACGGACCTTATCACCAAAACCAGGTACCTCATAGAGTGGAGTGGTTTGTAGCCGAGGCGGCTAAGGCGTCAGACTGATTAAGCTATCAGTAGTCAGATAAAATCCATTGGGCCAGGGTTCGAGCCTGGTTGACGGAAAGGATTTTGACAAATACGGCCACTCCCGTCTTTCGGAGGAGACGTTAAGCCGTCGGTCCCGACTGCCTAAAAAAAGTAGTCGTCATATCTCATCATCACCCCACTCATTACCCACGCACAAGCCTAGAGCTCATGTGGGCATCATCCTCGGAAAAAAAAGAAAAAACCTTATCACCAAAAATAAGGGATGGATACATCATTATTGTTACTCACGACTAAATTAGCACATTTATAAATCAGCTTTTTCTCATGAGGCACCAAACCCAAGGGAAAACATCCTGCAACATGACAATTGAATGAATGTACAAGGAGAACTAATGAAAATCAAATCTAAAAAAGTTTTTAAATACTACTACTATAATCACGAATTTACTCGATTAATTGTCCTCTAGTACATCCTTTTCCATTTTCCAGCATTCTTCTCCAATGTAGGCTATCTTGTGAACACCCCCAACAGTTTGTTACTAAATTGTTCAATTGCATTGGGGATTGTAATGGTAGGGGGGAGGGGGGATTTGTCTTGAGATCAGACATTGCTTGAGAAGGGTGGCGGTGGCAGTGGTAGTGACTTGCGTTATCGGTGGTTATTGAAGTGGGGCAAGAGTTGGGGTTGAAATGGTATTGGCCGCTGCCCAAAGAGCTCGAAACATCCAATTTAAAGTTGCTTGGAGACTCCGGCAAGAAGCAGGAAGCTACGCCAGTAATTACGGCCTCACAGCTGGACATGCTGTCCTCCGAATTAAAACTCGTTTGCTACCCCTCTCGCCCCTTGTCCATCAACCCTTTTCAGATACTCCCTCCCCTCCCGACAGTTGTAAGGGACTGGTCACTGTGATACGGAGCTGGAGAGCTCAATGGAGATATAAAACTTTTCGATTGCAGAAATCAGGAATGCATTCAATCTTAGTCAGAATCTGAATCCATCCGTTTTTCTCATTAGCATTAGGTCTAGATTCATTGATACTTAATTCTCTTACTGTTAAAATCATTAGGTTTGTACAAAATGACATGTGGTTGAAGATGTGAAATTCATTTCAGATTATTATGCACGATTATCAGCTCTCAAAATTAATGCTTTCTTCATTCCATGACCCTGGTTTCACTGTTTTGTTCCCAATTTTTCTCTCGTGAAAGTGGTTCGTCTTCTCCTAGAATCTTTCATTCTTTCAGAAGGAACGTCCTTTTGGAACGCATCCAATAACAACAATTCGAGTTGGATACCCAACCTACAAATTCAATTATTTCAGTTGTTTATGGGTTGTGATTTGTGGCAAAGCGTGGTATACTTATTTGGTCATCGCTGGTATACTTATTTGGTCATCGCTGGTATATTTCCTTTAGGGAATATACCCGGCGATGACCAAATAAGTATACCACGCTTCGCCACTAGTTGTGATTGCAACAAACGTTCATGAGGTTTCAAGCAATTCTATGTGAAATTTAGCGGTTCTACTCCGTATTTGAGCTTTGGATGTACAATTTGAGAATATATTATTATTACTTATCAAAGCGGTACAATACAACATTTCAGGATACATTAAAATGTTATTGAACTCGAATACGGAGTAGAATCACTAAATTTCGCATTGAATTACATTATTACTATAGATACAAATATAACTATTCAATTTGAATCGTGAAGGATTCAGCTTATTATGGTATCACATAAAGGTGAATTACAGTTATACTAAACTAATATTGGAGTAGATTGATAGGGTAATGTAATAAATTTTTTTGCTCTCATTAGTAGTAGAAAATCATTTCAACTGATATTAGAGTAGATGGATAGAGTTGTGTGATAATTTTTTTTGCACTTAGTAAAATTTATTTCAGCCCCAAGAGCTCCCTTATAATTTTTTGAATGATGTCGATAACATTAGTAGAAATTCTGCTTTATACATATAAATCCATAGCTAATTGGTCTATAACTTCCCAGCGTGGAAATATTATTGTTAAAATTGGAATTTTCAAGATTAACGAAGAAAAATAGCATTTTCATTTGGAACTAGGTACGATGAGAGGTATTTTAGCGACCATTCTGTCAACTTCAAACAGGTCTTCATTACGCTTTGTGCCCGTCTGAGTGATGCTTTTGCTCATTTTTCCCTCTCTGCTGTGCTTGCTTTGACAAGTGAAGTGAAATAATTGCTGGTCCAGCTTTTCTTCTTCGTCAACAAACGCTCTTCGCCATGATACGAGAGAGTGCCGCGGCTCCACCTTCGTAGGAACGGAGGCATTTTGTTCTGGAGGCACAACCTCTCCACTCCGATTTTGTCCATCTCTCAGTCATTCTTATTCACCTTAAATCTGTCTTCAGTAATCTACTTGGAAATTCCTCCATTATTATAGTTTCCAGTAGACAACCAAGAGCACCTTTTATACTTTTTATTTCAGTACCACGCTTTATGAAGAATATTAAGAGAAATAAATTCTATTATGCTTGAAGCAGGGTGAATGAATGATTAAGCGGTTTATTGTTAAAATCATTATCATGTATTACAACATCAATGCAGAAATCGGGTAAATTCCACGTTCCTATTCCTGTATCATTGAGAAAGTTTGAGCATCATACCAACTTTTTAAAACCTATGTATGTATAATGTATGTATCTGTATGCTCCGTGAAGATAGCTCAAATGGAATTTTTTCTCCATGTAAATTCATTATTCAAAACAACATGTTTCTTCTATCATTGGGTTTTTTATGACACATTTGTGAGGAATAAAAAACATTATTTCGGGGTTGATGATAGATGAAATAGAGTGAGTTAGGTATTCAAATTCTGAGCTCAAATTATATTCAATGTATAAATTATGAATTTACTCTATTGATTGACAGTAATTGATATAAACTTCAATTAGTAATTCATTAAACATCTCAATTAAAAAGGAATGTGGACCCAACCTCAATATTTTGACTATCCACGTGACTGAATTCAGAAATTGGGATTTTGTGGGCGAATATCTGTTTCTCTCTCTTGTATATTTTATTCGTACAACTAATTCAGTATTTGATAGAGAATAATTGACAATATAAAGAATAATTGACACAACAAAAGTAAATTTACAAAAAAATGGTATATTCCACTACATAGGTTATTCTTAGATCATCCACATTCATTACATTCAAAATTTTCATCTACTTTCATCTAAATTCAAAAATTTTCAAATGAAATACTTTCTCGTGACTTCCTTATTCAATAAAACACCCTGTTAATAATCCGAAGTAGAAGAAGAGCTAAAGAAGATTAATACAATCGTTGCCACTGTAGGAAGAGAAGAAATGACAAGTAATAAGATTATCAGGAATGAGCAGTATCATTACTAAATTTGAAATAATGAAAGAGTGAGAAAAGTATAATTAGGGTTGGCTATCTTATGATGCACTCGGAATAATTGGATTGACACGCCTGAGGAAAGTAGAGCCGAGCAATTCTGAGGATGGAATTAAATTGGACCTGTGTCTTTTTAGCTTGCTGTAATTATCGTTCAGTTTTAAAGAAGATTAGGGAAGCTGTAATATTATCTGGGCGAATATTAGTACAGAAATCCAAAACAAGTTTTGGTCGCTGCGGAAAGCGGATAAAGACATTAGTCTGGTCGTTAGGAAGAAAATCCGCACAGGAAAACTAGAGATAACGCCTTTTATTAAGACTCTTTTTCCGCAATATTCATTAACATTCTGAATTCGTGTACCCGATGCCTCAAGCACCGACTTGCTTTGCCGAGAAGCAAAGGACTTTTACTCATTCCAGAGATAGGGTTAAGCTTATTCTTCATCCAGCTAAAATCTGCAGTAACAAATTATAACAACATTAATTCAAGAGCATGAGGCACGCAATGCGTTTTATGTAAAGATTTGAACAGCAATCACTGTCACTGCCTTGTCATTTTCAATTGCGAAAGGCAGGTTTATCAATCACCTTGTATTGTTGGCTATATATTTCCATTCTCATTCAGTTTCCAAGCAAACTAAGTGTTCTAAACCATTTTGTATTTTGAAGTATAAATAGAACTAGAATTATATTCATTGGACTGGTGTCACAATTTATTGCAATTACAGTATTTTATTTATGATATGATAAAAACCTCACTTTTGAGTGAATATTGAAAGCATAATGCTTTGATAATCATAATTTCAACTCTTGGTACTTGTGATTGATGATTAGGAAAAGTTTCAAATTAATTATTAGAAGTTCAATGGTTCAGGAAAAAGCGGTGATATGGTACGAGTGTGATATTACTTTATGCATTATTTAATTAATGAATATAATATGGACTTACACATATAAGATCGGTTATTCAAATATTAGCTTTCAAAAATAGGGAACCAGCTATTCATTAACGGTTGTTTTTCCTATAGTTCTCATCTCCATAAGAGATAAATTCTCATCAAGCTGTTTCCAGAGAATTTCAGTTACAATGAAGATTATCCTGTTTGTTAAACCAAGTATAGCTGTTGATCTCCAACATATTTCAATAACTCTCCCTAAGCTGGAGATCACCCATTTCTTGCCACGTGCTAGTACGCTCTCTTCCTTATACAACTTTCAATAATACATTGTTATGCCACCCGCTGTTGCTGTATCGAGTAACGCATTTATGACACACGATGGCTGCAAGAATATACACTTATACAGTAATTGAACTGGATAAAGAAATCTTGCATCGACTGCCACTTGGCTCGCTAAAACGCTATTCAGATGAAAGTGTGTGATAACAAGAATTGCGCATCAGACTCGATGCAATATTGCATGAAAAATGATATTGCATAGAAATTGCTTGTTGCCCTGGATGCTGTGCTATGCATTCTCGATTTTCATTTAAAAATTTTTCTCGTTAAAATGTAGACTAGTTAGATAGTTACTGGAGAGCAAACGAGTATTTTCAAATCATACTTCATGCAAATACCCACAGTGCAATATACTTATGTAATTATAGACGAAAATGCTTCCCAAATCAACCCGATTCAGAATTGATGTTGATCTGATTCTGATATTTTTCTATTCGTATAAATTTATATAATTGCTTTCGAAATCATTACCAAAAACCTTAATTTAATTTAAGGCTAGTTTGGAAACAGGACTTCATATTCATATTTATTTGGACAAGATAAATTTACAATAAAAATAATCATAAACAGATGAATAACGCCTCAATTTCCTAAAATAAGAAAATGCTGTACTTTTTAAACAAGATCAATTACGATCCAGGATCAGTTTAATGATGAGTAAATAGGATCAGCTGATTCAAAATCGTTGATCCCGGTTGGTGCAACCCAGCATAACAAACTTTCGACTTTACTTGGTTCCAAATGATACTTCAATTACAGTTCACTTGATAATAATTATGTTGATAACTTCAACTGTTATTTATAATAACAACAGTTTTTTTGTTGGATGACTTGCAAGCCTTGTTAATTTCTTGTTTATTTTGCGCCATAATATGATCGGTTATTGGATAATCATGTGTTTATAGTCTGTTGGTGTCAGTGCTTGCATGTCTGATTGCATCAGGAGCAACAAGGAAGGACAAGGAGCTGATCCACTCTGCTTAGAGTGCTCCGCTCCACCCGTCCGCTCCGCTCAGCCCCGCTCCGTTCCGCTCCGCTCTGTTTGATGGGATCGATTTCGGAGCTAAACCGCCACCGCTTTGTAGCAAGCAGCACTCTGCCTACGATCAAAGTGCTCACGCCTCATCCCCCCCTTCCCACCGTGCAATGGAGCCCCCCTTATAGAGTTATATCCCCAAATGTCTTGGGACCCACTCAACAGTCCGCTGGGATTGTTATAGGGATGTGTAATATTGGATTTTTAACGCTCTACTAGATGATTAGAAATAGTGAGCACTGCTTACGAGTGATTAGAAATGCATCAATATATTATTTTTATTTGAGTTAAAACTGCAGAAGTTCATCTACCACTAAATAATCTTAAATCCACATAATTCCCTCATGTACTCTTTACTCTCCTCAATAAGATAGAAATATGAATAAGTGTAGATAAATAGTATAGATAGAATCTATAGATGACGATGGTTTTAGTGAATTTATTTTAACTTCAAATTACATGATTTTCCATTACATGATTTACTTTAAGATTCGAGATTAATTCCAATGTTATTATGATTTTTATGTTATTACTAGAAACGTCCTGGAAACGTATCCTTAAAAAATTGTAATTCTAAAATAATCACTTCAAAATTGATTCATCATTATAGTCTATGACACACTATCATGAGAATAAAATTGACAAAACTCAAAAAATCTACGATTTCTTGAATAAGATTGTGAGAGGAAGAATATGTCCCACGTTGTTATATGTGCCGCCTTAGATATAGATCTTTTTGATGACAATAATGGGAAGGTTTTACATGGGAGACCGCATGATAAAACAAAGCTAAGGGAGACTAACTGCTTTCTGTAAAATAAATATTTGGGTTTGAAGAAGGGAGAGAAACGGCGAAAAAACCACTGAAATATTTGCGATAGTAGTTTCCTGTGGAAAATAAGATGGCGCTGCGGAGCCGAGTCGAGAGAGTTGGCAGGGGACCAAGTAATGAGTTTTGCTCGGTTCCCGCGTGGAGGGTGAGAAAGTTTGAGATTGTCAACCAACAGCCACGCGTTCTCAACTGTTATGCAGCATACTTTAAACATTAACTTTTGATTTGAAAATCGTTTGCCGCGAGTTTCAAGTTTGCACAGATTGAAATATCCTGTAAATAGAACGACTTGAGATGATACTGTACATTTCTCAGCAGCCGAGTAATCTGAGAAATTTTCATGGTCTGAAACTTCATTGTAGATCGAAACTTGAGAGAGATTATCGTCAGCAGTGTTTGCACGTATTATGAATACGTGCGTGATATGTGATCATGAATACTTACGAATACATCAGATTCTATGAAGACCAGATTCTCATTGATGTGATACTTCCATCTTATGTACTCAGGGTTATTTTACTTCATGAAAACACTAGATGTTGTCAAGAAGTCTATCACTTGATTTACATCAAATGATATTTGACAAAATCTAGTGTTTTCAACATGTTTGAATATCATAACATCTCACCAAACACTGTATCAGAAGTTATTTTACTTCATTAATAAAAGCATAGACTAAGAATTATAGATTGTAATATTCTCGTCTGATTCTTGTCACGTTTGTGCATCCAACAATGATATTCTGGAGTAAAACTATGAATTGCGATAATTTATTTAAATTAAAAATAATCACAGGCCTATTCCCTCAATATTTTCAATTAATCTCTTCCGATTCCGTTTCTATCTTTTTCGATGAAATTGCACAGAAAATATTGCATTTTACTATTCTTACATGTCACTCTAGAAGGAAGATAATATTGATAGTTCTTCCTGAAATTTAATTATATTTTGTGTAGCATTGAATCGTTTAAAAAATAATGGACCAATAACATAATAAAGATATCTTGCATCTAATTATGAATAATTGTTTCTATTATCTTATTACTCTATTTTCTGATTCCAGAGGCTGTAAGAAGTTGTGTGGGAGCTCCAGCGTAATCATTGAGGCGGTTTTCAATTAGCCAGTTGCCATTCGGCAAGCACCGACGGAAATGAGAGACTCGGCTTAATTCAGCTTGACCGATATTTTCCGAGAATACAGACCGGAGTTTTTCCGAGAATAAAAAGCTCAATAAACGCGAGTCACAATGAAATGAGGAGGGAAGCTAACAAAAAAGCAATTGAGTTTCAGAAAGGGAAAGTTGTGATGGGAAGAGGGAGCGAATCACCGGAGTTACTGGCTTTGTTTCTTTTAATTTCCGCAGCTGCCTTGCTGCATAGTAGGGCGCCAGGTCGCAAAGAAGCAAAGCAGCGGCGCCGCCCCCAGGGACAATGGGGACAACCAACACTCGTTCGACTGATAATAGCCCTGGTCTGTCAAGATTGTCAAGAACAATTAGAGCCTAGCAGGCTGAGCTGTGTCGGACGGAGGAGTAAGTGCAGGCCAATTATTTCGGCGAGAATTCCACAGACCCCTCTCGTTACAATTCCCCCCTCCATCTAGAATAAATCATCCTTTGGGCACTATACCTTTACCCTGCCTTAATTGCTTGCGCCTCAATAAAATCTCCCCTTCAAGTGTACATAAATAAACTTTTTAAATTCCTTTTCTGGCTCGTCCACCATTCACAAGCCGTGACATTTTCCCCACCCACTAACTACAGGCTCATTCGACCCCACGAAATTCTTTTTCCGGCTTTTCCTTTGTTCATAAATGAGCTCTGACAGTTGTTTTGGATCAGAAACAAAGCGGAAAATGAGAAAATGGTTATTGAAATTGTATGAGATCCTAAAAGAACTGCTCCTCTCAACCATAAGGCGATAATAGAGGTTTCAATGACTAGGTACTTTGGATGATATTTTGACTAATATTGAGGTTGGAGTTGGATATCAATGATTCATAACCATTAAATAAATGAAGTCTGTATCATCCTTAATTACTGTAATAACGAGTAATAAACAAGACACTTCATCGTTATCAATTATTTGCTTTTATTTCTCTAATATTTGTTGTTATTTCTCAATTTCTTTTCTTTTTATCGTATGGCTTTTTATCGGTGGGGAGACCCTTACGGGTAGGATCCACATCGCCTTATTGTTGATTATAGATCAGTACTGATTTCAAGATCAGTATAATTAGACCTCAATTTTTCAATAGGCTATTATGAGTCCATGTTATTCTCATCAGGAAAAAAATAGCGTAATTTAAGAACTTTGAAATTTCCTGATCTCGGATATATTCATGAATCATCTATTCTGGACGGTTTTGAAGAATCACGTTGACATAATACAGTGGTGAACCACAATTTGCAACAATTGGAGTGTTCATAACAAGTAGTTGAAGAGGCAGTTTCTTTTTTAAGTCACATCTGTTATTGTGACTAACACTCGCATTGTCAGATTTATGCTCATGTAGAAGAGAAACAAGTTGGCAGAGTCCAGATGGATTGCAGGGGGTGTGGGGGGGGATGGTGTCTCATCCGTCGAGGGGGGTGCGGGTGGAAGCACTCCACCACGCAACTTGGTGAGATATGAGCCGCGATAGGATGAGGTACAGATGGAACTACAATATCGCGCTTTAGAATTTCAACATATTTACGAGACTTCACTGGAGTTCTCACAAATTTATTCCCACTCCAGACACAGTTCCCTATGTTCGGAATACTTTATGGTAGCATAAATTGTTCTCGCAGCCAATACCAGCACATTTTACAATGGTATTTTCTGCAGAGAAACAGAGCGTTCTCCCCAATTGAACTTGCCATCGGAATCATTCCACTCATGAAGTGATACGAAGATTTTCTTCTTCTACACAAATTCTGTAATACATTGAATTAGATACCCATAGATGCAATGTAATCTTCAATGTAATCATAGATCAATGTACATCTTCAAGGCAACCTTACACAATTTGTCACACACAGTGTTCGTTTCAAGAATGATTCATTCTAACAACTTTACAATACTCCATTGCACATACATTATCTTTGCCTCAAAGTAATATAATGTTGCTGCATTTGTTTGATATACTACGTTGTTGATTAAATTTCGATAATCTGGTGTAGCCAATCCTAGTAGAACTGAATCGATTCCTTTTCTTGATGGGGAAATAATGATCAACTAGGAATCAAGTTCAATCGAAAAATTTATGCTAGTCTCTGGCTCAAGAGTTTGCAAGCGCCAACAACTACATATTAGTTTGCTCATTCAATAAAAATTGTTTACCTCAATCTAATTTGAATGTATCTACAATATTTCTAATTTCCATTGATAATTTCATTGAAATTATTGAAAATTTGAACTAATTGAAATAATTATATCACCAATATTATGTTGGAGTGCTTATGTTGGTGAAGTGGAACAACCCTACTCGGGTCTCCCCACTATTAAAAGCCAAATAAATAAATATATAATATAATTATACTTATAATTATAATCACTATTCCATCAATAGTAATAAGTCTACATTGTGTGATTGAATAAACAGACTCGATCTTGATCGATTCTATCAATTTTGAAATCGATTGCATTGATTTCATCAATTTATTGATTAATCTGTATTTTCAAATATTCCTCAGCAACATAACCTTCCTAACATTGACCATCGTTTCCACATCTTTTCACTATCATGTGCAAGTCTTTCAACATTCAACAACATCCAACATTCAACAACATCCAACAATAAGTCTTGTCATCCAATAATATTAACATTGGGATCCCTGGAGGTAAGATATTCAATTCACTAAACATAATGATACCATTATTTTATTTCCCACGATATTGTAGTCTATACTATGATATTATACAAGTGGATGTGAAACTGGCAACCAGCTGGTAGGCCTAAGCCCACATAGGGCTGTTGCGTCATTGACGAACAAAAAACTATGATAATTATTATAACTACATTTTAAAATAGGAATTCTAATTATGATCATCTGTGGGATGATTTCGAAGTTGATAGTTCAATCAATATCATTATCAACATCAAGGTCATGGTGAATGCTCTGGAAGTAATCGTTTAACTACTCATGGAGGAGGTGAATGAATTGCTGGATCGAATTAGAGTCTGTTTGGATGCGAGAGAGTTGTGGTAGTATAAGGGTGGAGGGGTGGAGACGAGTGTGAGAAATAGATCAAGGAGGGTAACAAAGTGTTTTAATTATGCGGGCCATGCCAGAGCCATCCATCGCCACCCCCCACCATCCAAAATTAACCTCCCCTCCTCTTCGTCATCAACCAGTACAAGCTTACTTGCTACCTCTATGCTCACTCAAACATATATCAGGTTTTTGGTCAGTTGGTGATGTTGCCTATCTGCGAACAGCGATTTGCATCCTAACAAGATTTCTACTAATCATTTCTATTGTATCGTTCGTTGGTTCTAAGTTTATGTTGAAATGAGCATAGTCAACAGTGATGACTAGAGTGTCAAGTCAAGCTGTGCATGGCTATCCATATGTGTCTATTATGAGAAGAGTTTTGTAATTTGTATTACAGTAGTTATACTATAACACTTATAGTTTTTTTATTATTATAGTTTATTTATAGTTTCATTATTATTATAGTTATAGTTCTATTATTTACAGTAGAGCCTTAGCCAGCTGTTTTTTGTCTCTCTCCCGGAACCGCCGGCAGCCGCTCCGCTCGTGGGAACCGAGACTCTAAAAGCTCAACAAAACCGATCATATCCCGATATTCAATCAATATATTTACTGTATTAGATGAATTAATGTATTTCAAAATATAGCAATCTGAACAGATTTCTGATTACGATACATATAAGGGATTAAAGTTTCTCAATAATTGAAAACCAACAAATCATTGAAGATGAGAATCTAGACATATTCTTATACTTGTTGCAATTTGTTACCAACTTGAAGTATTCAGAGAGTCACCACAGAGAAGGAAGAATTTCCTTCTCTGTGGAGTCACTAAAAAGACGCATTTGAATCCGATTGCCGTAAAATTAATATTATTTTGTACACTCTCAAAGACTTCAAGAAGATATGGCATGAATCTTGGGAATCAAATTGAGACAAAAACGATGAGAGGAATGATGTTGTGGAGAGGAGAGAATGAAGATGGCAGCGTTCGCTCCTCATCACAAGCATGCAAGCATGTGCTAACGAACTGCTCTAGAAAGCCAGTCCCCAAACAATTTGCGTCCCGCAGACTGTTAATGTGTTTCAGCGCGTCACTCTGTTCAATTTTAACCCGATTAACGCGTGGGCAAAATGAAATGTCCTCATTCCAATTCTCAATTTGGTTCCGACCACCCTCCGACCGGAACCCACTTCAACGTGCCATCACACTTCCTCGCAACTGCATTTCATCACTCACTTCTCCCTCTATCACTCACTCTCTGTCTCTCTCTCACTCTATCTCTCACCCTCTCTCTCTCTCTCTCACTCTCTCAATCACGTAATCTTTCTCTCGCTCTCAATGAAAAACCGAGTTTTTCCTCGTACTCGTTCATTCGCATGACAAACGTTCTATCATCCCAGTTCGAATCTGAACATTAATTGCTATTTCTGGTTCAAATTTTGAACGCTTTCCTCCTCTGAAGATGATTATTTTTCGTTTTAGAATCGATTCGCGTGACTAATGACCATGGCAGACTGTTGATTATTGAACTTTTTCTGTATTGACTCAAAACTCGATTGAAATCGCTTCTTTACGCGGCTCTTATTTTGCAAATGATTTTTGTTCATAAATTACTTGAAAATTGCATCGTTATGAATCGTTTTGTTTTCTGCTTCATTTGTGAATGAATAACACTGGTGAAGTGCGTTTGTTTTCTGTTCCAAATTTTTCAATGTCAAAATATGAATTTTCGAAGAATTTATATTATTGATAATTTGGCTATTTTCGGTTAGAAACTGCCATATAATCTTCTGCAATATTCAAGAATTTTTAAGTTTTTGGTTTTCGAGTGAAAATTTGTGACTGTAAAAGCCAAAGCCAAACGCTAGATCGATAGATACAATAAGGTAGCTTTCATACTGATTCTCTTCATTGTTTGAGCATTTTTGAGTCCACGTTTCTTTATCATGTTCAACATGTTCCATATACCGCATTCTCTTGGAATATTAATGGTCTTCTTTGATTTTTCAATACCATTTCTTATTTTGAAAGAAGAAATACTTTAAATGTGATTTTATAACTTACCAATGCAGTCCATTGCGATACTCATTTGACACTTCATTGTCCCGTTTTTTCACAGTGGGATTACTGAGAAGTCGACTTGCGAAAGCACAATGCAACGGCCGGCCACTTGAGAAGGAGCTTGTCGGCGCTTTGTTGTGAAAGACTCGGCCATTTTGTGTTTGTAGGTGGTTGAAAGAGAACATTGTCGGTTGTAGGATGGAGGGGGGGGGTGGTGGAGTGACTCGATTCCATGGAACAGAAGCGAATGTTCGGCTGAAAAGAAGACGCAATACTTTCCTTTTTACCACCGCGCGGAATCAAGAGGCTCGTTTCTTTTCATTAGGTTTCTGTGCACAAAAAGATGTAGCGAGTTGCTTTACACAAGTGGACGAATAGAAGCAACTCTCCATCCGGTCATTTCATTCAGTATATATATGACGAGCAATGCGGCCATCTCACAGAATGAGGAGACTCCTCCTCACCAACAACCCCCACCTCCCTCACTCATCCACCTCACCAGCGCCGATTCCTAATTACACAAATTGAATGATCTGACTTCATTGAGTCAGCCAACATGAGGGTTTTTCAAACAAGATGAGTTTGCTCCAACCGACATGCCTCATAATTAACTTTCTTTCTCCAAGTTGTTTGGCTAATTGGATTATATTATCATTTGGAGATATTGCATGCTACAGGAAAGACTCAACTTGAAAAACGAGCACCAATTCTCCCAGAATTAATAAAATTGATGAGGAATTCAAATTTATTGTTTGTAGAGGCCAATACAGATTGACATAGTGTAAGTCATTAAAAAAGGTTTCTCTTTCTATGTCCATATGCGAAGCGTGAGCCATGAATTTTGGGGGGCACAAATCAAAATTAGGGTAATATGAGCCAGAAATGAAATGCTCAGAAATCACTTTGAACACATACAATTGAGTAACACCAGATATTTATTTTATTTAGCAGATCTCTTTGATTTTTCTTTGAGCATTTGAGTTGTTTATTAGAAAATTCCATTGTTCACATTTGGACTTGATTATTTTGTCAAATTGATAATCTTACGTATAAATTACCGTATATAGTACAGATAGTCTGTATAAAGTACCTACCTTGTCAAGCAGTCTTTATAAAGCTTGCTTGAGGTAATGTAATTTTTGTTTGAATAAAAAATTCCTATTCTATTGTCAAGCAGTTATTCTATTGCTTGTCAAGCACCCTTTATAAGGCTTGCTTGAGGTAATGTAATTTTTGATTGAATAAAATAATTTCTATTCTATTCTATTCAAGCAATTATTCTATTGCTTGTCAAGAAGCCTTTATAAGGATTGCTTAAGGTAATGTAATTTTTGATTGAATAAAAAATGTTCTATTCTACTTCTAGTTGGAAAGTGAGAATCAAGTGGCGAACTTGAAAACTGAATTTGTCTTGAAATAGACGGAAATATCGCAGCATTTATTCTCTCTCCATCTACCATTTTTACTGATTTTTTTGTATTTTACTGTATTTTTCCATCCACCACGATCAAACCGAAATCGTTTTCTTGCATTAGTGGCACGTGGCTGCTCATTTCAGTGTACAAGTTGGCTTATTATGAACTTGGCTTTTAAGACTGAGTAGAGAGCTAAGAGCTCATCACCCTGCTTTGCCAGATGCTGAGTACTCGACCCAAACAAAATTCCTCTCAACTCTCAACTGCAAAACTTCTCTTTGAAGCTATATCGACCGCTTCGCTGCGTATTGTACTCTCGACTCAATGTAAGCCTTCAAACCAGTTTATTATCACGATTCTTGCAGTACATTAGAACTTTACAAATGAAACAATTTCCCCCTTCCCCTCCAACCACAAGTCTAAATGAGCTGTCTCAAATCCCAAGACTTTGGCGTCTTTATCTCTGTGTCACTGTTTTGGAATAATGGACGACTAAGTACCGTAACATGCTGACGGAAACAATTTTGTAAGTTACAAATCAGTGATTAATTTTGTTATGTCTACTGTTCCTAAAAGAGTTTTGTACTCTAGACGATTTTAATCTCAGCCCATTGGTATTTATTATTTTGTATTATAATATTATCTTTTGTTCAACGAACACGATAAGGCAGCGATGTCCTGGAAAAAGTTTAAAAATGAAACATAATTATAACAGATGAATTAAGCGTACTAAGATCCCAAGGTCCTTCTCTCCTTTCTTTTCTTCTTCTTCTTTGATATTAATAATTTGTTTGTGTGCATGTGTGAGTGAATGGTAATTTAACTATAATGTACTTACTATTATGAAGTTTTTCTAATATATCAACTATATCATGTTCATTCTATTCATTTGTATTTTTTTAAATGAATTGTATATTTTGTAGACATTGTAACTCCGCCCACAATAAAGGCAATCAATCAATCAATCAATCAATCAATCAATCTTCTTTCTTCTTCTTCTTCTTCTTCTTCTTTCTTCTTCTTCTTCTTTCTTCTTCTTCTTCTTCTTCTTCTTCTTCTTCTTCTTCTTCTTCTTCTTCTTCTTCTTCTTCTTCTTCTTCTTCTTCTTCTTCTTCTTCTTCTTCTTCTTCTTCTTCTTCTTCTTCTTCTTCTTCTTCTTCTTCTTCTTCTTCTTCTTCTTCTTCCTCTTCTTTTTCTTTTTCCTCTTCTTTCTCTTCTTCAACTGCTTTAGCTACTATTCCATTTACAGTATTACCATTATTACTCCTCCATTACTAATACTTTTATTCATTCCAACTATAGATGGCATTACTCCTCTCCAAACCAATAGGTCTACCAATTATGGATAAGGCCTACACTGAAAATTTCTTCGACACAAATATAATACAGGTACAACTAATTATATGGATTTTTCTTCATTTCCAAACTATCTTATACAGTATCAAATTTGTTTAATAAGGTTGTACTACTGATATGTGAGAATGGTATGTTCTACACGCTTTCTACTTTCTATGATATTTTATGGGAAAAATACTTGGTAATACTTGGGAGTATGTATGGTTATAATACGACTTGATTTGATGGAAATAATAATAACCGATTCTCCAATATTAACTTGATCTTCAAATACTGAAGATACTCACTATATGCCTATAGCCTAGGCTAGGGTATCAGTTCGCCGAACATCGGTGAGTGGATTACCATTCAAATCAGGAGCTGGAATAGTGGAGCTCTGCCTACGAAAGCACTTTCAGGCTCGCATAAATCATTACTATCCTCTTCCCATTCTGGACTCGCTCTACATCTGGAATAGGATTAAAATAAACAGGATATTCTGCTTCGCTGTAGCTAGCGACTATCTATGTCCTTTGAAATTCAGACTAAGAACTTTGGGTAACAACCGTGATAGGCCTTCCAAGTATCCTTCCTTCTCAAGGCAGAACGGAACGTATGACACAGATTGTATATTCTACATTTGAAGGCAGTGCATAAATGGAATTATAGGACGGAAACAAGATTTGGCCAAGAGCTCTGTAATAATTCCTAGTCCAAAATTCTAGACAATCCATGTTACATCTCGGCCAGTTGCATTTAATCACATGGAAATCATTACACAAAATTCATGTCAGTATCCTCAGATTAGTTGCTGAGCTGGTTCATAGAATCTGAGTTGTGTCTGTCTTGCTTGATGATTATCATCTATATCAATTCTGTGGGAACATTTGGATCCCCTAACTTAAGGATGGCACGGTTGTATATATTCGGTTGTATCTCATGATATCTTTGAAGCTCATTTTGCAAAGTATGGTATAACATGAAATGTATGCAAGAGAATGCATTGAATGATAAATAAATTGCTCAATAAACTTGTAATGATAAAATTAAATTTTGGAGTGGTGTTCAAGCGATTAAAATAGAGGTCTGATATATGTTTTTTTCAATAAATGTTTTGGGAAAATTACTTCAACCAGACTAGGAGGCGAGAAAAATTATTGGGCCTAAGGGCGCCAAAATTCTAAATCCGGCTCTGAACCTACTTGTTTCTGGTCACTTGCTATGTAACTGAAATGCCCAGCAAATAAATAGAATAGAAATTTTATTGTTTCTTGTACGCTAGAATTGAACTCAGGATCAAGATGAACTAGTACCTTATATTAATCTAGGATCGTTTTAATTGTATCGAGAGGATAATACAAGATACGATATGCATCTGGGTGTAATGTATTTCTGTGAATAAACTGTTGGATCACGACTGGAATTACTAGCTAGAAACAAATAACATGGAGGTTTAGTCGCGGCCGCTACGTTGCCCCAGGAAAGCCGAGTCTCGTATGGAGATATAATTGGTCTGATTATTTGCAAACAGTTTTTAGAGGCCTTGAGGGGCTTGCGAGGAGATCCCGTTCGCTTCTGGCGAGGCAGTCATCTGTTCAGTGGGCTACCTTTTAGCCTGTAATATTAAACGCGTAAGCCTCCATGATAACAAAGCACAATTAAATCGGCCGCGCTGGCATTAGTAGCGGAGACTCTGAGCGCTACTTTTTGCCCTCGGGCTTAGGCCCCCTTACCCTCAGCCCCCCTTGTACCCATTTACCTCCACCATCGTACCGCTATCGGCTACTGCAGTAACTTATAATCCACAATGAATGCGACTTTTGCCTTCTCCAAACGCCTTTCGCTAATCTTCAAAGCAGCACACAAAACGTGATGAAGCCGGGACCAACCGGTGAATTATGGTAAAACAATGGCTATGCAAATGAACAGAATATCCAAGTTGAACTTATTCCCATAAAGGAGTTGGTCTTTGCATTGGGATGTTTGGTCACACACCTCCAGGAAAAGAACATTTGACCTACTGGAATTAATTACAGACGCTGGATCGGAAAGGCAATACTTTTTATATAATGTACTGTATATATTTTTAGAGAAGTAGAAGTCTAACAACCGAAAGGAGAATTTTCACTCAATTATGCAAAATTCTTAACTCAATAGATAGCATTATCGATTCTTTTTAGAATTTGATTCATTATACATCTTATCTAATTAAACAATACCTAAATATTTTTCTGAAAGTACGCACTTATTATACAGAACTTTTCTATTATTACAGTTCAATCAAGCCCAATGAGATCATACTTTTTTTTAGAGAGTAAATAGAATGGACATGAAGAGAACTGTCAATCATTGAAGCATGATATAATAATATGTAATGTGAATGAAAACTTAATTAATTACCCAATCATTTTACATGTCATTTTAAAACATCTGCAGCATCACTTGTATTGCAAAAGTTATCAGTAACTTGTGCGAGTTTCTTAGGTAAATTGACAAACATTCAACTCCCATCACTATGCCCTACAACTGTCTTCAATTTATATACTAGATATCTTAATCCCATCTACCCTACTATGAATACTGGTGAAAATCGGATGTTGATGAGCGCAATCCTAAAATAACTAGTGAGTCCAGTTGGACTGGCTCCATCCAACTTTCGTTACGAGCTCTAAAATCTAATGAAACACCGAATTTGAGTTTTGGCTCGATGGTGTGCTGATCATAATATTGGACAGGACATGGATTTTGTTGGGTGATGAGGAATGAGGGGGGGGGGTGGCGAACGGAGCCTGGTAATCTAGTGAACTGGAATATAATCCGACCGCCCTTCTCCTCAGGGACTTTCGAGCTTTGCTATCAAGCAGAAAGCATCCTATTCCGGGCCACACATTCCCGTTTCTGATCCCCAACACCACTTGCACAGTTTTCCTTCACCACAGCAGCATTTATCCTTGGAACATCTGGATTTCCCTTTCACCCTGACTCTCAATCAATGTAGAGGAATCAAATCGATCAGCATTCCTGATATATCATTCGAGTACACGATCGATTGAACTGGACCTCTTTGACCCACATTCATTGGCCTCAGTTTCCATCCCTCTCAGTTGTTAAGGGGAAGCCTATATCTCTATTATGATAAAGAAAGAGAGCCTGTAACTAAACTCTAGCACAATAATGTGTCGAAAATATCGTGATAGGTTTTCATGAACACTAATCCGTTGTGAGTGAAGTGATGTTGTGGTATGGGAGAAAAATACTTAGATGTTGTCAAACCATTAAAAATAAATAATAAAGGTTTTAAAACATGTAGCCTAAATCTTTTTCTTCCATGATTTCAATCTTGTATCACTATCAGTATATTTTCGATTTTCATCTAGCTTAATACTCCAAAATTGTGATTGGAAGCACAATGCTTGCCATTCATTTTGTGCAGAGCTGTGGACAACGCAGTATAAATCACTTTTTGGACTAGGTGAACGCCTCCATTAACTTGTAGTGGAGGAAGGAAGCAAGGAAATATAATATATGTTGTTATTTATGAGATTGACCGTTGATAAATGCGACGCGATGTGTGCTGTCGCGAGCGGCCAACCGACGGTCAGCTGACCGGTGATTAAGTGCGCGCTTTGTCCGCTGCTTTCGTTGGGGGGGGGGGGGCTAATTCAGGGGGGAGGAGGAGGTGTCGCCGACGCATTCAAAAGCAGACCGGCGCATCGCCAAGACCGGGCAATTTATCGGGCCATAAATTCTAGGTGCTAATAATACAGAGATCGACAGCAGCATAGCACTACATCTACTCTGAATTACGTAACGGCCACAGCAAATACCTGCATCACCACTTTCCACTCTGCAGCGCCACCAGCCGCCACACAAAAGATGTGGCCGCCACCAAACAATACTCTTCGGGCTCCAGCTTTATGTTAAACCAGCCACCAGAGTGCTTGCTTGCTTTCAATGCTTTTCTAAAGGACGATGTTGTAGTCCACTCAGGAATCATAACGGCTGGAACAAAGCTGCACGGAATGGGCTCCATAAATTGCCCATGAGGTGGATGCTTCATGAACAATGTATATTAACTTGGAAACTGGTTTTAGAAAATGATCATTGAGGAAGTGATTTTGAGAATTTTGTGGTAGATGAGGATGAACAAGATGAGAAAGTGGCGCGCTCATAAATGAAATTAATGTAGAAAATATTTTTATAACAATATATCAGAAAAACCAAAAAATACTCTCAAAAACTCTGAAAACTTCCGCAGCTCTTGTGGCCGTCAAACATTGCAACAGATTGCAATATACAATGATTCCTTCCATCTAAAATTATGCTTTATGATATGGGAAGTACGAATAAAACATTTACTATAATAAAATTGCTTTTGAGCAAATGCTCATCATTGTTACATGACTGGACTTAGTAAATTGATTATTATTCTATGAAGTATCAGGAAAATTGATTTTATAATCTTTTAAAGTGAATTTAAAGAATCCTGCGGTAAATTTTTATAACTCCAGAAAACGTTGTACAGCTCAGCAGTGCTGCATGGATAGAGATGTTTCTTATACTGTATCTTCAAAAATTAGGTCAATGTTTGTTCACAATTTTTTGTATCATTCAAGAAGAAAAATTGCATGAATTTCTTCAAATAATGGTGTACTATGTTTCTTTTAATCTATTCTAAGAATATTTTAAGTGAATTGTATGGGTCATATAGACATTTATTACTTCAAGAAAGTGAATAAAGTATTATTAGAATAAAGCTAAACTACAAAATGTTCAATTTATTCAGATTTATCAATTTAATTTCAATTGATTCAATATTTGTTCGAATTGTAGAATTATTTCAATGCATACTATACATGTGATTCAGTATTGTGTAATAATTGTGTAAACTGTACTGAGTATAGTAATACTATTTGCCCCTGACAGGCTTGGGCTATGCAACATTGAGCACATCTGCTCCCGACTCACCGCTACAGACCTTATGAACGACAAAGCTCAACGTATGTAGGGATCCATGCGTTGATCCAACAGAGAACCCCTATTGTCCAGGGGCGGCTTTAGCGGGTGGGCAACTGCCTACCCAATAACCCGGTGAATAAGCCCCTTGCCCCATTATGCCTGGCGATAGATTTTATAAAATTATTTTAAAAATTTGATACTAGGAAAGTTGCCTACCCCATATATTCATCCTAAAGCCGCCCCTGCTATTGTCCGAGGTTAAGCGCGCATTGATTCTCTGTAACACATGATTTTGTACAGGGGATACAGTCATGTGGAAGATCCAGGTCAAGGACTAGACATGTGAGAATAATCATAAATAAGTGAATATAAGCTTCTTAAAAATACACTATCTAAAAATAAAAATAAACGACGAAGATCTTCCACTAAATCCTAATTCCCCATGTTTGTGTGGTAGACCAAATTCTCATCTAGTAGACTCCCAGCTAGTAGACAAAAATATATCCACAAATCTACTACATACCTAAACAAATCTACAATAAAAAATACATTAGGGTACGTTTATATTTGGACAAATGACTGTCATGTATGAAACTTGTAGTGGCGAAGCGTGGTTTTTTATTTGGTAACTTGTGAGAGATACTTCACCCAGAAACAAACACGTCTGAAATAAAATAGTGTTCATTCAAAATATTTGAGGAATTGTCGAACCTCACACACATTGTGAGAGCAGATGTTTCTGGTTTTGTTAATGCACTCTCAGTAAAATTATCGCAACCTCCGTTCCTTATTCTTTGACTTATTCACAAAACGCTTTATTTATACTTGAAGAATATGTAGAAATTTCTTCCTTATTTCAACCTTTTTGGATATTAGGCTTTTAAACAGATTCCTTTGAAGATAACATTTCTACTGATAGTATTTGACAATGTTGGAATCTATCATCTGATAGATTCAAAGAAAATATTAAGAATCTCTCCTGGTACTTTCTGCAACTTGTCTATGAAAAGAATGTTGTTCTGGTGAATGCTATTCCATTGAGACCAGAGATTATCCATTCAATGATATTTGGTTAGTCTATGATTGAGACTCTCTTCACCAACGTTAAAGCACCCATGATTCACTTTTCAAGCACTAGAATTTGTCCAACGACAATTACCATAAAAATCCAACTGCTCTTCAAATTGTTATCGATCATCAAGTTGATACCGTAAAATATCATACATTTTATCCTGATCGTATATCCAGACAATGAAGCTCGCTATAGGCGTCTTTACGACCGAGAATGCGGTTTCAAGAAGCACCTGCTTGAGAGCAAAGGCTGGTCGCTGCTGCTGCTGCTGGTGCTTCGTGGCAAGTAGCACCGTAATCTTTTCAAGATGATCGGGGGGGAGGTGGAAGGGAGTCCAGACGCTCGTAAAAGGCCACAAAAGATGGGCGCCCGAGTACATGAATGGGTAGGCGAGCGGTGGTGAGGGACGGGTCGTCTGAAGATGAAATGCAGCTTGATATTATATTGCTCGCTGGAATTATTATTAGCTCTCTACAGGCGGCCTCACACTTGCCGTGGAATTATTGGTTGGGGCGTGGCGTCACGGTCTCTGCCACATAATCAAAACTCTCCGGCAGGTGCGCCACAAAAATTAAAACCGAGATGAATGGGAAGGGTGGACGTTGAGTATGCATCAAACATCCTGGAACAAGGTTGGAAAGAGTGTGAAAAGAGAATACTAAAACCACTCGTAAACAAGATCAGTTTTTTTCTCACAGAGAGGACCAGTGTTCTCTAATTGGGCTCACAAATTATTCAATAATTAAAATCAAATCTATTTCGATGATGATTCAATTATCCTGAGATAGTTATCATACCTGTTTTTCTCTTTCCTTGATACTGTATTGTTTCAAATAAATGATGATGAATATTGAAATGTGGCCAAATGAAATGAAATCAGTGTATTATCCTTTGAATATAAATACAACTACAGGTTAACATTATTTGAACTCTCCTCTCCTAGCCTGAGTTTAAGGTGAGTTTATTCCTCAAGATTATCACAAGGAAGTAAGAGAAAACTAGTTATTTAGAAATAAACATGCGGAAACATGAGTGCTAACTCATTTTGCATCGTGCATTTATGCATACTCATCCATGATAGAAGCACAAGTAATTTAACATTCAATCAATATGGAAGATTGAGTTAAAAGTGTCTCATATTGCTAAAATTCAGGTCTGATTTTTCAAAATCAACATTAATGTTAATTTCATTACATTATAACTCATAACTCCATCTAATTTTTATAACTATATATACTTTTATCACTATAATTATATACTATTTAATTACATATATTTATATTTATTTTTAATTTATATTTATCACTATTTAATTATGTATACTTTTATCACTTATAACTCCATCCATCACATTCATGTTAAAAAGGACTAAAAATCTCAAATACAGTATTATCAGTGTTTTTTCAACACAATTATGGGTTGATTAGAAAAAATACTATAAATTATTGTATATTATGGAATTTTTAATGAATAATGCTACGACAATTAATTGCTAAGACACGAATAATTCGCATATTGGAGCTGCAGACGATTACAGCACAAAAAATCGAATGAAAGGCGTTCAATTCAATTAAAACATAACTGGCATGCCGACTCGCGTGCGACTAAGTTCCTAGACTCGAAATTCCGACATTCCTTGTCGTGTGCAAGAGAGACAACGAATAGCTGCTAGTGGGTGGATATGATGAGATAGTTATAGGTGTATTTATAGTAGGTAGATATAGTTATGGTGTTATTTGTGTGATTATTTAGATGATATAGTTGTGGTGAAGTGACTATAGATCGGGTAGATGATAGTGAAATAAATATGAAGTTTTTGATGCTTTAGGTGTTCAAGCTTTATAGTTCTATAGTCTAAGATTTTACAAACCTTGACAGAATTACACTGTAATCACAAGTTTTACAAGCGACTGAATCAGAATATGCCTATGTGCATAGACTTTTTTATATCCACAGAGAAGAAAGGCAATTATATTTTGTGTTTTAAAACAGCATTTTCAATCATAATATAGATTTGATTTCCAGTCATCTCTTTTCATCATTAAAATGCAATCTCTCTCATTACTGAAATTACTTTCATTCTATTACTGAATTCACTTCCATTATCATTTGCATGATGATTGCTGCAGTTTGAAGTGTTTAATACCAGAAGAGAATTGTATTATTCTTTTCGGAACAGCAATGCGGGATGCTGTTGAATACTTTTAAACGTTCCTGTTAAGATAAATATGGGTATGTAGTTATCAACTGTACAAATCATTCTTGTGTCACAGTCATTGAAATGCAACAAATAACAACCATTCTCTGCAATGAATGTTATCGCTTGGTTAGCGTTGGAAATTTACTTGTGGTAATAAGAATAGAAATGTAATATCTGTTCGACGATTTGGATGTAGCGTACATACCTTTAGTTGATTGAATATGATTTTTTCGTTGATTCATACTAATTGTATTTCATGCATTACCATGCTTCTCTTCTATTTCAAACGAAGTAGATTCCTTCTATGGGAACCCGTAATTCTGGCTGAAAAATATCAAATCATATTCAAATCAATTCACTTATTTTTATTGCATATTGACTTGATTTTTTATATTATATTAGCCAGCTTAATTTATAAATCACAATGGAAAGTTCTTGTCCATCAATGAGTTACAATATTATCACTCTTATTATTGTCAGAAGAGAGAAACAGGCTAGCCTTTACTGCTGTGAACCAAGCTTTCAATAGCTCCAACATGATGAATATTGAATAATTTATTTATTTCTGTTAGGAGGCAACTCAAATCATCGTTTTTTATCAGAATAACTTTTCATTTTGATGATTTCATTTCACTCCATTCAACTCCTTTATATTATTGTGGAATCTTTTTTTATTTACAGCTAGGAGTGAAATGTGTTCATTAGCCAAGTGCTAGATGCAGTGGAATCTCATTTTATAAAGAAACATCAATGAATAACATGCGTAAGCCGATCCTTCTTCAAAAAGTAATGATTCTAGGCTTTCAGGGTTCTGGACTCAAGAAGCCGAAATTGAAAAGTTGAATTAAGTCGAAGATTGGGCAAAATGAGATCGTCTCCTAATTCCATTTCGAAGGTTGGCAAACAAAAGTTAGAATTCGGATGTTTGAGAGTGGTAAGCCTGAGGTTGGTTGCGAAACACGGGTAATGGTATCGATGTGCATTATGCAGCAACTGCCTAAGTTCGCTCGGAGTCGGAAAGTTGGACTCAGAGAGAGAGAAAGAGGAATAGGAGGAAAAGAGTGAGAAGGAGGAGGAAGAGGTAGAGGATAGAGCAGATAGGTGGGTGAGGGAGCAATACCTGAGGGAGTTCGATACAGGACAAAATAGTTGTAGTAGTAGGCTGCTGCGTAGTTGGAGCAAGCACGGCTACAACTGTGAACGCAAAGTTTTGCTCATACCAGCCTCCCCCTCCCTCTCCACCCTTTCTCATCTCTCACAAAACACAACCCTATCACACTCACGGAAAAGTCTGCTCTGATTTCAACTCTTGCAAAGTTTTTCATTCTAGTTGTTAATTTTGAAAGATGCTCGCTCTCCAACCTATGAGATGAGCGATTTCTATTACGGAACACCATATAATATTGTTTTTGTCACAACAATTTCTGACCTTGATGTGGAGATTTATTCTTACTGAAGGAAGAGTCTAGTTCGAGGTTCAAAAGTTACACTCTCCAATCCATCTTGATATAATGATTATAGTTTATTATCATTCAAAATTGTTGATATTACATTTTTATGACGTCAAAACATTTAATATAAAGTACTATTGAATCTTCATTCAAGTCTACTACTAAGTATTTAATTATTATATAGTCCAGATCAAAAGACAAGTTCGAGAATAGTTGATAGGACATGATGTTCATTGATATCTACAATAGGTCTATATTATAACTACTGTACTGTCCGCGTCTAAGCTCCGTATCCCCGACGGCTTAATACCAGGGACGAAGAGTGCTATACTTTTGCACTACAAAAACTTGTTGTCGATGACGTATCGCATTCCTCCTAGGGACACGGAGTAGGTTAGACGCAGGCAGTAATAGAAACGATTCTAGTTATTATCATCATCAATCACGGATCCCATAAGGTGTCTGAAATTGTTTCTATAACGAGATTTATTTATGAAATAATAAATAAAATATAGATAAATTTTAACCAAATCAAAGAGACCAAAAGTTACGATTGTCTCCACGATAAATCCACATCGCGTTTTTTGTTTAGGGAGTGAGTAAATCCCTGCATTTTCATCATTGTACAATTTTCCCGAGGTGTAAAAGAAAAACACTTTGACAAAGGGTAAAAATGAAATTGCACTCGCCTTCCTTCAATGGACTTTTCTATTAGATTTTCAAGCGATGGAAGCTTTGAAACTCACAGGTTTTGTGAGTGCAATTTTTTCCGTGCTATATTACAGCGGTGATAAATGGAAGAGTGTGATGATGAATAAAAACGTTGTGAGACGAATAGAGTGTAAGGGAATAAAACATCAGTTTTTACTCTTCTGCCCGGAACCGAGTGAGAATCAAAAGTAAATTGAAGGTTTGCCTGTCGGATGGAAGATTGCCGAAGGGAAATTCTGTTTGATGTGCTGCCAGGTACTGTACGGCGAATGCCTGCCAATGAGGATTGTCCGTACGAGGCCGAATGGGGGGGGATGGGTAACATGTATTCAAGTAGAAGGTAGTATATACATATGTATACAAGCATGTACATAGCATATATGTGTGTGAGTAAGAGTGGGGAGGGCCACGTGATTATGCATGGTCTCATATCTCCATCGACCAAAGCTTGTTACAGCAAAAAATATCCTATAGGTTTTTAATAATAAAAAAGCTCTTCAGATTCTACATCCATGAGAAGAATGAAGAAACGGAATGATTGCATTGCGAGAGAAATTGATAAACGAGGTGTTTGCAGATCAAAAAAGTTGGATTTCATGAAAAGTTTATTGCTTCTTCTTCTTTATACTTGTCTGAAAGATTATTGTTAATTTTCGTGGTTTGAGTCTTGTTCTTATAGATAATTATTATAATTATTCATTAAAATTCTATTAGTCAATCACAGTAATCAATTGAAATTTTATTAATCATAATCTTTCTTTTCAATCTATACAATTTCTCATCTTTTATTCTTCATTCATTCTTACTTCTTCGGCATTTCGTTGGTTATATACGAATAGTTTCAAAATTTTCAAAATTGGTTTGAATCTTGAAAAATGATAATTACCTCCCATATCATTGATAAGAGAATTTTTATTAGTTATCTGCTGTTAAAAAGCTCATCCTGTACGTTGTACAATAATAGTGGCATATAAGATGACTGTGGCGTCGTGAGTTATAGAGTTGTGAGGACTTATCACAGTAGCCCTCTTTTTATCTTGTCATCCTCGTTTTTATTAAATTCTTCCCTCGAATTATTTCAGGCATTGCGCTCCTATGACAGTTAGCATTTGGGTATGACAGGGAGTGATGTCTGAGATCTCATTCTATCCGTGCGGTGGCATTTTAGAACAATCTTATATCTGACTGTTTCTGTATTGGAAATACGAGAGTCGAGCCTTCAGCATTTAGGCCTATGACAATTTAATAAACTCTCTAAAGCCAGGTGGATGGGGAAAAATCTTCTTTCTGCAGGCTCATAATATTGAGGGAAGATATGGTTTTCTCTATTTTTTCAACCTTTCACATGTACACCTAAACCTATACTGTATACATACATTTTAATCTTTCCTTCTCTCGATTTCTCCCAATGAATCCTTGATAAATAGCAGTCCAGAACTATCTATAGCTGAAGGGATTGTTATTAAGAGATATGTATTGGGATTTCTATTGAGATTGGATTGATTGTATTGAGATTGGATTGATTGTATTTGGAAGCTCCATTAGTGTTCAGAGCGGTGAAGAGCAGAAATGTGCAATCGCAGTTTAGTATTTTGGTTGCTACTTTTAACCAAAAACATGAATATGGTACCGTATTGTTTAGAAAGTTTAGAATTGTACTTGTCATACCTCGAAATTAAGTATTTCAACTTTAAAATGACTTGTAGGCTATTCATGCCAAAATGATGAGTTGGTATCTGGTTCAATATAATTATGTTAGTTGGGAATTCCAAACATCGATTTAATTCAGAGAGATTATCGTTTCTGGAGGAATGCCTTGACCTAATTATCAGATTAATTTGGGGTAGACCTTCAAAGGCATTCAATTATTGTTGTTCAGTTATGCGTTGCTTGCATATCTCAACTAGGCTGCAATGTGTAATCATAATCATTATAAAACGGAACATCGAATACATACAGACAACGTGGTATATCTGTTTACTTCTACGTTTTGTATGTTTGATATGATAGAATGAATCAGATTCATCCGTAATTAGGGAAGTTTCAATTATTATTGTTCCCGTAGAACAATTCCTTCACGTCTATGATAAGAAATCACAAATTAAGTTGTCAAATCTGAAAATACCTCTGGAAAACATTAATAATTACAACCATCGATATAATATATAGCTCAATAATAAGTATATAGTCTTACCTGACATAAAACAAATATTACCTATAATATGTTGATAATTTGGAAGTTTTATTAATGATTATCAATTTTATTGACATCAACTCTATGACCGGATGACCCATAATTAATTTTTCACTAACAATTCTTGTGCGTTTTCATGACCATAGTAATTGAACTGTATTCTTTTAGTGAAAACTGAATTGGGGGCCACACTGTATTAAAACAGCACCATTCTCATAACGAAGCTACAGTATAATCATTTAATAAAGTATGCTATATTATAGCAAGAAAATTTCATCATCACAGTCAGTAACTTCAGTGAATAACAAGTTGTAAACGATTTCTTCTGAAGGGCAGCAACGAATAGATATTCAAATGAGGTTATAATAACTTGTTATGAATTTTGATTGGCGCTAATAGGGTGTCTAGTTGAAGAGTGTGATACCCATAACATCACACCTTACAGGATAATGACTGCAATCTGTTGAAGTGTCAAAAGTTTTATGGGCAGCACGTTACAGAAAGGCCAATCTCTCCAACCCTCTCTCACACTCTCTTTCTCTCTTTTCTCTTTCACCTGTCCATAGTCCCTTTGCTCCTCTCTTTCCTTCTCTTCGCCATCATCCTCTCCTTCCGTTACCAAAGAAACAAAGTTTCCAACACCGAACTTGGCTCCAGGCGCAACTTTTTCTTTATCTACACCGAAATGAAACTTGCTCAGATATCTCCTCAGTAATTTTCAAGTTAACTCAAATTTGTCTTTGACAAGAAGCAGCCGTGGCCGAGCCGCCCGCTTGCCGCCCGCTTGCCGCCGCTTTTTCAATAGTTTCAATCGGCTCAGTAGTTTTATTTGTTTCGGAAATTACGAGACGAACTTGTTGTGAGCTTTTGTCAGCAAATAAATGAACTTGATAATGAACTGGATACTGAAACTTCAGAGTCTCTCTCGTACACATTGGAATCTGAGAGAGATGGGGAAATGTGGTCAACATAGAGTTTTCACTTTTTGCTTGAAAAAGTACTTGGAAATTTATAATCGTTTACTCTAAAATTATGAAAAAATCAAGACATAATTTACTGATACCAAGTCTATCAGAGTCATTATGTTCTTTTGAACTTGAGAAACATAAATTGGTGATTGGAGGCATTTATTCATACAAAAGGTTTTTCATTATTAAATCATGTGATTATTTATGCATCTTTGTCCATACATTCTTTACATTGGCTATAAATTTGTTCATCCATTAAGCCTATATAAGATTTTTCGAGAAAATCACATCATGATTCATTAATTCATTTTAATTTTTCCTTAATTGATTTGTCATATTCAATAATGATTCAAAAATCATCGAATACAGTTGGAGAATAATAGTGTGTATTAGAGAAAATACACATATTAAACATCTCCTTTTAATATGGAACTTATATGTTTAATATGAAGAATTAGGAAATTAATTAGATATCTGCATTAGAAAAACCAAGCTGGTGTGAGAACTGTTCACAAATCACGTTGGTTAGACCATCATTGTGCAATGGAATAAACATTATCTCCTTTTTAAGGGATGATTTAGGTCAGGCAGCAGGTCCTAAGATTCAATTCTTGGAAGAAAACCTGCGCTGAGCAGAGTTTCCAGGGAAGTAATAATTCTTCATTAGTTGACTTTCTTGCTGGTGAAGGCGGAGATCATAGCTTTATTGAATCGACAGCTGGCCAGAAGAGATTTCTGAAAGTTTGGTGATTTAAATCAGTTTTTGTTCTCGCCCTTATTATCGGGGGGTTTTTGGGCGCAAGGAAAGACACAGATTCGGGGTACAGGGGGGTTCGTGGCCGGGAGTCACTTCTCCAGGGAGCGATACATCAGTCTCAATCCTGGTTCTTGTTCATGCCACGTCGCGTCAGATCACCCCCTCCTCCCACTCCATCCAGCCCCCTCCCCACTTCTTCCTCTGACTCACTTATCGTGCAGATAACAAAAACTGATAACCCAGATTAGAGGACGCCTTCCAGCAATGAATCCCCTTCTCACAGTACATGGCCGCAATCTAAAAGTAGTCACTTTAACTGAGCTCACATATCAATGTCAACTTTGCTAGAACTCATCAATCGTCCGCTTGATCCAGATTCGAGATTGATCAGCGACATCGATTTGAGATAGAATCCTTAGGTGTTTTTTCTGTTACAGCATAATAACAGAGTAATGCAATTAACAAATTGATTGGGCGTGTTGTAAGAAAAATTCGTGAGAAACTTTTCCTGCATGATCCTACATTTCAAAAAGAGCTACACTTGTCTCTTGACTACAGTTTGGAGAAACACAAATGGATGATTCGATCTTTATCAAAGGTTTTCCCAAACTCACTCAATGTTTCAGAATTGTGATTCCAATTAATGAAATTAATAATAATTATATTCTACTTGGAAACTTCATATCTTCCAAATTCTTTTTACATCATAATAATTTAAAATGAAAAAACACAGATTTGTCAATTCTACTGTTTAATTTTTGGTTCAAGGACCAAATCTGTGTTTTGTCATTTTAAATTATTATGGAACACTTAGGCCACTACAATCTCAATAGTGACTCTTTAGAATCTTTCTACATCTTTCAAGTGTGATGATGAAATCAATTTATGATTGATGAAAAATAATATTGTAAAGCCTCTGATTTGAAGCGTCATCAAATACAAACAAATTTACCATAAAATGTTATGGTAAGCGGCCCAAGAACATAACCATAAATGACAAAGAAGCATCGTGAATCATTTGGTCTAGTATGAAGATATCGCAGTACAATACAAAGACGATCCAGTGGTGCTGAATTCTGCTCAAGGCAAAGCGGTGAAGTGGGGAGGGGTGGACAGTCGTAAAAACAGGAATAGCGGTGGCGGCGCAGCCCCATTGTGAGGCCTCTGGGGGCGGTTCGTCTTTGTCAACAATAAGACACCAACAAAATCCCTCGGCGATAGGCCCATTAAGTCCACTTCTTTTGTTCGCTTATATCATTTACTTTCCTTGTTGCCGAATTTTTATTGGGTGGCTCATCGTGAAAAGCTACTGCTACGGTTTGCTACCAGGCAATAATGGAAAGTGAGAACATCCCTTGACCCAAAGTACTTCAATGGATTGCTCAACCTTTTCATATTTCTCTCTTTCAAGATTCAATGTGGAATGGATGTGGGTGGATATTCCTGAAGTAATTTATGCTCACTAATTATTTCTTATGTTTCTATTGGAGAACTGTTTCCTCATCAATTTTAAACTTATCAATCACTATAGAATATCTAGAACAAAATAAGAATGAGATGATTCTTCATTCAGAACAGATGAACAAGTTGATAAAAACACGTATTCAGCATCTTCTGATAGTTTATCAGTTCATAGTTCATTAGAAGATGCTGATATTTTTGCTGAAGATCTATGTTTCAAGCATGGGCTTCATTCAAGGCATTCATTAGGTGGACGGGGATACGGAGGGAGTATTATTATTGAGATGAATAACAAGAATATTTTAAAGTATAGTATCATGCAGACTTATGAGCTCAAGGAATAACTCCATATTCATTCAAGTAAATATTTATTCATTATCTTAAATTTTGACTGATTTTACAAGGTTTCCTTGATACTGCAGTCAGCACATCAAGATCCACATAACCTAGAAGAATCACTTGAATACTGTTATTTTCCGCGAAATGAATGAAATATTCTCTAAACATTATTTCAGCACTGATTTCATCTTTAAGGTACCTTATTTCATACAAATACTCAAATTCCCCTTCTGTAGTATTTTTGTCACTTTTCTCGTTAAACCAGTAATTTAGCTCTTTAAACCTCTATGACGACCCGAATTTCATGTGAAAAAATAGTAATGGGAATTACACTCTTTAAACATCATTTCAACACTGATCCAATATTCAACTTACCTTATTTCATCTTACTACTATCTTCAAATTTCCCCTGAATAGTATTTTCGTCACTATTCCTTGATAAACGAATACCATAGCTATTTGAACACCCATGACAATCCATATTCCTTGTATAAAAAGCAGAAAAAATCAATGAAATTTGCACTCTTCAAACATTATTTCAGCACTGATTAAAGGTACCTCATTACACCCAACAACTCAAATTTCCCCTGTATAGGATTTTCGTAACTTTTTCTCGATAAACCAATATGATAGCTCTTTAAACCTTCATGACGATCCATATTTCCTGTATCAAAAAGCTTTTTATTAGGCGGCGGCAGCTACCCATGCTGGTTGATGCGGCCATGAATATTGAATGGCGCATTGCTTTGAGAAGCCCTCCGCGGAAGGATGATCTTGAATTGGGCCGATGATTGGTCGGGAGGGGGAGGGGAGCTAGCAGCCTTGTGAAGTTTGCCGATCTTCCGCTTTCAGCGAAAAGCGATATCGGAAATATAAAGTGGCGGACACATCTCGTGACAAAGGGCCTCACAAGAAGCCGAGCACCATCCCCCCCCCCACTTCGCACCAAATCCCCCCATCCACTCTCCTGAGTGATAAAGGCAGGCGCTGTTCAAATTGCAAGGAGGTTACGAGGCCCTTTCTCCTCCACAACAAACACCCTGTGCCAGCCTGCCTGTTCCCCCATTATAACAAACATTGATCCCGGCTCTGCTGAACTTTGTTGCATGAAGCTCATGTTAGCTCTGGCTTCTGGTCATCGTGTGTTTGGTAGGTGTTTTTAGCAGTTTTCAATCATTAATGACAAAATGAAAATCCATAAATAGTCAAATCAAGAATAGATCAGCATCAGCAAGTATAAATCAACTTATCAGATCTGGTTATGAACATCTAGATTCCTGGTCTAAATAATTGAGTAATTTCAAGTAAGATGTAATGATAACTAAGATCAAATGTGAATTAAAACCATATTGAAACTTTTCATTTACATCAAGGGAATACAGTAGTTTTTATGAGAATTTATCTCTCAAAATCAACTGCGTTTCATATCATGAAAATAATCTCTTGAATGGAGTTTTCATCAGTATTATCAGTTCAATGAGTAAATCAACTCTACACGGTATCTCTGGTATAAGAATTTTTCCTCTTGTGCAAATGATGAGAGGGGAGGGTGACGATGAGAGATGACGACTGTTTTTAGGCAGTCGGGACCGACGGCTTTTCGTCTCCTCCGAAAGACTGGAGTGGCCGTTTCTGTCAAAATCCGTTCCGGCAACTGTATTCGATCTTGGAACCTTTGGATTATCAGACAAGGCGCTTATCGCCCTCGGCTACGGACCACTCCAAATATGAATTAAAAACATATTGAAACTTTCCATTAACATCAAGGGAATACAGTAGTTTTTATGAGAATTTATCTCTCAAATCGTTTCATATCAGGAAAATAATCTCTTAAATGAAGTTTTCATCAGTATTATCAGTTCAATGAGTAAATCAACTCTACACGGTGTCTCTGGTATAAGAATCTTCCTCTTGTGCAAATGATTTCCAAATTATTGTGTATTAAGTCTTAAATTCCACTCAATATACTTTTCCTAAGATCAGGCGTAGTTAAATTGTTGTATTTAGGTTAAATTTCCACATTAACTACCGTACCATTTATTACTTTTTCGATTTTCAAATCTGCTTCAAAATAATCTGGACTCTTAAAATTGTAAAAACTTTCTTTACTTACATCTTCTAAGTATCTTTATACTCTTGAACTTTAAACAAGAAAAAAACTTAAAAAAGAAATAATTTTCCAATTAAATTAGAATGTCTCAATTCGATTTGATTGATATTTTTGTTTTCCGATAAAGATTTGCATTTAGTTTCATGCAGGGAACAAATACTCGTAAGTGGAAAATAAGAATCTCAAACATGTATAAAATGACAAGCACCAATTTTTTAAAGCTGAAGAAAGTCATAAAACTGAGCTACGAAGCGCCTTTTCCTAATACTGCACAAGTGTTACCTTATAGATTTCCTCGTTTCAATAATGCTATCATCCTCTCTTTTCTCAACTTTCCTTCTTGGTCACTCTTTCGCTCGCACTCTCTTATTCTCCCCAATAGTCTCCTTCAACCTTCCTGTATCTTTCCTCCTTTGTTAATTCACTTGTACTGAAGTCTCTCCTTCTTTTCCTCACTCACTCACACACTCACTGTTCTTATTTCTCCAGACCCCTTTCCTTTTTTTGTTTCACTCCAATCTCACCTTCCCACTTTTACCATTCATGCTTTTCATCTCTCTCGCATCTTCACTCACTTCCTCCGCCGTATTCTTCTTCTCCCCTTCCTTCTTCTCCTTTTTCTCTCTTTCTTCTCCTCCGTATTCTTCTTTTCTCATTTCTTCTTCTCCTTCTTCTTCTATTTTCTCTCTATCTTCTCCGTATTCTTCTTCTCCTCCTTCTCTTCTTCCTTTCTTCTTCTTCTTCTTCTTTCCTCTTCTTCTTCTTCTTCTTCTTCTTCTTCTTCTCTTCTTCTTCTTCTTCTTCTTCTTCTTCTTCTTCTTCTTCTTCTTCTTCTTCTTCTTCTTCTTCTTCTTCTTCTTCTTCTTCTTCTTCTTCTTCTTCTTCTTCTTCTTCTTCTTCTTCTTCTTCTTCTTCTTCTCTCTTCTCCCTCTTCTCCCTCTTCCTCCTTTTCTCCTTTTCTCCTCCATCTTCCTCCTTCTTTCTCCTCACCTTGTCCGCAAGACGAACAGCAAGACGAAAAAGAAGTCGAAGATAAAATCGATCAACTGTTTCCTTTTTTACTTTTTCCTCTACTTTTTCTCCTCTCTTCCCTCTTCTTCTCCTCTTTCTCTTACACTTCTTCTTATTCTTCTTCTCTATTCTCTTCTACTTTTTATTCTTCTCCTTCATCTTCATCCTTTTCTCTTTTCGAAATAGCATCTCACTCCTTCACTCTTCCTTATCTCGATTTGAAAGTAGATCACCACGTCACGATATACAGTACAAATCGAATAGCATAGCTAGCGAGTAGGTAAGGAAATCGCCATCAGCCAATCAGAGTGATGGGCAGCCAGCGAGCAGTCCCTCGGTGTATCATCATTTTCCAAAGCGATTGCACTTTGAAAATACGAGCCGGACGTAGCAGTATCAGCAGCAGCAGCAGCAGTGAAGCACTCCGCTTGATTAGTGATGCAGGTGATCCAAGCACACGAATACCGCCGGCCTATTACCCTATCTGCGACTCGTTTACAGCGTCTGTAAGAAAACTTTGCTCGTTAAACTCCAATCTCAACCCAATAAATCCTCATTTGGTTTCCAATTCCTATTTAATCCTATGAAAGACACACATACCTATATTTATTACCGGAGTTCCATCCAATACAAGTTCATTTTTCATAGATCAATAAAACTAAATTAATTTTTACGATTCGACATACATAGAATACTTATGAGATTTCTTAGGGAGAGAGGTGAGTAAAATTGTTATGTACCTGATAGTTTTATTTTGGTAATGATGGAAACTTCGAAAGAATCAAAAAATTTCTTTGTTTGCCTAGTTAACCAATGAAATCAATTAGTATATAATTCAATATTTATTTTATTTTAAAATAATGTTTAAAATCAATATTTTCATGGATAATCTATATTTATATCCATTATGTTTCTCAAATACACATGGAATATTCTGCCTGAACCACCAATCAGAATAGAATAGAATCAGACTGAATAATAGACCTTTTACATCACTATTTTTTAATGTCTTATGTATTTTATTCATGAACTCCATAAGAACTATTGTAGAAAATAATATAAATACGCATTTATATTATTAATAGCCATCTTATCATCTCTCTTTCTTCTGTAATAATTTTATTTAGCGTGTTCAATTTTGGTAATATTTTCCACTCTTTGAATTTATAATTAATTTAAAATTTAGGAAAAACTTCCTGTACTCGAACTTCGCCTCGTTAGAAAAATAAAGGAGCCATTCTATTCTATTCTATTTATTCTTCAAGTAGATTGTGGAGAACATTGTCATTTCACATTCTAATTTGATCCAACCTTATTGAATTCATTCACAGCTTTCTTTCAAGACGGCACTCACAAGAAATGCAATTCTTTCGCGGAAGTAGAGCAAATATTGAGCTGCAAAAGAAGCTGTGAATAAAAAGCGGCGTGTTTCATAGCTAATCAGGCGCTTGTTGGAAAGCGAGCGTATTCACGCAATAAAAAATTGAGCAGACAACCGACTTCTGTATTTCATTTGCACGAGCTCTGACTGAGTCTTATTAACATGCCTTTATTATATTAGGCGGCGACCGCAAAAAGTTCAGACCTCATCTTCAGATTCGCCAAGTGGAGGTTCCTGCTGTTCTCGAGTACTTTTAATCTGTTCGTCTCTTTCTCACTCTTGCATTTTACAATCGTTCTCTGTCAGATTCTGGCCGTCGACCACCAGCTCAGCCGGTGGTAAGTAAACTTCCCTAATTTTATTAAACGCTGTCGGGATAGCTGTCTGTCCCTCTACACTTTGCTGTTTCTGCTGCTGCTGCTGCTGCTGCTATCCTCACCTTGTCCCGAGCCTAACCAGTGTCGTCACCAAGCTCTGCTTTGCTCTGCCTTGCAAATCAATCTACTTTCCTTTCATACACTCTCAACTCTCATAATTTCTCCTCAAAGAACTCGCACACGTGTAGTTATATTCAGTATCTAATGCAGTTATACTCACTAATGTGTCGTTATTTTTAAGTAATTGTTGTTCCTTCATTTTCTTAAGGCATATTTTCCCAGTTTGAACAACAAGTTGTTCACGGATTACATGATTTACAACACCAGTAATGTGTTTGATCACATTATCATAGAGTCCTACTATGAGTATCTACTTATTATGAAAGCCCAGTTATTGATTTATGGGAAGTACGCAGTATAATTTATTTACTAAACTCAACACGTGTTCATTGATAAAGAGTTATACGGACTATTTCTAGGTTTTTTATACAATGTCGAAAAATATCCATTCATTAGTGTACTCGTATTGTACGATCTTAAACCTCAATTTGTGTGACACTTGTTACTTTAAAAAACTAACTTGACGTTTTAACTTGGCACATAATCATATTATAAAAAAAAATCCTCTTTACTTCAACCATCCTGTATAGTGTTAGTATATGCTCAAGTTTAAATATATAATACATTGCTCAAGTTATAATACACTTTCACATAGTATTGCTCCCGGAAATTTTTATTTGGGCTGGTTCTCCTTCAAAGCGCCATTGGGATGAGTCATATCATATTAGAGAGATGGTTATATCAGTGTCTCGCAAACGAACGTATGAATTCGTATTGTATACGATGATGCGATTAGGCGATTTATTTTAAAGGGGAGATTTAATGAATAATTTGAATTCCAAATTGACTGTGTAATTCCCTTCGAGGGCCTTATCAGAAAATCCCTTAAATGCATTTGAATAATGCTTCAACCGTATCGTGTGATGGTCCGTCTGCCTTGAAACGTGCCAATCCCTGGAGGTAGCATCTTCCACCCTTGTCTTCTTCAAATATTAATCTCTAGAGATTCTTCTGTAGGCTACTCCTTGCTCAACATCCCTTCTTAGCTTTCCAGTTCTTCCCTTTTGGAAATGTGAAAGCCTCAAAGGCCTCGGGCAATTTCTCTTTCGGCGAACTTACAAGGGGGTAAGAGATGAGGGTGCTTCCTCTTTGTGAGAATATTTTTTCCAAAATAATTATTATTTATTCATATTTCTCAATTCCACTTTCATCCTTTAAATGAGTCTTCGAAAATACTCTGCGTAAGTTTTACGTTATCCTCTTATCAGCCAATTACTGTGCAAATTCAGCTTGAAGAGTTGAGAATCAAGCGATCTAGTGTGGAAGTAAAGTGGAAATTGAAAGTTGAAGCTCTCAATAGAATATTATAGAAATTTCGTCTGTTTTAAAAAAATAATTTTTTCAACAAAATACACACACAATAGGCACCTACATCTTCAAATCATAAACAGTTATGTATGGGCTGTGACTGTTGTTTCTCTCTGAAATGAATTGTTATGATTTGTGTCTGCATCGAAGAGTGAATAAATAACCTAGATAAAGAGCCGGTTTCAATCTTAATAAAATAGCAATGTTCATAATTTAAGACTGGTGATTTCACACTTGGAAGAATATGGTCATGCTGGAAATATGTTGGGTTATTATCTCTATCACACTTCATGTTTTTCATTTTTAATTGGAAAATAATGAAATGCTATATTTATAATATGCAGAGTTACTTTCTCATTCATTTTAGTGATTTCTCAATTTCAATTCCAATTGATGTTAGGCCTACTACTAAACAGTGAATATTGGTACAGTATTTGAATCTCATCAATGCATCCGGTCGACAAGATACCCAGTCCCATGAAAATACTCTATTCATAAATTCTAATAAAAAATAAAAATTCTAATACAGTATATAGGTTACATATAATTATGATAAACATTGATTCCATTGATACTTTGTAATACTGTTATAATACTGAAACACTTTAACATTGACGTAAATTTTTATGTGAAGGCTCATCTTGCACCTGAAGCGTTGCATTAGTTAAATCTAAAGCAAGAGCATGAAATTGTTGAAAACATTTCTAAGTTGCCAATCTTGAATACCTAAGTTACTGCAATCAGTTACTGTAATTTCTGCAATCAATTGAAAAATAATAGGCCTACAACTATACAGAGTTGAAAAGCATCATGATCAAACAACGAACTTCTCGGACAGAGATGAGCATCGAAAATTGTTTTGTATCAATAAAAATAGAATGGTGAATAACAACTTCAAATTAGTGTTTAATACAACTCCCAGTTTGTTGTATCAATCATTATGAATATCAAACATCAAGTACAAGAGTAGTTACAATAGTTTCTAGAACACTGTGTCAAATGTGTTACCTGCTTAAACTCGATGATTATGAACTTTCTCTATCAACAAACTTCAGATTGAACAGTGAGGGTGGTTGAGTGGCACGTTGTTCAATCAATTTCCGCAGGTGGAATAGATCTGAACATTGGTTACACGTAGTAGGGCAACGGCACTGTATTAGGTCGGCTCTTTAAACTACTTGGCATTAGATTGATTGCCTGTATCTGTAGTGCACTAACGCCGTCCCGGCCATTATTTGACTGCTTTGTTATTGTGCCCGACAAACAGCTTTGTTATTGTGACGGAGTTGATTGTTATAGTCTCAATAAACCGATGTGCCTGCCAATCGGCGCAGCGGAGATTATCGGAGTTTGAGTTGAGCGTCTGACTGATGGCTGTTGATGGGCAGTGGCCGGCCATTCACATCCAAGTCGTGGCGTACATAACGAGCGTTTCAATTAAATACTGGCACCGCCGAGAGCTGCACTTGAACAGCTAGCACATTCAGCCTCCAACCACGTTCACATGCAATCAAAATTCGCACCCTTCCGATTGTTGTTTCACAATTGAATCAAGTGAAATAATAGATAGTTATTCATATTTGGAAGACCTCACCTATTCATCATTTTGACTCATTTAGGCTAGGCGTACACCGGTTAGTCAAGACAAGACAAGACAAGACGAGATTAGTCACGTTTAGTCACAGTAATTCACATAGTTGCTTGGTAGCACACACCGATGCAATGACTAATCGGTGTGCTATAAGCAACTATTACTGTAACTAACGTGGCTAACTCTTGTCTTTCTTGACTAACTGTACGATGCTAACCTGAGGTATTTGTGTCATAGAAGTTCAATGGTTTGGTCAGTGTCATTGATTCATAGTGACAGTAAAAAAATATACAAGCTTTTGTTTATTAAGTACTCGGAGCTGAAATACTTCGGGAAATGAAATATTGGAAATGAGGGAATTCTATTATTCATAGTTAGATAATAGGATAGTTGGATATTTGTATAGTTGGATTCATAGTTTTTGGAACTAAAGATGATGGATAGTTTAATCCAGTAATTTTCTCTCATGGAGTGAGTCTGTGTGTTTATTATAGCTTTATATTCTCCAACAATTTTCAATAGAATACCAAGTGCCTTGCTTAAATTCGATTCGTTTCGTACCTAATCTTCTTAAATTCAAAATTTCAAGTACGTATATTTTTGAACTGTGTACTTCTGTCTTATAGTGAAGTGCAGATGTAATCTTATTCTAGACTACAGCATTCAATCGGACCCGTCACTATTGTTATGATGATGATGATGACGAAGTCTTCAATCTGATTTCAAACACAAAATTGGTGTTATTGGAAAGACCTTCATATACGTGACCGTATACCATAACCATAAACCATAACCCTATTAATAACAATGAACAATATCAGATTATTTTGCGTGTTAGTTTTCTAAAGTTGTAAGTTGAACGAGAGAAGGAATAGGCAGGAGGAATTGTGAGAAGAGGGAGAAGAAGAGATAGAAACAATAGATGAGGAAGGTAGGAATGGAGGAGGGGGACAGAATAAAAGAGAGTAAACGGAAGAGACAAGGATGAAGAAGTGTTGGTATGGGTAAAGTAGTAAATAGTGGTTGAGGAAAGAAGAAATTGGGCGATGGAGAAGAATAGAATGGACATGGAGAAGTAGGGGAAGGTGGATGAGAATGAGAAGGAGGAGTAGGGGTGGAGAAGAAAAAGGAGGAGATGGGGGAAGAGGGGGTGGTGGAGGAGGAGAAGAAGGAAGGAGAGGAGTAGGAGGAAGAGCAGTAGGAGGAAGAGGAGGAGAAAGCTCTTGCTCTTGTCGTGGTACACGAGTCCCAATTAGACCGGACAGAGGCTGATGTATAACCTCGCCACAAATTAAAACCGCGCTACGTAGAGCCTAATCAAATTCTGAGCCCTGAAGATCCTCTAGGTGTGGACTGGACGCTCTGCGCACAACTTTTACACACAGTTCGATACAAAACTTTCAACGACGAAAATTGCATACCTCATGACAGATTATTACACTTTGCAAGCTTGAACTAACTTCATTCAACACTAAACTCATTAAAATTTCAAATAAATCGAATTGAATAAAAATATTTTATATTATCGATCTCAAATTTCTGAAGGTATTTTGAGAAAGATATTGAGAGAACTCAACAGCACAGAGCAAGCAGAAGTGCATAATGCAATTCAATATCAACTTCAATTACGCAAAGAATATCATTATACCTGTTAGAATGAACGCTGACATCATGGATGAGTATAACCAGTTATTATGAAAAGCTTATTAGCTGAGAAAGGTATTTTAGAAATTGGATTTAATGTTAGAAAGTATGATTTTTGCTCTGAAGCAATTATTTCCCCTTTCTGATTCTGATCCTTTTTTGTAAACAAGATATTCTTATAAAACCATTCTCATAACATGACTCTCACTACAACCAAAAATGAGAAGAGATGATGTCTTGAAGGATGAAAAAAGGAAATTTTTGAGTGAAAGGCACCGAAAAAGAACGTACGCTAGTCTCATAACAAGCATGGGTGAGTTGGTAACAAATAAGTGCAGGAAATGTTTGCTTAGGTCGAGATTCGTTCTCTCCGTCTCATTTCTTTTGCTGTTCTAAACGAGGATTCTCATTTCTCTCGCTTCGAAGTGATAGGAGGCTGGAGGAGCCTGACGGCGCCGGCTGAATATAAATGCACCTTATAGGCTTTGACACTAGAGCTGGAGCCAGCAGCCAAAGTTAGTTAGCAACTGGGTCGGTCGGTGTTTCTTATGAGTGCCAGTCCTGGCAGGAGTGGATGAATAAACACGGCAGAGGTGAATAATAAAGCAGCCGGGCTAGGTGAAGTGGCAACTAAAAAAAGATGGTTTTCATTTTGTAGAGAAGGCAAGCGTTGACTGAGTGAGATAAGAATGTGAGGAAGAGGTTGGTGCTTGAAGAAGAGCAAAGAAAGGTGAGGGATACGTGTAGTGGGAGGTGGAAAATTGTTGGTGGGAGAAGGCGGAGGCAAAGAAAAGCAAGAAAAAGCGAAGAGCCAGTTCTTCTTCGTCGTCGTGATCTGCCATGGAAGACGTTGCGTTGCGGTTTTCTTGTGATATTGCGCTTCCCGATACCAACTACGTGACCCGCTTTCCTGATCGCGACCTGTCCTTCTCTCCCTCTTGCTCCAGCCCTCTATCGCCATTTGGACAACGCCAAACCAAAATAGATAAAAAGAAGAGATGAATGAATCAGACCTTCGAAGAAGATGAAGACGAAGAAAGTGGACTCTTCAAGAGCCCCACTAAACTCTACCGGAAACAGAAGAAATTCAACCCCATCCCACTCTCACAACTGTATCTTCCTGTCATCCTCCCAGGTTTGAGCGCTACAGTTGGGCAAACTATTTACTGAGTCCGGCTTAACCAATTCTTCTTTTTCCTATCGTGTTTGGTTTGAAAACTCATTAAGCTCAGCTCGGAAAACTGTTTTCAACTGGATGTATTCAGATCAGAAAGTTGCAGAACAAGTGAGTTGAGTTTAAAAATTTCTGGAAACGTTCTCTATAGTGAACAAACCATTCATCTCTATCTTTCGTCAGGCACTTTTTGTTACGCGATTTATAACAAGTATGTTCTCATGATTGAATATTTTCATAACTAAATAACTTTATTCTCAATCGATAATAAAAATAACAATCTATTATTTCTGGCTCTATAACAGGATATTACAGTCTATAGCCTACAGGCTACAGAGAATGTCCAATCACAGTATTAAACAGTCTCTGTAGTATAGGGTTTGATCTGAAGTTTACATCAACATTTCGAATTTCAAACAGATTGATTTGTGGATTAGTGCAAGGATCGAATGAAGGAAGAGTGGCATCTCGCATTACTCACATTCTTATATAAAAGGCTGTAGGTTATATATACATTATATAATTCAGTACTTTGTATGATGGATTTTTTCTATTTTCTATTATCGAATCATATTGAACCATGTTTTAATTAATTTCTATCATGCTCAGGAATTTGAATAATAATACTCATATTATATTCCTATTGTAACAACATGAATTCATAGTGGAATTAAGTTTGGTAGAGGAATTAAAAGTACATTGTCCTTTACAATGAAACGTCAGACTCATTACATATTCTCACTGTTGAGCGATTCTACATAGCGGAGTAGTCAAAACAAGCTGCAACACTCGAAATTTGTTGAGCGACTTTTGGCTGAATTGAGGAAAATTTTGGAAATGGTATAAATTACTTATGCCGCAGGTATGCTGGTAACAGTTGTTCTGTTGACAGTTCACCGCTCTGCATCTCTGTATTCTCGCTGGTCTAAAGTTTACATCAACATTTTGAATTTCAAATCCATTTGTGAGTTGGAGCGAGAATAACTAAGAAGAATGGCAGCTCGCATTACATACTGTTCAATACCTTGACTCTAATACTTTTCGTGTGTAACTGTATGAAAATTTCATAGATTTCTATGATTGTTAGTCATCATACTGATAATCATAAAATAAAATTCTGATAGGAAAAAAACAATTCATTTGTTAAAGTGTTTCCGACCATGTTTTTAAGCAAGGTGTCCCTTGCTTTTTTCCAGTAGAATATCTAGATTAAACTCGATTAGTTTATCCCTTTTTATCTTCTGCATTGCATTACTTGATTATTATCTAATGAGCCAGCTCTGAAATTGTACAGACCACTCGTGCACTGATGCACTTATTAATTGAATTGAAAGTTTTTTACAGTACTGAACTCTTCATCATTACGAAAATACAACTGAATAATTGTTCCCAATTCACTAGCTGCTCAATTAGTGGAATAGATATTCAAATTACATTTATTTGCCAAAAAATTCTAAAAAAGTTGTAACTAGATTTAATAAATTATTTAAAATATCAAATCTGATTCAAAAGTCAATATAAAAAATACAACGACCTATAATAAATGTTTAGTAAGTATCTCCTGTAATTAAGTTTTCGATAAATAATTAATTGGAATATAATAAAAGATAAATAATAAAAGATCAGGTATTGATCTCGAAACAACCTTTACAATAATGCAATATTTTTTGGACTTCAACATTAGAGTTGAAGAGGAAACTCATATAATGTACATTTCAATTGAATATACTGAATTTAAAAATGTTATATGGATGCCTTTTAACATTGACAAATGAATGTACAAGTATGTTTCTCCTATTTCACTATCATTTGAATATGAGAAAATATTTTAAATTCAATTATAACTCCAGTCTTCCCCATTTCATCTCATTTTGCTTAGCTCTCTTCTCTTATGATGCACTCGTAACTCTATTATCCCGACTTTGGCAGAAAATTTAGTTGTATGGCTGCACTCATCTTATGGCTGCAAATTAAGTGGATTAGAAATCTCTCTTCTGAGCACAGTGAGATCCTCTCAACTTATTTGCATACAATTATGATATTTCACACTTTACAGCTGTTTCAATATGGCAGACGTATAAATTCACCTACTCTCTTTGGCAAACAGTTCATTAGTGTGGCGATGAACAACGGCTTATTAGACACAAAGAGAGTTAATTAAGAACAAGTAAGAATGGAGGATCCCTTTGTCATTTCAATTGCGATGCTTTTGAATAAACTCGAATACTCCTTTCTATAAACACTGCTAAGGAAGACAGGCGCATAAGGTGGTGACTGGAGAGCAGTGGAGTCTTTTCTTGATGGTGGACTGGGTGTTTGTTTCCAGCCACTCTCTTCAACAGCTCAGGGCAGAATAAATCTCATGCAAACTCCTTTCAAGAGTATCGCCATCCCTCCCACTCCCCATTAGTAAGATTAGTGATAAATTGTTAAAGAAAAGGAAACTTGTCTCCTCTCAGCAAACTTTGGCTGTTGATATTAAAGCTTTATTTCCTTATTGATATTGTTTATTGTACTTGTATATTGAATGAGTATTAAGACAAAATTTGCACCTGATACAGGCAGATATCATTATCTTCAAACAAGCTGAATTCCAACTGAAAAATTCCTCACTTTTAAGCCTTTTACAATTGAGTACACAAAAGCTTCTAGGATAGGAATATACGAAAATGAAAAGCAATAAGAGTTTGGCAGAATCTTACTCACCAATTGGAGTAGCTTAAAATTTATTTAAACTTGATTATCAGGATTTTTGTCTTCTGTTTACAATAAACTGAATTTGAATTGATTCCAAAGTGGATAAATCACTTTACAATGTGATAGTAAGAAATTGAACAGACATACACAACAACAAAACTTTAATACATCATCAACTAGCAAGTTCATGAGCGAACTTGAGAATAACAATAGAAAATAAGCTGAACATTGAGAATGGGTTCGTTAACATAGTAATGATTGCTTAGTTATAATACTACGGGAGTGCAAACTAATGTTTGAAAAATGTTTTGTGTTGTTCATCAGTCCTACATTCCATACGCTTGTTCCTTTTTATGTAATTAAAATGCATTCAGCTCACTAATAGCATTTATTGATAAAGCTGTTGAAGAGTGATAATTTTATGTCCCTCATACTATTCTAATACTCTTGTTTACTGTTTACTTATCAGTTTATCTATTACAGGAATTGTCAACTATACCAATAAACTCCACAATCATATGCCTCCTCAGTATGTAAATTCTCACTCACACTGAAACAAGCTCATCAATTATTGAAATAGATTCAAGAGCAGCACATTCATTGAGATATTAGCGAATTAGGTAGTTCTATGCGAAGTGGCACTGCTAGGAGTGGGGGGAGGGTGGTGAATAGACCCGATTATCAGCAACTCCGTAATAATTCTAGCAATGCGGAATTATTAGAAGTAGGCAACCGCGGCTGGTGGTTGATGGCTGGTGCCGGCGTCAACATACCTCCACCCCCACGTCCCCCCCACTTCCACCCACACCTCATCATCACCATCCCCCCCACCATCCCTCCTACGCTATTTACGATCTCGCTGAGCTGGCTGCTTGTGGAATTAATTACGCGGCAGTGCATGTTTGAGTTGAAGATATCCTCTTGGCGTCGAACCCTCAACACCCCCCCCCCCAAAACCAGCCCCTCCTCCCCTTCCGACGACAGACCTACTCTGCTCACAATGGCTCACCTAGACGCTACGCGCCTCTCAACATTTAATAGCTTCCTCTCCTCAAAAGAGGGTGAGGCCGGCTGCTGAGGTGCCTGCCTGCCTCACTTCAAAACGGCGTGCCTATTTTTCTACAGCTCTTATCTTGCCATGAATAATGAGCTTTTGCAAGCCTACTGTGAATCGCTTCCGGACTGCAGTTCTCATATCGGGATCAACTTTTTCTATTAAGCTTCAATTAATGATTCCAAGAACAACTTTGGGCCGATGACACAAAAGTAGATTGAAGTTAATCTTCGATTACTCGTGAGAAAAACATTGTTGATTGAATATTAAGCTTAACAGACCTTTGTCCAACTGGAATTAAGAGTTTCTGGATGAATGACAAAAACCTCTGTATTGAAATTCATTAATACATTGTGGCCTGCCTTCTATGATGTAAGCTAGAACCGAAATTTTGAAGGCCGTTTCAAGTGTAGGACAGGATTTGTCCGAACATTGCCCATCCATGTAAAACGTCATTGGTTGATTGTATCCCTCAAAATCATATTCCATATTAATGTCTGAAAACTTCATTGTATTCTTAGTACCAATTTTTATACTAATACCACTTAATGTATCTTATCAATTGAAATTTATCATGAAATAGTTAATTATATATATTATTCTATAAATCATATTTTGTTAACATTCAATCTATTTTATAAGATTCTCATCAAATATTGTTATAGCATGTTATTATTGTGTATTGATCATAGTGGAACTTACTTGCTTGAACAAAATAATAGGGTCGCTGATCGTAGATAAAATTAGAACCAAACTACAAAAATATACAAAGTATATTCATCCAGAACAGAATGAGAGAATTTAGCCTACATTAAGCTCCAAATATCAAACTCTCTAGAAAAGAATTGAATGAAGAATGAATAAATTATTATCGATGAAATGCATTCAATAAAATTATTTTCGCGCGATCAATTCATTCCATCATTCCAAGAATATCTTATTTCTCTCTTTAGTAGCATTTATAACTCTCAATAGTTTGCATGTATTAAGTGATAAATGCTGATGTGGCGCTAATAGTATTTGAGCTTACCACAGAACTAAACGGTCTCAACAAAATAACTCTCAGCATAATAAATGGACAAACTTACTTCTAATCAGATAGTTTTGAATATGGGTGAATAAGAGCATTCAGGTGCACCTTAGCGCACCAGTTAGTCAGCACTGCTGACCCATCAGCTCAGTTTGGGTTTTGGTGAGTGATAGTTTAAGGAACCATAAACTTGAAGCAATGAATAGCAGCCAGTATTTCAAGGCGATAGGTGAGAGCTAGCAACTGAGTTCCTTTGAGCTTTCACTGTCTGTGTGAGGAAATTACTACGTGCTAATGGAAAGTGAATATGGGCCTTTCTCCTTTATCAGTTGCTTCTCAACCCGTTATCAGTGGCCTCCTTCTGCTACCCTGAGAGAAAATTCCCAATCCCTCTCTTCCTCCCTTTCCTCCTCGTCAACATCCTCCTCCCCTTCCGCCCCCACCACCTCCTCATCATTCTTCTTCTCCTACTTCTCTTTCTCCTCCCTTATTCTCCTCCACGTCTTCCTTCACCTTCTCCTCCTTCTACTCTCTCCCCTCCTCTTCCCCCCTTTCCTTTTTCTCATCTTCCTCTTTCTCCCACAATTTCTCTCCGTTACTTCCTTCTCCTCTCCTTAGTCTTCCTTCTCTTCCCAGTCATCATATTTCTTCTCGTTCATCTTTTCTCTCTACCTTGTCATCTTCTAAGTCCTTCTATTCTCTTCTCCCCTGTCCTTCTCTTCCTAGTTTCTCTCCTCTTACACTAGTTCACATCTTTCAAATCCTCCTCCTCCTCCTCCTCATTTTCTTACTCCTCTACCTACTTCTATTTCGGCATGACCTCTGCTTAGTGTTATCTTATTTTTCTGCCCTTCTTCCTATGCTTTAATTAATATTTTTTATAATTATAGAAACCTCCATCAAATATTCACACCTACCAAAAGTAACAATAATTAGTTTTAAAGTTTCCCATCAATGAAATGGATACCAATATGTATATTTATCATCAAAATGTAACTCATTGGCAGACTTCGAATACATTCCAAGGATTAAGGATTGAAATAAACATTTAAAGGACATAGTATTCGGATACACACTATTCGAAGATAGAATCGCATTTCTTGGGCATTTCAACACGCATAATTACTCGAATATTCTATTTCATTTCTATTGGGTTGACAGCAATTGATAGCTTATATTCTTCAACAGAACTGGTTCGTATCAGATACAACTATAATCTACGACTCAAGTCCTCAATTCAAATAATTTGAAAAATTGAAAGCTTCCAAAACATCAATTCAAAATCTAATTTATTTAGTAATGGAGCCCCAGAGGTAAACCACTCAAACCTTGCATTGTAGTGCTTCAGCTATCGCCATTATCCCCTATTCTCCTACCATCATCTATCATCAGCCATTTTCTTGCATCAATAGCAGAGCACTTGATTCACCCCTAGCACTTATCACACAACTAATGAGTGACCTATTTCCGTATGCTCTTTCAAGCATTGTGATAGTGTGATTGTCAGTTGAAAAGACTGGATGGAATATGGGAAGCAACTGCACCCCTCACAGCTGCTGACCGAGAGTCCATTATCCCTCACTTCAGTTTTGCACTTGCATATTGTCTACTCTAGCACAGTCGACATTATTTTGAACTCTGTATTCTTTGATGAGAGAAGCCGTAATCTTGATCAATATTTGAAATTCAAAAACACTTTTATAGTTTTACTAGTTTATCGAAAACTCATGTTGAAACTCGGATGGTATCTAGGGAAATTTCTTGGCTGATAGAATTAGTTTATTTCAGTTCACGCTCGGATTTTCATCTTTTTGTAGAGGAATTATGTTTGATAATTTTGTGTTTTGCGCAGTATTTTTCAAAATGAGACTAAAAACAAGCAAAAATATAAGTGATGAGTTGGAATGCGGGGATAATAATATTTTAATATTGTTAATATATATTATCATTAATATTATTGTTAAATATTTTAAGATATGTGAAATATCTGAAAAGATAGTTGCCGTTTTCTTATGAACACATTATCATTCAATTGAGTTCGTTAACTCTGTAGAATTCTCGTTTGCGCATTACTTAACCTTAATATTTATTCAATTATTCAGTAGCAAAAACCAAGTTGACTAACTCATATAGTATTCATCTCGAATGAATAGTGGATGTAATCTTCATCAGACTCTTTGTTCTACATTACATTGTTCTGTTTTGTATTGTTTCGAACAACAAATTCACGTCTCATTATCCTTATGACGGTATAATATTCTGGAGCGAGCATCGCAAGTCCTATTTAGCCAATTTAAAGACATTATATTAGGAGGGTTGAAGCAGCAGAATGAGAATACAAATTGTTTGGTAGAGAGCCAAAGCTGATGACAAGTGATTTACAGAATAGGAGGGAGTTGAGTTAGTGTTCGATAAATAAGCCAGTATTAACAGCAAAGCGGGTTAATGAGGCCAGGTTTAGCTGGATTTCAGCTGAAATATGCTCTTTCTTTGCCGGCTGGAATCCACCTTGTAATGAGTCCCAGATCTCGGCTCTCCTCTGCTCTTTCTGAGAATAATTTATTTCTACCTGTCTGTCACTTCCTTGCTGAAAACTTCCTAAAAGATTAAAAGGATCCTGTGATCAGTTTACTTTTATTATCTGATGGATATTAAGGGTTGCTGGTTTTTGTATTGGGCGTTACAGGTTGTAAAGAGGAGGTTAAGAGGAGGTTAAAGAGGAGGAGAGGTTGCGTTCATTAATCAATTATGATGATCGAAATTTGAAATCATCGATATATTCACCGTCCCTACTAAAAATATGAAGTAATATACCTTTACAGACATATTTACCTCCAATTATTTACGAGAATGCTTGTTAAATTGAACTCGACAAGTTCATTATCATTTTGATCAATATGAAGCCTATTTAATTTCTGTATTTTATTTTAAAAAGGCTTATTTCGTTGGCAGAGTTTTAACATTTTTGAGATATGGTTAGCTTGTCTTGTAACGTTTCTCTTTTAAAAAAAGTGGTTGACAGTTGATTACAAAACTTAAACCTGAAACGTGGAGTTGCATAAAAGTCATTATTAGTCTATCTCCTTTGCCCAAAATTATGTGAAAGTCAGCACACGTCACAAAATCACTAGACCATTTTTCAATTTTGACAGCAATTCAATTTGAAGCCGAAAATTTGAATCACTTTGTGAAATGCTGGGCGATATGTTTATAGTTGAAGAAACCATATGATTAGTTCAGATGTTAAAAAAAATCGCAATATGGTTTTGTTTACTCTGGGCTCACACGTCCAGTTATCTATGATGTACACAAAACCTCCACAGCTATAAAATTTCTTCGAAAATATTCAACTAAATTCCAGTCTCCTCATAATGTATGTATTTGTAAATTTCCAGTAATTTGTATAGTTCTAGTACAAAATGCCTTATCTCATACTAACATCTCAAGCTAAACTGGTGAATACCTACGTTTGTGGTCCGATAGTAGTGGGTGACAAAAATGCTGATCCGAAGTTGATGCGAGCGATTGGCGCCAAGCTGGTAACCAACTATCCAGCCTGTGGGTCTCCGCCGTTGCATTTGGTCTACGGTCACCCGCGAGGCGTCCTGGAAAAGCTCGAGGAACTCGGGTACACACTGATTGACACATCCGTGGCTGGGGATTGCAGGGAGTGCATTCTGTGGACTGTGTATTCGCCGGCTGGTTTCGCGGATCCCAACAGTAAAGGATCGCAGACCAATGAGGATGAAGACAAGGGATCGATCAGCTCCAGTCAGAGATCATCTCTCAAGGAGCGCCGCAGTTCGGCGAAGAAATCGACGTCCTCAGCCAGACCGTCTCTTGAAAAAAATAACTTCGAAGAAGAGCAAGAAAATGAAGAAGTTGCCGAAGAACAAGCGGCTGAGCCGTCGTAAAAAAGGTTATATAATATATTCTATTCCAAAAAAATTAGCTTGTAAATAAACATCATCCTATAATAATAATTGCATTTTGCTTTAGTAGAAGTATATATTCTATGATATGATGGTAACTTAAATTTTATTTATATTTTCAATTTTAACCTGAAAATCTAATAAGTTCATTGACCCATCCTATGAAACGATCTCCTCATTATGAGTTACACGATCCACTATGGGAGTTCAAAGATTACAGTCTATTTTAAATCGGTTTTATCCTCAGTATAAGTTTCCCTTTTCTTTTTCCTTAATCATATTCATATAACCTCAGAATATGTTAAATTCAGTGTTATCCTAATTTTCAGTTGAATTAAAGTAATTCTCAGTTAAATTAAAGTAATTTTCAGTTAAATGAAAGTGATTTTCAATAATATTTTTCATAGAAAAAATTCATGCTACAATACCGTACTTAACAATAACATCAAATAACCTAAATATCACTTTGTTATTTTACACTTATATTCTGCAGACCTCACCAGACCAGACCTTCTACATGTAAAGTACTCTCTTGCCCTGGAATACAAACAGCATGTGGACAATATTAAATCAGATCACTTGAAAGCTGGAAAAGACTATTTCGAATCTTATTTTAAACGTATGAACTTAAGACTGAAACCCTTGTAAAATAGTGGAGCAAAGTCTCATCTATGATAGCAATCATTGATTGGTTGGTCATTTGAGATTTTTTGCTCTTTTTAGGTAATAAGCTCAAGGGGAAAACTTTTAAAGAACATTTATCAGAATTTATTTCTCACAAATGAGTTATCGAATGAAAAAAGAACTGGAGCTAGTTTCTAAATCCATAATATACAATCATGATTATACAATCGATGATTTTTTCAGCGTATAGCTCGAAATGTTACAATAATTTCCAGTTTCCTACAATAATTGATGCAAAGAAATCTACTTACAGAGACCCTGATAGATAACTAGATTACTCGATAAAAAACTCCAACACCGTTCGAGATCTCGAACTGTATTATTTAATCAACTAATTGGAATTTTCTGTTCAGGAAAACTTTGCCGTCTGTTTTTCTGCTTACTGCAATTTCATATTATTCCAATCTCTTCCATGTTTTTCTCTCAGTTTGAATGGAAGCCTTTTCAACGAACCAGAATCATCGTGTCTCGACATTTTTAAAATGGAAGTTTCTTCAGCCAACTGTATTTTGAAACTGACCAATTACTATAATCGGGTTTCATTAATGACGGAAATATTTTTTAAAAGTGTAATTCAATCGAATTAAAATCTTCTAACTTAACTCTGTTTGCTGAATGAGTATTTCTCAATTTAATTAATTGGTGCACCAAAATTAAGAAATTTTTTCTATGGTTTCGTTCAACATCTCTCGTGATACAGACAAGGTGTCTATGGGGCCTGGTTCAAGAAAATTTAGAATTCCTGTGATACAGGAAAAGGAATAGTCAAACTAGTCAAGAATACTACATCGTTCTATGTAATAAATTCATAAGTGAAGTATGTGACTGCCTTTTCCTGATCAGTGTTCTAAATTTTCGTAAAACAGTCCCCAGTATCACAAATACAATTTTATAATATGGTTGTTCATCACTACTTTGTGACGCATATTGAAGGAAAATAATAAGTTATCCCAAGCATAATTATAATTTATTGGAGTGCAGTGTACATCATGGTGCACACTGATTTTTATCGGTTATTATGGTTGTCACAATGACATTCGTTTGATATGCATGTCGCTCGTTTTTTTCTGTATTGTGAGAATGATTGTGGCACCCACATTGTCTGACAGCATGTCAAATCCGCAGCGACTGAATTGCTTTCAACTCTGACATCGCTTGCTTGCGTGCATGGCTTATTTGCAGACATGCCTACGTCTGGATTTGTATTTTGAATTTTGACAACTGCTCATCCCTTCTGTTGAAGTCACAAAGAACTCTACATTCCATTATCCTCAATTTCAACACTCATTTTTTGTACAACATATTCAGGAAATATGACAGTTTACAATAATTGAAGGAATGCTATTTCGTTATTGGATGAAACTTTTATTATTACGTATGTTTTTCTCTTTCTATTTTAATTACCTTTTTTATTACCTCTTTCTATTTCAATTTTTTACTACCAAATTGATAATGAATCATTCACAATTATTGATTTGAATAATGAATAAATTCAAATGATTTCTCCAGGAGATCTTGATTGACTTTCTATCCAGGTTAAGAACTCAGGAATTATTGTATCGTTGAATCACTCTTTACTCAAGTTTAAGCATCATGGCATGAATAAATGGGAGACATTCTTTTAAAAAATATTTTCAACCATATTCAAGTCTGAAAAGGTTTCAAACTATCAAGGATGACTGGAAAAAGATGGAAAATTAGCGAAAGACGAGTTTCTCCTTGACAGTGATTTGCTGCTATTGCATTAGAACAATTTTCCACCTCCCTCATCATTTTCCTCTCTTCTCTATCATTTAATGCCCATGGATTTGTTTGATTTCATTTTCTTTGAGCAAAGATACTTGATTCAATAACGGAATTTTCTGAATGGGATAGTAGAATATAAAGCATAATATTTTTTTCACCAATAACGATAGATGAACGTGCTTTCGGGATAAGCTACCTCTTCTCAACCCCTTTTTATTTATCAAAAATTCATCCTATTCTTCTAAAGAAGATGAATTTTACACTCTTTATCAAACTTCAAATCAATCTCAGATCACACATTGATCTACTTATCTAGAGGTAGAATTTCCAAGATTGTATTCGAGAAAACGATTCCACATTAATCCCATAGGTTGAAAAAATATTCGAAACTATACCATGTGAATCAATATAGTTCTTATTAGTGGATTACGGCATTTTAAATCAAATCAAATAGTTTCATGCCAAACAAAAACATGAATCATTTTACAACAACGTCAATACTTATCTAAAATTGAACTGAGAAAAAGTATTCAATTGTATTCAAGCAACATTGTATACAAAGCAACAGAAAATTGAATAAACAGTGCTCCTATCCTAGAACAGCCATAGTATCACAACAGATACGTTGGCAAACAAGATATAAAACATTGGGTAATATTTGCCAACAATAAGGCTGTAGCGGTGAGAGGGTGCGAGTGCTTTTCTTGGATCGATAGTGGAAGCCAATAAATTGGCAAGACGTTCTTTTCGGTGTCTCGCCTGACACTCGGTCGTCTTCGTATGGTCGCTTGCTGGCTAGAGCCTAGGGAAATAGCTTTCGATTCCACCTAGTTTATGTTGGACCATCGACCTCACTCTCCGCCTGCCTCCAAAGGTATGAGAAAACCTTGTTTTCCTGTCAAAATGTGAATTACTGTTTTCTTCCTATTGTGCGCGAAAACAGCGCAGATAAATTGTGGCTGACTGGATTAGTTCTCTCCACTTGATCGGATTAGTTCGCCCGAGTCTGCTGTCTGATCAAAAAGTGAGTGTCTGGAGAAACAAAGAAGTATACAGACAATAAGAAGAGGAGAGTGCGTTTCTTCTACGTTTGCATCTGAATTAACAAGTGTAGTCTTACAATGCTAATGCTACATCATGAAACTCATGAATAATTTGCCACATCAATCACGAGTGAAAATAAATGTCCAAATAAATCCTAGATAACATTTATCCAAATAAATGTTTGGAAGAAGATTTGAATCATATAAATTTTCTCTCAATGAATTATGTATGTAATTATATATTTCTCCCAAAAATTATGAATAATTTCCCACATGAATCACGAGATAAAACTCAAAATAGTTTTTTGGAAGAAGATTCGATTCAAATAACTTTCTGCCTAAGTAGGATTTCGAGACAAGAGTTTGATTAAATTATAAATTTATTCTCAGTGTTTTTAAGCGAAGATATCAAATTCTGATTAATTCAACATTATTTGATGATAGAAGTTGGTAAAAATATTGATCTAATTCACTTACTGTATGTGTAAAGTATTTGTAGTTTGACATTACATTATAACATTAGCACATCAAAGTGCAAGTCGTATATAACATTGAAGAGCAAGTCATAATATAATATTACTGTACAAGTCACATCTTTAACTTGGTGAGGTTTCTCAACATCTCGACTGATTTCCTTGCAACAAATTTATGATTTCAAATTTTGATTCTAACACAAATTTGTAAGCATGAAGAATGCATTAAGGAATCGAGACTTTCATACATGCTGAACAAACTTCCATCATTTTCAAATCAAATTCATGAATTATAGAAAAATTGTAAACCAAGTTTTCGATTCAGCTGTGCTCGATGAATCGTTATCAATCATCTATCCTATTCGGAAATCCGAACGCTAAGCATTGTGTGTGTAAAGTGTTGGCTTTTTCTTCAGCCGAACACTGTACAGATGAATTATGTATGATAGTCGGAAAACCCGAATAGAAAAATAGTGAGCTCTTGAATTTGTGCTTGGAGAGGTTTTAATGTTATTTTGATAGTGATAATGGAGATATAATGTGAGAGAAGGATGGCGGCGTGTGCGTGTGTGTGCGCGTGTGTTGGCGTTGTTTTCGACTGTCATCGAGCAAAAGAGAGATTGAATATTGATGGGCTGGCAGCAGTCCAAGTTGGGGATCATGTCGTGGTTTGATGGTCGATGGTGATTTTGTTGAAATAAGGGTGGTGGGGCATGGCGGGGGTGGGAGATGTCAGAAAGGGTGGAAAGAGAAATAACTTGGCAGTACTGTGACGTCACTGGCAGCCAATTCCACCGCCGAGTATTTGGCAGTGATCAAAACAAGGCAACTCTGCATCCGCTGTCGCTGCTATTAGCATTCCATTCACAACTACTGTCCCGATAAAACATCCATTCGCGAATAAAAATAGCGCCCAAGGCTGAATTTCGCACAGTCGACAGCCCGAGGCAACTCACAATTCCTCTTTTATTCCTCAATAAGCGTGACAAATGTCCGTATTTATTCCAACACTTGACAGAGTTCTACGGTTTTCAGTTGGAGATGTCTAGTGTACTGAAAGTTTATTTTGTGGTTTTTCATCGATGCGAGCCACGTGTAGTTACTGACATTATTCATCAAAGACAAAAGAATGTTTCTATACCGTTCTCAATATTTTTTCTGAGCAATGATCATAAATATTCTATTTATGATATAATAAATATGATCATATTTATAAGAGACTAGAGACTAGAGACATCATATCAGAATGATTGGAAGAGTTCGATAATTTTTTGTGAAGATTAGGGTAATTGAGTGGACATCACCAGAAAATTATATCTATTATAATATATCCACAACATTTGTGATTTCGTGAGTTTCAAATCGTGTTTCAAGTTTTGTTTCTGTGAATTTGATAATCAATAGGATCTGATTTTGAAAGATTTCTCCAAAATAATGAATTGAATTCAAAGTGTTGGACCTACTATCCTACAAATTCACCATATTTCCCAAACATTGGTGAACACCCATTGGCGAGGCGGAACAAACCAGAGGGTCTAAAAAAATTCCATAAGCATAAAACTATATTCAGTTTCATCTTAGTTGATAGTTATGTTATTGTAAATAATATTGAATTATCAAACTATTCATTCCCGTTCCTCTAGTGATCGAAAACACTTATGAAGTATTTCTATAGCTAATAAGTTCAATAAAATAATCGTTCTTATCTAATAATAAGTCTATTCTAATAATTGATCAGTTATATAGAATAATAGTAATATCAAATCAAGATAGTGGAATATGCCAGTACACTATAATGCAATGATATGGATAACTCGAGTACGCTGTCATTCTGTTATTCGGAGTCAAACTTCATATTTAAGAAAGAAAATTTTGTTGCAATAAAGTTGAGTTGAGCTATCTAAGTATACTTTCCAAGATATAATGTCCAGTGGAGACTCATAGAGTTAATTATTGATATCTGGTTCAAATTTGAACAGCAATAATTATGTGAGCATCTATTCATCAATAAATCATGGAGGATTGTAATTTCTAGTAACGTAAACTAAGCCTTAAGAGCTTCATAAGCACCAGGTGTGAGAAATTCTCCTTTTTCCGAGTACTAAAAGTTTCAGTATCAAGATTTTATCGGAGAGTTTGCAAACGTTCGGCTTAATTTAAAATGAGGAACAAAAAAGTGGTGGCAAGGCAGACTGCGTTGCAGCATAAGGTGTGCAGGAAATGAAGGAGAAAGATGGAAGAGGGAGGGTAAGAGAGAAGAAAGGGTGGGAGGAGAAAGTTTGCGAGGATCGTGGCTTCCCAAGGAGCGGTCTCCCACGTTGGGCTTATTACATGTTTAATTAACAGGCATGAAACAGACGCTGAACAACTAATTGAAACCTCGAGCATGAAGCTGCCTCGATTTTTTTATCGCCCCCATTACAACGAAAGTCCCAAGGCTGTTCTGGAATATCGATGAATTTTCAAAATGAACAAGAGTTAATTCAAAGCATAGCTCCCAGTGCTGACAATTTTCTAGAATACTAATACTTTAAGTGCACAATGAAGTATGAATATTATTCCATGTTTAGAGTTTTATAGGTATAGTTATAGGTGCTTCGATTCTATACTCACATTGTACACCTTCTTGTTTCATTCTATTAGGTATTCATGAACATTACAAGCCTCCATTTTATAGTACCACTTTCATGATCCGTTATCCTCCATGCTATGAAAAAAATCTGATATAGACTACTGCAATAATTTCAGTAGCTAGTGATTTTTTATTATTGTTCTCGTATGAATATTTTTCTTATCCTCAACCATTTGTTTACCGTATTTTTCTGTGGATGATGAGCTCCAGGCTTGTGCGTGGGTAAGCTTGTAATAATGAATGATTGATTTTTATTTACAAAATGAGAGGGGTGAAGATGGAAGATGACTACTATTTTTTAGGCAGTGGGGACCGACGGCTTTACATCTCCTCCGAAAGACGGGAGTGGCCGTTTTTGTGATAAAAATCCTTGCCGTCAACTGAATTCGATCCAGAAACCTTTCGATTATCAGACTGGTGCAGTAGTATGACTACACTCCTTCAAATATTCAACAGATTCCATCTCATGTTACCCAATGAAAGCACCATAACGACAATTGGCTACTGAGCAATAAACAGCTCCTTTTTGATCGCTATTATTAAAGAAACATTAATTAAATTTCTTCAAGCATTCTAATATTGAATTTACTGCCAAAAAACCATCAATACATAAACGCATTGAAATAGAAAGTAGATAATAATATACACGAAATAGAATAGAAGTGTCATAATATCATCATACTAGGTTACTAGGTACTTTTGGCATCGTTAACATGAGATACCAATTCTGTGTTGGCAGTATTGCAGTTGATAATATATTTCATATTTATTTATTACATTTAATCATATTTCAAATCTCATCAAATACAAAAGAACATATCAGGTCCGACAACAATTCAAATTCAATTATTTCCAAAATAAAATGGTATAATTATAACAGAATTAAAAATAATGGTATTCGAATACCATTGTATAGACTTTGTGATGAGTCTTGTCACAGTATTCTTCTTCTTTGTTTTCTGAGAGTATATTTGACAGCTCGAGTCAGTTGAAGGCATCAGTTTATTAAGTGCTGGTCTGAGCAAATATAATTTGGACAACTGGAGCAGAGAGAAAATACTGTGTTGAGAAAGAGAAAAACTTTAGGTCCGCTTTCTTTTAATGAACGACGAAGAATACTCGGCAAGTGCTGTGAATGACACAAGTGAGACACCCTCTACCCTTCCCTGCCCTGCCCGCTATAATCGATAAATTCTCCCGGGTTTGCACTTCTCACGTGAAGCCAGTTTCTGCTCTTCTCTTCCCTTCTTCTGCTCCTCTCTTACTCTTCATTCTCCCCTTTTCTCAACAACTTTCTTCCATCTCACCTCTTGTTCGTGTCACTTGCGGTTATTGAGTCTGTTCTCAAGTGTTGCTAGCAACATTAATTTGTTGCCACCTTCAGAGAATATGGCTTTATTTCACAGGACAAGATAATACGATAATTTTTGTACCTTTGGTCGCATGTAATGGGATAATTCCATTTGATGAAGACATTGTATGCGCATCCAGATCTGCATCATTGACAACCATTGAATGAATAGTTGGAATTGTATAAGAGGATTGAGTGTAGGAAAGAGCCGACTGCGTCCTAACTTCACTCTGACAAAATATTAATCCTTGGTACTCAATATTCAAGGTGGGAATCATGCAGTGCCAATTACTTCTCAAACAACTTCAAATCGTAAGAGTCAGAGAAATATGAATTAAAACAGTACTTTGGTGTGCATTATTGAATTATTTGTTTGTATAGAATAGACAAATATCCATGTCCGCACCACGTCCTCTTCCGAGGTCCATTCTGTGTGAATTGAGCGTAATAAGTACCATTATATGATAAATAGTCATCTTTCCATGATTAAATCTCTCATACTAATCAGGTCTATCATGATCAGACCATCAGATAAATAATCTTTTTATAATCAAATCCCTCTCACGATAATCAGGTACTGAGATCGTTCTACATGAGCAGAGTTCATGCAGTTTGAGGCCGAGGAAAAGTATTATATTGTACATTAGCAACAGAAAGGAATGTGAGAAAATATTGATGGAAATATCATTCTATTATCATTTATGATTAGTATTTTTCCATGATTACATCTGATTGACCTAATAATTCTAAACTTATTATCAGCAGTTGTCAGTACAGAATCTGTATCTTGTTTCTGAATCTCGTATGCACATTCTATCGTCGAAAATTGTTCTAGTGATTACGATTTTCTGGTAAGCTAATGAATTCTCCCCTTGCGTGAGACTCCGAAAGTCAAATTGTTCTACAGATAACGATTTTGTGGCATGTTAATGGATAGTACTAAAGTCCGACGCGATAAGAAGTGAGAAATGAACGATTTCATTTGATGAAAAAGGGGAAGTGATCATTGTTTTCAGAGACACAAGGCGTACAGTAGTGGTTTGGCGACAGCGGCTTATTGGCGAGTGAGCCAGCAAGCAACTCGGATCCGGGTTCTTATATGGAAATTTGAATGATGGTGATGGGATGGTGGGGCGAGGGGGGGTTGAGCATCAGGAGTTGAGCCCGGGCCGAATATTGTTCATAGTAGCTTTGCTAGTGTCGACAGCTTAGCAGGGATTAGACGCGCGAAAATTATTCCCCATGTTGTGAAAAAGCGAGAGGCTACTACTGTCCGCACTTGTCACAGACACATGTGTAGAGACACACACGGACACATGTGGGTGGACACATGTGTTCTGGACTCGAAACGTCCGGCTTCGCTGTACATTGAACCGCGATCGACCATGCGAAAAATCGGCTTCCGATAAAGCCTTCTACTTACACTGGATTTAGCATCGGCTCACAAATAATGTCGCCTTCTGTCCGGCTTCAGCGACAATTCTGCATCAACCGTATTTTCACTTCAGATTGAATGCAATCGATAACCGAGAGTTCGAGCTGGATCTGGTTCTTGAGTTTTGGTTTTTCTCTATGTTTTTGAAAAAAAAATTGAAATTGTCATACATGTTTCATAATATGTTTCCTTGAAATTCGGTTATTGGAATAGTACTCCTGGACTAATCTAATGGGATTAGTTTTTATTAAAAATAATACAATATTAGTTCTAATCTTCAATTTTATCGATAAACTGGAGTAGATTCTATGGAAATTGTATCATACAGTTGAAAACTTCCAGATTATGGAATCCTATTCCACTATTCACACACTAGATACTAGTTCACAAAAAGTTTCCTCATTCCATTTTTAATACTCTTCATCTTTATCCTTAATAATTCAATATTTTTTAGAATAAGACCACTCGATGCTAGTGAGTTTTTATAAGTTACTTGATTATAGCAGGAACTTATTTCTGATTCTATTTTGTTGGGTAAAAGGAATCTAGAAATATATTGTTGAGAAAACCATTCTAACTTTTTAAATGTTATTGCAGATGAGATAAGGATATTGGGTTACGCTGCAATGGATAAGTTCAATCAAGATATCAGCGTTCTACGGGATAATATAAAATACTCTTTATATTGTCTGGTAGGTAGATCAGGTAGTCAGACACTGACCTGAATAATATAATTAACTCTCTTTTGTTGAGGGGTTGGAATAATAAAAAGGAACTCATTTTTACTTTATCAGTTCATCCCTTGAAATAATGTGAGGCTATAAGGTTACACAATATTGAAACATCAATTGAATAATCCAAACATCTAAAAGCTACAGAAGTCTGTGAGAAGTTGTTATCCAAGTTTTTGTTGGTGATGCACTTTTTCTTGAAGTATCTATCACAAGAAGACGTTCGTTTATAAATCTTCTCCGCCAAGATATTGTATAGTTTGAATAGCAACCTGACTACGCGTTGCAGAAGATGAATTCCTTATGAAACAGTAATGGGAAATGAAACGAACAACCTCACGCTGCTTCAAAAGATTTTACATAAGGAGAATCGGGGGATCCAGGACTGTAAATGTAATGCCGTTTGAATACAATGTCCTACAGCTACATAACCAAAGCACTCAGCAACGACTTATGCAAATCAGGGGCTATGAGCGCAGCACCTCATGCATGAGCATTGTGACTTCTTGGTCTTTGAAACCGGGCGGGCTTACCTCTCGACACCATAAATAGACGAAAAGCTCGGCTTCTTGATCCTTCTTGCGTTTAGAAGTCTTCTAATTACTTTCATTTTTCAAGCGAATATTTTCCGCTTACATTAGGTGTGCACTCACCGGATGCGAATAAACTGAATGTTACACTGAAACGGCATTTTCCGTTCCACTCTCGAATTAATTTCAAACTTCTTTCTCAGAAACATCGCATGAATACTTGATACTCAGTCCTAGCATTTCAAGCTGTTATGACTTGTAATATGAAGCATGGGAGGGCTAGTTCTCTTTTCCTACAAGTGAGTGTTTCTCTTAGGAAAAAGAGGGTTTTTTTCTATTATTAGGATGAAGAATCCAGGTGAAATATTGATATTTGGATAGTACATATTGAGAGAAAAAATCATAGTTGAAGATTGAGATTCTAGGCACAATATTTATATTTGGATCAGAGACCCATTCATAACTCGTACAATGAATAAATCTGGTTTCTGCTTCACAAAGCAGATTGTTTAATTTAATAATGATTAATTGAAACACATTGTTTAATTCCCAGTTATTAGAGAGCTTCACCTGATTATTTTAGGAAGATACACATGAAAAGGCTTCAAAAGTGTTAAGAGAGCCTAAAAAACGTGTCAATCCATTTTTCAATTCCAATTCCTTTTGGTTTCTACCTCTTTACCTGGTATTTTTGGTTTTTACTGTTTTTATATTGTGCTCTAATATTGTATTGTTCGCGTTTGTTACATAAGTTGTTTTAATGAATAAACAAGACTGTATTCAGTAGTTGAAAACAACCGTACTTGAATATTATTATTTAATTCCAACTATTTTTCTAATTTTTGATAGGCCTACACACAACTCATAGCACTTTCTGATGAACTCTATCAGGTTCGCTTCATACCAGAGCATATGCAACTAATGATACAGAGAAGAGAGCTTCTCGAGGGAGAATTTCCACTTCGGGCATCAATTATCAAAGAAAATCCAGCAAAGTGAATTCTGTTCGTCGTAGCCGAAAGTGAAGTCTACAACGGTCCGGATCAATTACACAGCTATCGGATCTGCCTTCATTTCCTTGCCTCTGCTCTTCTCAGCCTCACGCTCAACGCATTCGCATGTTGTGACGAGGGACTCCCAAACTCCGCACTTTAGTCCAAGTTAGTCCATACGTGATGAAGTCCGCAAAACACCCTCAACATTTGAATCATAGATTTCACTCTAAACTCCATTGCGTGACTGCGAAATCCCCTAACATTTCCCCTCTCCCCTCTTACTATACACACACGCAAGACTAGACACTTCCCCCTCTCTTACACATACAAACACACGCACGACTAGACTCATTCAACATTTCACACGTCAAAACATTGTGCGAGGGAGGGTGATATCTTAAAATACGAGAGTGGATTAAATTTTGCTGTTATAATGCCTGAACTATATCGTGCCCAGATCTGTAAGCTATTAATATGTATATTAGAGCATGCTAGATCATGCCGATAGCAAAAATGAAATTGTCAGTTAACGTTGTGACAGAAAGTTGAACGTGGTAGTAATAATAGTAGTACTGGTCTACTAACTGATAAAATTCATGCATGTTAGTTGACATTGAAAGGAATTTCAACTATTTTCACCGACATCTACATTGTTTTTTGAGCATTGCAATTTCCGTAAATTATTGCTCCTTGAACTTACCGCTATTTTTTAATCAATTTATTGTGATGGTCTTACGCGTGTATCCATGAATAAACCAACAGTTGATAATAATATTGGAATAAATTGCTTTATAATTTTAGTCTTTCAGAAACATATTTATTTAGACAGTCTAAAATAGATTGATTATATTGAGTTTTGTAAATTGTTTCTCTGATTCAAAGCAATTACAGTATTATAGAAATCGATTTCTGGGAATTGAGATCATTAGTAGCAAACACCGTGTTGGCTACTTGGAATTGAAAATAATTATCACACTCAAATATCATGATGAATAGCCAAAAATTTCAATCATATTATTTTCACAAAGCGTCTCAAATTTTAAAAAATATGAAATTTCTTAGCACGGTTTTTAAGTGGAATGTTGAATGAATGACAAGGGAATTAGTTGGCAACGGATGGGAGGAATAGTTTAAGTTAAAGTATCTCCTTTTATCTCCTCTTTGTACTGATATTACATGTTGAAAGCATCACATAGATAACTTATTGTTTGGTGGCAAACCCGATAATATATTGAGAGTTGAATGGAATGAGATGTGTGGAATAAGTTGGCAGCGGAGCAGTAGTTAATTTAATGATGGATAGTGGTGGCGAAAGCAGAAAGCGGTCGCGAGACCTTCCTTTCGAAGTTTAAATTGCCGCAAATCGATGGAAATGCACCAAACCTAACACGTTCAAAAATTTATTGTAGTTTTTGGAAACGGTAGTGAAGTTGAGCCATTTATCATAGCAGCGATGAATCATGCTCTTATCTGGATTGTGCTCAAATTGGGGTTTATATAAACTTTTTTCTGCTGCACTCTGAAGCTTTCATCTCGAGAAGCCATTAAAATCTAATTGTCTATGTGGGGCATAAACTTTCATCCCTCTATTCACTTCTCTTGTCTCGACTTGAACTTTTTGAGAACTTTTTCAATCGAGCAGTGGAGGGCGCCCGCTGTATGCGCGCAAATCGACTGAATATTAGCTCCAGCTTTACATAGTGTCCCTCCTCGTCCCCATCCAACTCTTTCGCCCCACATTCATCCGTTCTATGTACTCAACAATTCACACAGTTCTCCTCATCCATCGCCATTTGTAGAGTACTCCAGTATTATGAGTCCACCTCTCCTCCCCAAACACAGGTCAAGAGCCGTCCGCTGCGAGTTGAATCATAACTGGAAACTATGATGATAATACAGAATGGATATTCTGCATAGCGTTATTGCCAAACTGCAAGCAGCGTGACTCCAAAAATGATCTGAATTCGATAACCGACTGCATTCGATTTTATTGGAAAAATATTCAGCGTCGTTTTTTACGGCTCTGCTATTTGCGTCATGCAAACTATACGTTTCGCTTGAGTTGCAAACAAACTTTTTAGAATTTTATTGCATTTAATAAAAATTGTATAGTCGTTCCGTGAGATGAAATCGGAAATACTGACTGGATCGAGCATTTCACGAAAAGTTCGATATCCACATTGCTTGTTCCAGATTTATGCATTTCTCGAAAGCTTTCTCTCCGGATGATCCGTCTGGTTCTATTTGTTGCCGCGACCAAACTCATTCTTATTTATTGTTCAATTCTAATAAGATCTTAAACTGCTGTCATATTTATGACATAGTTTTATCCTCTCTCCGCTATTGAAATATTGATAAGGATTACTTTATAAATATGAGGATTTCACTCAGCAATCCAAAGTTTAGTCAATAATTTTATAAGTCATGGAAAAAATTGAATTATAATAGATATTAAGCTAGATAGATAATATATTGCCATATATTATATCTATAAATTATATAGATAGATAGATCTATACTGTATAATAAGATAGATGATAGAATTGTGTAGATTCAATTGATTGCACAAGTACTCGTTCAAAGGATTAGTGATACAACAGTGGATTACACCAATAATGAATTCCACACTAAATAACAAAAAATGATTCAATTATAAGATTTCACCCATTGAGAATGACGACCTCATTAAAATAATGGAGTGTGATAAAGTTTGTTTGTTTCTAAACTGTTATTTTTCGATGATATTACTCTTAAATTGTTCAGGAATATAAAACAACAATAAATGAAATTATAAATAACGTTAGTATAGTTGAGACATGTCTAGGGTGTATACTGGATGGAAAATTATGTTTCAAGTTTCACCAGTCAAAGTCTTATAAAATTGGTTGCTTCTTTTATCCTAAGAAGTCTTTTTATATTAAGCTGATTAATACTGAAAGATTTCACGAATCACTAATACGACACCAAATTTATTGATAACAAACAATATTTTTGTCAGCCACGAACAGGAAAGCTCTGCAAATTTGACAAGATGATATTTATTTATTTCTTATTGATGAATTTTTTAAACGAAACCTGTTTCCAGATATACATGATCATTAATAATAACTTGTTCGTCACATACAGGCTGTGGCTATGTGAAGAACTCTTTCTTCAACTGACTATGTAGATTTTCTTTGTATTGTGTATTGAAGAGAAATAGAAAAATATCAAAATCTCAAATGCAATATTAATCAGCTTAGTTCCTTCACACTTAATTCTTCTCAATTTGTGTGCACAGCATGTTTGGTTATTCCGTAGACTGATTGTGAATACTTTTGTAAATCAATCTTACTCTGTGGCGAAGCGTGGTATACTTATTTGGTCATCGCCAGGTATATTTCCTATAGGAAATATACCTGGCGATGACCAAATAAGTATACCACGCTTCGCCACTAATCTTACTAGCAAATAGTTGAAAGAAAAAACAATAACATTTTAACCACATTATTAGGCAGGGTTTCAGTTCCTTAATACTCCCTTGCATAGCAAGGATAGTATTCTAGATAGCGAAGTACATTCTATAGTTACTCTATGATAGCATGTTTGGTTATTCCGTAGACTGATAGACTTCTAGATCATAAATCAATCTAGCAACTAGTTGAAAGTTGAAGGCTGAGAGATTGACGTGGAACACATTGTTGGCGTTGGCACGTAGATTTATCACAGCACATGGTCAGAGTGTAATAGGAGACAATTTTCTGTGCCAGCGAGGTGAGTAATTATTTATCGATATTGTCTGCCGTAACAAGCCATAAAGATTTATCGGGTCAAAGAGATGTCAGACCTTCCGCTCTCGACACTTCAAAAGGTGTTTTCACGGGACGTGACGTGAAAGCGTTTATTCTTGGAAAAAATTACACCGCTGTTATGGAAATATGAGCGAGCTTTTAAACACCCGGAACTCGCAGCAGTGCGGAAGCGTGGCAGTCGTCTTCAACTTGAACCTCATGCCTTTTTCAGATAAGGAAACCTGATCTTGGAGTGTCGTCTTGATTGCCAAGTTCACCTCGACTGAACATTTCAATCTGACACAGTACTCACTCTGTAAACACTGCAGTTGACATTTACAAGTTCAACATAAATCGATCCGCAAACAGACAAAAACATTGTGAAAGACTCTCATCTACTCTGTTATAATGTTATAATGGATATCATTGCTTCCACAATGTCTCTCTACTTCAAACAAATTTACGTCTCTATTTTGTAGCAATTAACTGTATATTGCTCAACATTGAAATAAAAAATTATAGAAATTTATAATTGGATATTGGAACAATGAATTGAATTGTTGATGTATCATAAAAGATCAATATTGCTGTTACATTTTTATTAATCCAATCTCTAATTACCATATTCACAAAGAACTATTGATGAAAATACATAGATTCCGTTGAATATTATGTGAGCAGGGGACAATACTAAACGAATAGTAAACATGAAAAATGAGTCAAAATTATTTGAGAGATTCATTTTTGCCGAGATACTGGAAAAATGTTTCTCACTTCCAAAAATACATTTACATTTCATTTGATAAGATTGCCTGTTTATTTGCCAGGAGAATCAATTTTTAAATATTTTCTCGGCATTCGTTCAATATTATCAGCAATAATACCAACAGTAATATCTACTTCTTCAGTTTTAGGAGATCTCTGAACGAGAGATCTATAAATTGAAAATTTATTGAGAGAATAACATGAAGCATTTTGAAATATATTGATTATTTATGAAGGTATGTGGGTGGATATAGGTGAAGTCGGGATAGAGCGGGATAGTTATTTGTTTTTTAAGTTGTTCAGTGTTGTAGCCTATAGCGGAAAAGAGTTGAATCAACTGCTGAAAAATTAATTATATGTTTCAACTGCAATAAACTTTCTCTTAATTTGTCAAAAACAAAGCATATATTATTCACATTGTCCACTCCCTGGAACTTACATATTCCTTTGAAATCTCATAACTATGCTTGCAATCAAATCATTTGTGATTGTGGAGTAGTGGATATTGCTCAACATTGAAAGAAAAATTGATAGAAACTTATAATTGGATATTAGAACAATGAACGTATATTCTGTGAGTGATCACAGTCTCAATTCCGCGACTCACTAGATTCATGAATCACTTCAATAAAATGTCTTCTTTGAAGTCTCATCAATCTTGGTGACCAGATGGGAAAAGTGGCTCAACTCAAATTGTAATTAAATTGGATTAATTGCTAAATTAGCTGATTATTGGGTTTCGTAATGCAGTGTGACACAGGGGTGAGTTCGCAGAATAGGGCCTACACAACCATAATGTCGTTCCAGTGGAGAGGGGTTTGATCTTGAGGGTGGGATCTTTAGAGCATTGCATGGGGGGGGGGAGGTATGCAGGTTGTGGTCAACACGTGCTGAGCTCTGCGTGTACACGCGCTATATTGATCCCCAGCAATTAATTTCGCATCAGTTGTTATGTCGACCAAATGTTCAGTTTGACCATTGCTGCGAATCACATCAAATTTTTTACAACTCAAACGTTTTTCCAGCTCTTCAGAAGAGTCCTAATGTCGACATCAGCGTAGTGGTAAACTTCAATTTTTTTCAATGTCTACTTTATCGCTGGTTCCACAAGCTAATTGGTCAGCTGTTACACCGCGATTGTATCTAATCACCTAATTTGACATGAGAGCCCTCAACTAATGACCCAGAAGTATAGCAGGATCCATTTAACTTGTCAGAAAACATATGATCGACGAGCATATGATCACAATACTTAACCTACAAATGCTTAATCACGCAGATTATTGTAAAGGTCTTTCTAAAAGTTATTCTTTGAAAGGTCTTCTTTAAAAAGGTCTTTTAAAGACTTTAAAGGTCTTTAAGACTTTTAAGTCTTTTGATTATTGTGTCGAAGTCACTGTTTAATTATTACCAAAACAGCTGATTTCTGACAAGTTAAATGGATCGTGCTATACAACGGACAACATGTCAGCTGAGTACAACAGGTCAAACGACCATTGCCATTATTACGAAAAACGTTCTATCGTTGGTAACTACTAGCTCCTTGCAGATCTTCCTTTATGCATTTGAATTATTTATTACTTTTATCTACGACCGTGTTTTGTTACTTCGAAATAAAAAATAAGGTACCGGTATCAATTCACGAGTAATCCCAACATTTTCTTTTCGAATTTTGATTTGGGAAATCATTTATGGTCATCGCTCGTTGTAATTATTGTAGCTAATCGTAGATAACCATTTTATAAAATTATAATAATTGATTCTAATATTATGCTTATATTATATTATAATAATTGATTCTTATATTAGATGAAGAATTGATTCATTTATCCATTATCAAAGATGGAAACGACATTCACTTGTCGTTCACTTTGAATTAGAAATTATTTTCATAACATCTTGATATCAATATTACAAACAATATGATTTCAATACAAAGCAATAGTAATAAACCTGATTTTATAACGTAGGTAGTGAGAAATAGTGAGTTACTCTTTTAGGTGAATGCTGCAACCAAACCTGAGTGGTTGAACGACAGAGGAGCATTTTAATAGTTGTGGAAACTACACAAAAGAACTATCAAGCCCAAGTTATGACTTGGGTCTCTGAGGAATTTCTTTCAGAGTTTTCATTCGCTGCTTTCCCATTCTGAGGACGATCCTCGAGCTTATAAGGATCTTCCTTGGGCGTGACTAAAGAGTCACTTTTATCATCCTCTTCTCTCTCTTATTCTTCTTGTTTTCCTCTATCATCCGGGGCAGCGGCAGCGTTGCGTTCTTCTAATGCCTCTCCTGGGAGTACGCTACTTGGGCGAGAGTTCTCGCTCCATTTCGGGGACAGAGTGTCGATTCAGTTATTCTCTTGCACGAACCAACTGCGAATTGACTTTGAATCCTCCCAGGAACTAAAGCTCAAATTAGGATGGATTTCTTCTATATAAAATGTAATGAAAATTATAGCATTGATCCTAAAGGTACGTGATCTAGATCTTGATCCTAAAATTCAGAATCCATATTTAATATGGATCGTGATTCCATGGATCTCAATATCCATCTCAACCCGTCTTTCGAAAGACACGAAAAGCCGTTGGTTCCGACTGCCTAAAAACAGTCGTCATCTCTCATCATCTACGCACAAGCGTAGAGCTCATGTGGGCATCACCCTCAGCAAAAAAGACAAAAATTATACAGAAAAAATAGAACCTGTTTTATATGAAATAGAACCTGACTCATGTCATGACCTGATTCATGACATTAATTCAATCATTTCTTTGTGGTTCTATTCAATCAATCAATCGCTCATTGAATCGTTCGATTGAATGCTTATACTATTATATTCTTATTTGACTCAATACAAATTTATAGAATCACTCAATCAAAGATTGAACTTAATTTCTTCTTTCCCTTATTACACATCTTTACAGAATTTGATATGTACAATTAATATATAACTTGAGTATAGTTTTTATAAGTTTAGTGTATGATGCAAATATTGATATCACTCATTTCTTTTATAGTCATATGATATTTTTCATATATCTTTTTATTTTTCATTTATTTTTTGTTATTGAATGTATTTTCATTTATTATTATTTTATATTTAGATTATTATAGCCTATTCAAGTAGAATTATTTTTATTTCATCACTTCATGTTGCATTAGATGCCTTTAAGTTCATTGATACGACTTCTGTTTTGTTTGATTGCAAAGATATTGAGATTATTGATATTATATTTATCAAAACCATTGTAAACCTACATAATATATTCATATTTTTGATGGCAACTCCCATATAGATTTCTCTCCGAAGTGCCTAATTTCTCATGAAATAACACGATGAAGTTTGTGTGTCGCGTATTGTTTGTACTAATTATTCATTGAGAAATGAAATGTATTTATTTATTATTATTTATTCATTTATATTACTCAATAAAAAGAACGTGTCAATCTTGACTAAACATATTTGTTTCGTTCCAGTTGAACGTTTATTCTAGATTGATTCTTTCATCATCCTTTGGGAAGAAATTATGTTCTGTAAGAAACTATCAAAACTTTTCAGTCTTAGTAAATCTTTCAATCGTTGTTGAACAAAAGATTGGAGAGTTAGAGGACTTATTCTGGGAAAGAAATTCTCTTTTCTTTCAATTGTTAGGAACTTTCAAACTTGAACGTGATATTATAAAGGGTTAATATTATAATCAATGAGAGAACGTGTCTAAACATATATCGGTGCATTTGAATTTTTATTCCAAGTTCATTAGTGCCTCTCGGAAATATTTGCGAAAGTGGGGCGAGCTCGGTCCGAATAAAAAATTGAGTTCAAGTTCGCCGACTTTCAGAAACACTAAAACTTTTTGATGGCAAAGTTTTGTAATTTCCTTCCAAATGAAGGAGAGACCCTCCCGTTCTTCGGCTGACGCTGAAGTAGTACAAGTCCCATTCATTTATGTAACTTTTTCCAGAATAAGCTCTCATGTTTCACTTAATACATTATCTAATATATAATCTCAGCTGTATCCTCCAATTTAAGTTTGGAAACTTTCTACATTTCTCAGTCAATATATAAGTGCATGAAAGACTGCTTTGGTAATGTAGCCTGCTATATAAGCTCAAATAATAATATCATCAGTTGCATTATGAGCTGCAAACCGCAAGAGAGCATTATAACATTAACGTGTAAACACTCATACAGTATTATCAGTAGCTTTTAGAACTTCCACCAGAGTTTACAAAATTGTTGCGTACCTCAAGAATACATTTCTTTACAAATTTATTTCGACTATCTTGACTTTTGATGAATGAATGAATAAAGTATCTTGAAATGTACGAGATGATGCACCACTATTCCTCATGAATATGCACTTTTTAAAGATTATACTGAACTCTTCACAAAACAACTAAGGATAATTGAAGCCTGGAGAATAGGGTCAATTCATGACTTATAAAACACTTCTGTTGTTACTTACTACTTAAGCTTAATAACTTTTTACAATCGTTATCATAATTATTATATATGTGATGGTAAAATTCTAATTCAATCGTTCTGGAAAGAACAGATAGGGTTTCCATGTGTAATGTGGAAGAATCTCAAAACGAATTAAAATATTATTAGAGAATATGTTTTATCAATAATCTCATAGTTTCAGAATTGAGCCATGTTCTATGTTCCTTCAGTTACAGTATTCATATACCAAGTTCAACTTAACTGATTAGTTTAATTGTCATAAAACACAAATTCTGATTTGTTGTCTGTACTTCAAGCTATAAAATCAATTATACCTTTATGAAGTCATTATCTGAGCACCATCCTTAGAATAAATTCGATTGCAATGTGTATTCTCCAAGCAATACGGAATTATTCAATCATAACAATAAAAATTCCCGATTTGAATAATGTTTCCATGTCACAAACATATATCAGTAGAGGTATGAGACACTTTAATGAGTGGCATGTTGAGACCAAAATGGTGAGTCTCAAATTTGAAAATGTGTGTCGAAAAAGTATGGTAGCAGGGGAGGAAACGCGAAAAAAATCTCCTACTCCCAGTGCTACTTTAAAAAGTCTTGACTTGCTCAGCTTGAGATTCGTTTTTAGTTTAACGTTAACAGAAGATTAATGACCGTTGAAGAAAAACTTTTTCCACGCTTATTCTGATGCTAGGATGCTTTATTCTCATTCCGTTCGCTGTGAAGAGGCGGTAACATATTATTTTTTCATCAGTAAAAATACTATTCCCGAGAGGATGAATTTATTTCATAGGAATCCCGAGAGTTGAGACGCAAAGGGGTGAGAGGGAAGGGGCGTGCCACTGTCATGCCATTTGTTAAATGTTTTTAATCTGTTAACGATGGCAAAGCTGAATATTAAGAGTCAATCTAGTGATGGAACGTTCTTTTTTAACCTACTTTCGTCGCTGTTGATTCTTTATCAATTTAAAGTTTTCGTATTCTTCCACTATAGTAATATTGGGATAAAAGACATCAAATTATTATCTCTTCATTATCACCACCACCACCAAAGAAAAAATAAATTTACTATCGCAACAATGTTCTTCTCACCATTGACCATATGACATTAATTAACTACTTAATTCAGTTTTTCTTAATATCCTTATGTGTACCATTTTGTCAATGCTGAGAGAAAATCATATTTATGATTACTGTATTTTATTATGATACATTATTATGATTTCTTCATTTTAATCGATTCTATAACTTATTCCTTTATCAGAATCTAATCTTATTCTAATCAGAGTTTTAAAGATTAGAAGCGTTATTTTCTATCTTTTGTCATATTATTATCTTTCTTATTAGATCTCCATAAGAATTATCATGATAATTCGCAATAAACTCAATTCTGCCTTGAAACATTCTTATGACGTTCTTGAAATACTGGAAAAGTTTATGTTAGGAGATAGCAGCAGTGATTCTCAACGCTTCTGGCACACTTTATCTGTACAAGGGCACCAAACAGAATCAAAGCAGCCACTCCACCAACGGCGTCGATCGCTTTTCGAGGAGATAAACAAGGAATTCGTTTCAGGAAATACATTTCGTAACGGCGCAAAAGTTTTTCACGAAACGTTCGGATGCAGTGGTGAATAAAGGTTAACGGGTAGATACTCCACTATCCCTTTTTTCACATTATATGCTTTGAAGCACTCGTTCGTCGAAGACTGAGGTAAAGGAGGAGGAGGTGCTAGAAGGAGGGGGTGAAGAGGATGCAGAAGAAGAAGTGGAGGGTGAATAAATAAGAAAGGATATGTATATGGGGGAACAGTGCACAGAAAGGGAAAGTAGCTGGAGAAAAACAGAAGAAACAAGTGGGAGAGGAGAATAAGTAGGATAAGTAAGGCAGAACAGGGAGAATAGTGATTTTAGGAACAGAAGAGAAAAAAGAGTTAAGGAGAGTTTGAGTGGAGAAAAGGTGGAGGAAGTGCAAGAAGATGTGGTTGAAGAGAAGGTGGGGATGAGTGAGAGGAATTGAAGGATGACGAGGAATAGGAGGAGGTGGAGAAGTAGTAAGCGGAGTAACAAAATGTAGGAACGAAACAATAAAATAGAAAAACATGTGTGAGAGTGAAAGAAGAAAACTAAGAGGAAAGGAAGGAAGACAAAGACAAAAGAAACAAGAAGGATGTAGGTGAACGAGAGAAGGATAATAATATAGTGGAGGAGAGGAAGGGATGACGTAAGATGAAAATGGAGAAAGAGAGAGAGAAAGGGAAGAAAGAGCAGAAGAGTGTTGTGGAGAAGATGATAAGTAGAGTAGGACACAAGGAGACAAAGGAGGGAAAAAGATCAAAGGAGGATAAGAAAACTAGAAGAAGAGGAAGAGAAAGAAAAAAGAAGAAGTAGTGGTAATAGTAGAAAAATAAGGAGAAGCAGAAGTTGAAAAATAAGAAAAAGAGGGTGAAGGAGGAAAATTAGAAAAAGAATGAGGAGACAAGAAAAATAAGGCGGAGAATTAGGAGAACTAAAAGGAAGAAAGAAAGGAGAAGCGAGGAGTGATAGTGGGGGAAGGCATATCAAAACAAGTAGAATTTTGTTCAATGAAAGAGGGGGCTAGATGAGGAGGATGGCGTGTGTAGCTAGTCGAAGGTGAACAACGAAACAGTCGGCAAATGGTCTCTGCCCTGAGGATGGGCCACGCGACTCCTCCCACCTCCTAGTGGTGATAATTCTTGTTTCAATTCCTCGGGAAGGGTGCTGGGGGGGGGGATTGGGATTTAGGGTGACTGGGGGGGGGGAAGGATGATCAGAAGCAGTAGGCGCGCACCTGTAAAGTTGGGACTCTTGATAAGTTGTTCAAAAAGTACGTGAGGTGCCTGCCGCTGCCATCGAGCTCCGTCCACTTACTGCAGCCACTTTCCACCCTTCTTCGTTATCCTTCTTTGGCCCACAAATATCCGGCCCCCTTATTCCCCTTCACAACCCCCCCCCTCACAGCAGGCCGTGTCGTTGAAAAGCATCCAGCCACAACTATTACCTATCCTCTCTTTCTCTGTCTCATTCCCTCACTCTCAGGCTCTCTTTGTCACTCTCTCACACTATCTCAAGCTCTCTCATTATCACATTCTTTCTCTCTCTTTTAATCTCCATGTTTCTTTCTCGCTCCCATCCACTTGCTACGAGATCCAATTGCACTTAAATCACCTCTTTCGTTGCAGTTAACTACGTCCTGTGTCTCACTCCGGGTAGAACTGTCTCCTTGTAGTTTTAGTAACAAATGCTGGATAGCCCAGGAATTTAGCTCTTAATTTTCCATTGGTCAATTATTCGTCGTAGGTTATAATTTGTTATTTTTTCACATATTCGTCAATTTGGTGTAAAACTCGCATATTGTTGTTTATCTTGGAAAAATCGATTCAGACTCCAATTCCAAACAAAACAAACTGTTATAATGCTAACAATTTAAATAGTTGAATACAAGGCATTGTACCGTGACTGGCAATGCTTTGTTTTGTTCATTCACTGTCTTTGGACAGCCTAAATATATATTGATTAGAAAGAATCTATCAGTTTTCATACACTTCTGCAATCCACTTTTTATAATACTCTAATTCATTGTAAAATTCCATGGAGAATTAGTTCAATAATAGGCAGCGGAAGCGTAATATTATCATCAAGGCCTTCAACTGAATATAGGAGGTATCAAATATTATTATTTTTACTCCGTTTTAAGCTTGTGGAAGTTAATAGTCATAGTAGTAAAGAAAAAAGAAAAAATAGTTACAAAATAGTGGATTTGGAATAATAGTTTTGGACTTTTAGATCAAAATTCCAGCATCATTATGAATAACCTACAATCTATACAAATTTCAACACATTGAACATGCCCTTATTGGCTTATCATGTATCAACCAAACGACTTTGAATTATTTATCGGTTGTGAATCGTTCAAGTTCATGTGTCATCAGGAGGGAGTATGGTCCGTAGTAAGGTCCTTCCTTGCTGCATTATCTCGCCAGAGATGGTGCGACCGCTTGTCATTCGAGTCGTTGATTTAAATTCTTCAGCCGGCGGAGGTCGAAACTCCAGAGTCTACATAACGCTCCCGTTTCAGAAATACGGAATGCACTCGAGAGTAGTCACTAACAAGAAAGGTTAAAAGTTATAAATCAGCTTCAAATGTACAACCTTCTTCCATCTGTGTAGCTCGCGAGCTTCTTCAGCGAGCGAACAAGATCTATCTTTGGAGCCTGGAGGTTTGTTACTCAAAGTAGTTGCTACTTGGTGCAGAACTACTCCGCCGCACTAATGAATAGATGCGTCACCAAGTACGTGACAAAGACGCATGGTGCCTTCGAGGGCTTGCTGATGGTTACGATGACGATGATGGTCCTTATGATTCTGGTGTAACTATGAGGGATGCAAACGGCTTCACTAAACACTCTCCTCTCCCGCGCCACGCCTCTCCAGCTTATTCTCTTCCCTCTGAGACTCCAAATTACTGCACTTCAAAAGTAGCTCCACTCCGACCGAGAAGGTTGCTGACTGAAACTTTCGCCGTGGAAATTTTCATCTCGCGCGCAAAGTTCGTAACAAAATTCAACAAAAGGCAGTGTACATTTATATTTTCGTCCCAAGTATTTCAAAATTGCTTCACACATACCCACACAGACGGACACTCTCACAAAACTCTTTCGTTTCTCCTCAAACTGCATCTCCAACTATCGGCAAATACCAGAGCTCACTAGAAGAATATTTATTACGCTCCTCACCACCTTTTGACCGCTTCAAACTTTCAATCAACTCGCCATCAATATACTGAGCAGCTGAGTGCAAAACCACTCCACAGCTCATAACTTTTGAGTTATCAAAAATTAATATCTCATTTAGTTCTTCCATAATTTATTCGTGATGAGTTTCGTAATAAGTTTGAAGAATCTTTGAAAATTCGCCTCTATTGGTACCTCAATAATATTGGAATTGATATCGGATTTCTTAATTCTTTTTTCCAAACAGTTTGAGAATGAAATGAAAGTATGAGAAATGTAGAAATATTTTGAAAATTCATATTCTGAATATCTACATCTACATGCTGAACTGTGAGCTGATTGAAGTTTTTATTTATACGATGAGTACTACTACACCTATAAGAAGGATTCTTAAAGGTTCTAGGACATTCTCTGTTTCATAGATTCATGACATCACAGAGCATGAAGAACCAGTGGATTGGAGTGATTGGTATATTATTGTCCTTATAATTATTTTAATAAAATCAGCATTGGAAGTAATCAACATTTGGGTTGATTGGAACTGAAACCGATCATCGTGTTTAGAACACAAGACATGAATTCCAGTCTCATAAAATGAGTAACTTTTTATTTACTGAGATACTTTGATGTATGAAAACGAACTTAAATCTTTCACGTTTCCCCCTTTTATTGCCTATACAAATTCATTTATTCATGAACGAAGTCAGTCAGGTTTTGTTGTAAGGTTTGGGGAGTAAATTTTCGCAGACAGGCATGCGTTTATGTTGCGCATTAAGCTTCATAATACAAAACTCATTCACGCTAAAATATGTGTCGCAGTGAGATAGCAAGCGTGGCGAATAACCAGCCATCTTGGCATAGCTTAATTGAATTATATATCAGGATGAGTGGGGTGGGGGGTTGTTGAGGAGTTACTGTGCCATTCTCAGGACATTTCCATAAGGTGGTTGGTCCAACTCCGGTTCAAGTTGGAGCCCCCCTCGAGGGGGTGAGGGGGGCAGGGTCTCAGAGTCCGCGTGCCTCGGTCGCTCAACCCGCGAGAGTTATAGTTGGCAGGACGTGCCTCAACAGTTCTACTGTTTTATGTCGCAATCGTGACAGCGATGCAATGTGCACAGCATTGAAATTCCCACTACAAATATGGCAGCCGGTGGCGCCTCCAAACTCCAACTCTACCCCCCCCCCCCCCACAATCAGAGATTTACAAGAACTGGCTGCAGGTTCAACAAGAAAGTTGGATCACTGTATTGTAGGAGGGGAGGCGGGATGGTAAAGGTGGAAGTAGTAGTAGAAGAAGAAGAAGAAGAAGAAGAAGAAGAAGAAGAAGAAGAAGAAGAAGAAGAAGAAGAAGAAGAGCAAGAAGAAGAAGAGCAAGAAGAAGAAGAAGAAGAGCAAGAAGAAGAAGAAGAAGAAGAGCAAGAAGAAGAAGAAGAAGAAGAGCAAGAAGAAGTAGAGGAAGAAGAGAAAAATAAAACATTAAAAAGAGGAAATGAGGAAATGGAAGGGTTGAAGATGAAGTAGAAGAAGCAGGATGCGGTCGCATGGAAAACTGGGAAGTAGAAAAAGACCGAGAAAATGGTGAGGTTCAAGTAGAAAAATATTTGGTGAAAAAATGAGAAAACTGTTTGGGTAAGAGTGAGAGAGTTGGTACTAGAATAGACAGAAATGGTTGGATCTGGTAAAGGATTGGGTGGGATATGGGGACAAACATAATATATTGGAGAAGGAAGTTATAAACTTTTTGTAAATCACACTTTCAATTTCAGATAGAAACAATTGTTGAGAGACGGCAGGATATGTAATAATAGTTGAGAACAGAATAGGGAAAGCGTAGCGCTGGAAAAGCAGCTTCAAGGCGACTGAGCTAAGGTACAGTATGAATGAGATAGACCGTAAAGGTGAGTTTCCGAGTGCCGCAGCGGAGACCGACCCAGCGTTGCCAGATGCAATTGATAAAAAATCCCAACTATTTATAGACTTAATTGTATTTATAGACTTGTATTTATGGTATTGTATTATGTATGTATAGACTTAACATGTATTCAAACTATTTATAGTTAACCATTTTTTATAGTGGGGATTTTTCATCAATTGCATCTGGCAACGCTGGGTCGGGCTCCGCTGTGGCACTCGGTCGCAGTAACGAAAACCCACCTTAATAGGGACGGAAAAGAGACAAGAGGAAGCAAATCTCATAACATTCCCCCTTTCAAAATTTCAAGATCTATAATATACTTTCATACTATATATACAATAAATAATTATTATGTTGTAGATTATATCAAAATTCAAATTTTCTTGATCTATAATAGCCTAATACTATGTATTATATATAGTATTAAGTATTGTGAATATGAAAATTCATTTCTCAAATTGCATCTCAGTATGATAATTATTAAACAAGCTATGAGAAAAACCATGGTTCATAGAATAGAGGATCTTATATTTTTTGGAATGGCTCTAATCTGGGCAAAAACTTCATTGGATGCGGCTCAAATCACGCTAAAAAAGGACCTATTCAAGCTGCCTGCCATCGAAAGCAACAAAACAGTAATGCTGCCCTGTTATTGGTGAGACACAAATTTAATTATCAGTTTCACCACTGTCGAGAGGCGACGTGATTAATGGGAATCAAATTACATTTTTTTATTCAAGCTGCACTTGAGATTAATTTCTGCAACGCGGCCGCTTTACTGCGAAAAAAGTCTTAATTGAAGTAGAAGAAGACACCGAGCGGCTCGATAAGAGCAGCTGCTTATTGAAAAATACACTTTTCCCAATGATTAATAGCTCTGCACATTTTGCCAAGCCCTTTTCATCCTTCAACCCGATAAGATCACTGCGAAACTTTCAACGGAAGCACATTTCCAAGCTGGATCCGTCATGTAAATTGGACATTTCTTTCCTGATTGAATAATCGTTCAATTGGGAGAAGTGGGGCACAGATTTATCACATGATTCCTGTTCTAGTTCAGTTTCCGTTTATTTGACAAATTATACTTCCATAAAATTGAGATTTTTCATAAACCATTATTAATAATGAACTAATACACCAGAATTCTTGAAATGTTTTATAGAAATGTTTTCGAATGAATGGTTGATTTGTTGATTTTATTGTTCTATGTTATCATTTTCTTCCCATCAATGATTACTGATAACACTGATATATCCGAAATTTTTCAAAAGAGTTGATTTGTTGATTTGCTTGTTCTATGTTCTCATTTTCTCATAAATCACCTCTCATTCTGCCCATGATTCATTTGAGTTATTGCCCTTTTTCAAATGAAATACACTAAAATAATTACCTTCTCCAAAATTGATTGACGTGCTGTCAATCTCATCAACTATCAATACAAAGATTGAATAATCAATAACTATTATAAAAAAAGAAAAGTTTTAAGAAAGGTTATGAGAATTTACATCCTGGTAATAAAAAAGTTCATATTTCATGATTTTTAGTTGCTGAGTCTGTAGGTATGACAGTGGGAAACAGGATATCGGGTTGAATTAGTTGAAGTCACATTTCTATAGAACAATGGCAGGTCGTAATGTAATGTATTCTGTGTTTCTTGACTACAGAACTTTAATGAAAATCCATCATCTATGAACATTGCGCAGAGCTTTCTTATATCTCACAGACTCGTGTTTGAGAGGAATTTATTCTTGAGAAAACAAAACTAGGTCTAATGGCACCAAACACACAAATCAGATACGTTTATTATAGTGGCAATAATTCACAAGCATTCGCTGTGCATTATTCTCAGCTTATGGCTCGCGAATATTTACGAGTAGAACCACAAACGGCTGTTATGCTATTTCCAAGTTGAGGCAGCAGCAGCAGCAGCCTTGTATTCAGGAAAGACATAATGTTCGCCCGCAGACTTTCTCACGAAATGAAGACGAGTAGCCAGGTTTACGATGCAGTCTCTTGAAAAGCTTATACGAACATAAACTACAGTTTTAATGGCTTTCTTTCCATGTGGTTACTCCCAATTCTCGGCAAACACTTCTCGGCAAAAGTAATGACACTCCAACATGACTTCTTCTGATCGTCTCAACTCAACAGTTACATTCTGCTGAAGACTTTGTTGTTCTCTGGTTTACTCCACACAAAGAAGGGCAAGAGTGTTGTTGCAATGAGTAGAGTTTTTATCCATTGAAAAACATTCGTCAAAACTAAACCACTCAGCCATTTAATTCTACCACCTTGATATGTACTAATCTGTATTAGTAAAATTCTTACTTTGACTAAAGAAAATTTAACTATTATTTAAACTGTATAAGTTGTATAAGTCGTATAAGTATTTAAATTGTCTTTGATTTGACTGATTTGACTTCTTGTTTTTTGTTTTATACTCGATTTTGTTCTCTTCTTACATCTCTGAAAGACGTAGTTTTTTTCCAGAATTTACAATCTCTAATCTCTATTACTATTCAAAGTTCTTCAAGTTAGGTATTCTCATAATTTCTTTTAAATAACTTCTTCAATCAAAGATACTTGCCACAAGAGATACGAAAAGGTACAGGGAAGAAGATTATTCGCAGTGATATGAGTATACCAGTAGTGACAGCCTTTCAAAATCATATCGTTTTCCAATTTTCTTTTCACTTTTTACACTCTCAAAATGTCCAACAATTGGATATGTTATAATACTCATAATGTTTCAATACTCAGGGTATGTTATGAATTTTTGTATTCCTGTCATTCATTTCATAATACTTCGAAGCAATAGCAACACATCAAGCGTATGTGTTGGTAGGTTTATATTAATAATTAATTAATTGTTTTTACCTGCAATTATTGTGGGTTTAAGAAGGGAAAGTTAAGTTGGCATTCCATTTTTTTTTTTAATTATGATGTTTTAACTTGAAAAATAATTCTAAAATGAAGTATCTCTGAAGAATCTATATTATTATGTTTTTACAATTTCTTTTTCAAAATAAAACCTTATCTTGTTCTTAATCTAGATCCTAGTAGTGAACAACTAGTCAGCAGATATCATTGTCATTATGGAGAAAAGAAGAAAATGTTCATTTGCAAGACAATTCATCTGTCAGCTTTCTTCACACCAGAAAAAGTTTCAGTATTTTCTCACTGTTGTCTCTTCAACCGCCAACTTGTCAGTTTAATTCCCCGGAGCTACAGCGCTGCAATCTAAATATTCGTTTGGGACTCGTTGCGAAGAGAGAAAAGAAGCTGACGGAAAACGTTGATGAAAAATGGGACTTTGCGTCCTCTGGAGCGTTCTGTGTCGTAATTAGGCTACATCTTGTGCGAAATATCTATTTGTTGAGAGAATCTACTTTATTCACTTACTGTAGCGCCAGGCATCACCGACAACTCGGACTCACTCTAGACAAGTTCAAGCAAAAACACAGGTTACCAGAATAATGTAGTCACGGAGGAGAGAATTTTCTCTGATTAATTAAATAGTTCCCCAGAGGTGGTCACCAGTTTTTATTGTTTATGAAAAAGCTGGTCATGAAATCTTCTCATTTTGAATTAGATAAATTATCTACCATATACAAACAAACAATTTCTCCATCTTAATTTTTTCAGTTCCGTTTTTATTTTTATAAGAATTGATGTACTCGTAGAAAGTTTGAATAATTCCATTGATTATTATCTAGTCTGTCAATTCTATCAGATTTACCACCCTTTAACGTAACAATTTATTTATCATATTAATAATGTAGCATGCTACTTGAACTAGGAAATAAATGACAAGAAACTCGTTACCATCTAGAACTAAATGTTAATTTACATTTTTATGTCACGAAGTGAATTGTGGAAAGTATGAAATTGAAAAATATGATCCGAAAGAGGCGTGTTTATCTACAGAGTGATCGAATAGATTGTTATCTACAATATAATGAACTATTTCATTATTAGCAATTCTATTCAATTCCGTCCTCTTCCTTAAAATTTAGTTTCGAGGAGCACACTCTTCCCATTTCACGATCATTATTTGCAATTATGCAAAAATAAATTAAAACAATCACAAAAACTGAATAAAGAGCTGAGCCCAGAAGAATGCATATTCAATGAGCCACTGTTCTAATTCTGGCTAAAGCAGTCTGCAAAGGTCAAGTGTTGATTTGAGTCGCTTTGAGGTGCCAGCACAATGGAAATAGGCCAAAGATTGGTGGCTGGTTGACGGGGGGGGGGATTAGAGTGGAGGGGGGTAAGAGTGCTGAATGGTGCAGTGGAGCAAGCAACAGGGTTAGTGGGTTTGAAAACCAATAATTGGAGTTGGGAGCACCAGCACCAGCAGTCTATTGATTTTAGACAAAAGAAGAAGCTGCCGCTGCAAGAAGAAAGCTTCATAATAAATCCATATATTCATCAGGTCTCCTGGATTGCTTCTTGGGAGATGAAGCGTTATTTCGATGAGAGTGATTGAGAGCCGAGACTTGAGACCACTCGGCGGTCGGTCGGACGTCAGATGCTGACTCCTTGATAGCGTATTGATGTTCGTCTTCTCTTCATTAGCCTTCCTCTTCGTTCCATTCCGCTTCTTTTACTCTCAGTCTTCTACATATTTCTCTTTTGGTCCATTGTTTTCTCATTCTCTGTCTCTTATTTTTGTACTCGTTTTCCAATGTAGTACTGTATATTTTTTCCATTATCTTTCTATTACTCATTTTTCTACTCCTGCTCCCTCTACTTCTCCTACTCCTCCTTCCTCCTTCTT